>OZ012737.1:529842165-530442165 GCA_963859935.3 Lathyrus sativus | reverse complement strand
TTTTGATCAAAACAGTGCTGGATCAATAAGTGACATATGAATTGCAAGCATTGACATAATAATGAAGACAAGCTGTCAAAAACAGATGAAAAAAAATTCAATGTACATACACCTGGCCTAACAATTCTAAGCATGTTATTTGATGTTGCTCTCAAATGCTATAGATCAAACATAAATACTCAGGCAGAGGGAAGATAGTATGACACCATATCAGTTGTGAATGAAACTTGTAAAAAGAATGAGCTTGCTTTCAAAACCATAATGATAAAATGACTGTCAAATCAAAATCAAAATGTTTAGAAACTGAACATATAACAGTTATAATCATGTACATTTGTGGCTAAATCAAAATGTGATATGAGGGAGGAACCAATGATGATGAACAAAGCAGCCAAGCTGCAGGCCAGGGCCAAAGTGGCCCTGCTGCCCAGAATCCACACAAAGGGCTGAACATGGATGAAAAATCAATCTTGGATCAGAACAGAACAGGAAAAATCATGAAACCTCATTATCAAATTGCAATAAGAACAAGCTAAACATAACCAAGATGATAAGATCAAACATCAAACACAGCTGTCATGTGTTGCTAAGTGGAAATGAAAAGAAGTGCAAGTTGGAAGCCGAAGTCATGAAATAGACTTAATCAGGTTGGACAGATCTTGCATACCAACCATAAACAACCTCTTGAGTGTTTCCACACTCCAAGACTTGCCTCAAACCCAACAAAATTGGAAATCACATATAGCTGCTCAAACACACACAAAATTGCATAATTGAAACCAAAACTTGATTGGAACAGATTGAGACAGAACAAGCATCATACACAAGTCTTAAATATATCAATGGATGAGATTAGCACTTAAAATTGACCATGAAATGCATACAACAACAAAAAGCTCTCAAGTTGCAATTGTAGCATACAATGGAAGGCAGGCTGTCAAGCAAAACAAAACATCTCATTCACAAAGATATTTAAATCATGTACACATACCAAACACATTGTCTAGAAGCCATATGCTCATGAGCTATCTCAATTCAAACAGAAAAAAGAAGAAGTGTGTGCTGCTGTGGTTTCAAAACTGTTTTTGGCAGCAATGTAGTACAAATTGGTCAAAATATAAATAAGTAGCCTCATGTTGACAAACATAGCATAGGTACATCATAAATGTGAAGACAAATGAGTTTCAACTCAGAAAACCAGCATTGAACAAGCAGAAAAGAACTTGGTGTATTCATGGCAGATTTTGGTTTGAAAGTGCAATTTAGAAGTGAAATGAAAAAACAAGTAAGAGTAGATCAAACAAACAATATGTACACATCAAAATCATGAGGATGGATGAGTTTACATTTAAATCTCAAGCAAATGACAGTTGGAGCAAAATTTGGTATGTTGTGGTAAGAAATGCAGAAAACTGTTTTGACACCAATTTGACATAGCAGAGCAATTTTCATGTAATGATGCTTTAATGCTAATCCAATGACACACATACACACACCATAATCATGTTAAAGGATACTTTCATGCTCACAAACCAGTTCAAATCATCATCACACAAAAGAAAGTATATTGAAACTCAAGAAATGCAAAAACAACAACACATTAGGGCAGCAAGTGAATTCATGGCAGTTTGAGGCTTTTGACATCATACACACATTTCAAATGAGTAAAGAAGTGATATTATGCATATAGATCATATGTAGTGCAATTGAAACAGAATATGAGGTGTTGGTGGTATCATGATATTTGAAAATGCAAGTGAAGGCACCAAAACAGTTTGAACACATAATGGAGATTTGAGCACATAGGCACCATACACATCTTCAAAACACATTATCAAATGAGTCTATCACTTAAAAATAAGCATCAACTGCTCCAAACCAGAAATGACATGTCTACCCAATTTTGACAGTAAAACCAACAAAGAATTTCACAACAAGCCTCAAGGTTCAAAACTCATAATCTTAAAATTTCAACCAAACCAAACATCAAGTAAGATCATATATTAACCACTGATTTAGAACATTTGAGATACAAAATAGCAAACACAAAACAGTCCAATACACAATTCATGGTAATGGTAAAGCTAAATGGCACAAAATGACACAAATGTGAAAACAAGAGCTACATTAGATTCAAACATGATCTTAAGGCAGGGGGATGTCATGAACAACTTACAAATCATTCAAATCTCATTAGTGGACCAAAGCTAAAGTCTCTAGGGCAAGCACCTTACATTTCAATGTTGGATACTTAAAAACTACCATATAGACCAAAACTTTCAAAAACAAGTTAGGCATGATATCTAAGTACAATCTTTGTAACACATCACCAATATATCATTGACAAATGAAAATACATTAATACAAGCAAGTAACATAACCACAAAACCTAAGTTCTTGACTAAGAACTAGTATGGGACATCAACGGTATACTTCATAACAATCATCTCAAAAATGATAAACATGACAATGTATGATAAATAGAGATTTTAAACATCACATACCTCTTGTAGACAAGTCTTGAGTAAGCTAAGGAGCTAAGAAACCCAGAGATCTTCTTTTCTTGCAATGATATGAGACTTGCTTCATCTTGAAGCAACCAAACCACACTTTAGGACAGGTGGAGTTAATGGATTTCCAGATGGTTTTTAATGCCTTAGACAGTTATAATATGATGTATGAGAGGTGTATAGATGGCTAGAATAGAAAGGATCAGCTTGGACCAAGATTTGGCAAGTTTTGAGGGTTGTGGTCAAACTTTCTTAGTGTGAAAGTTGACTTTTGGCAATTTGATAGTTTTTGAAGGTTTAAAGGTGTGGACACCTTCTATATGATATTTAAAGATTGTAGGGGTGGTTTTTAGAGGTTTGGAAAGGATGGAACTGGTCTTGAGTAGAGTTTTGCTCAAGACAGTTTTTTTGGTGGAAATGGGAATTTTGAGAACTTTAGAATTCTTGATGAATGAGAGGAGAGTGAGAGCTGTGGTGTTTTGATATTGCTCTGGTGTCCTTGAGTTCATAGAGGAGGCCTCTATTTATAGGAGAAATAAGGGTGAGGGCTAATTTGGTTTTTTCCATTTTTGGAGGGAGATTTGAGATTTTTCAAGTGAATCTTCCAAGATCTTTGTGGCAGCTCCAACACATCAGCTCCATGGACCAATGCTGAGCCAATATCAGTTGAGATGGGAAGGATGGGATGGCTATGAAGGTGGGGGACTGCAGCTGCCCATCTTGCTTGAAAAGTTTCTCTTTCATGGTTTTAATGATTATTTTAATATTCACTTGTTATCAACTTGCAATGCTCATCAAACCAACTCATTTTCTGGTTTTCTCCTCATCCACACCTCACATTATCAGTTTGAATTACAATCCAAGGGCTGAGAATGGCTGATATGGTGAAAATCTGATTTTGAGAAGTTTTGACAAAGTGGTTCTAAGTGTGGCAGACCCAACTTCTATGGTGCATAACTTCCTGCTCAAACATGCTATTGAGGAGTTCTACCACAATTTGGAAAGACCTTAAGTAGCTATACAACTTTCATGTTTTGGTAATTTCCAAATTCTTGATGGAACTAGGTCGAAAAACCCTTCAAAGTTCTGAAAAAAAATCACTTACAAGTGTTAAATAACTTAGAAATTTTTTAAGTTATTTCCCCTTCAAAAATGAATTTTGCTATAACTCCAATTCCATGCATTTTTTGATCATGGACCATTTTGAGGCTTTTGTAGGATTTGTCAAGAGCTTTCTAATGAGCTTTGAACCACTTCAATTGGATGTGTGGTTGAGGAGTTATGGTCTTGCCCCTTTCGAAACCCTAATTCCCGATATTTGCAATTACTTCTCAACCCTTGATCCAATGGTCATGAAATTTTATGGGGAGGTGTAATATGATATAAGTAACATTTTTTATTCACACCTTGAAGTCAAATTCCTTATTGTTGAAGAGTTGAATTTTTGGTCAACCGTTCGATCAATCGGTGTCTACCGAGTCGCCCGTTGGTGATTTGGACATCCTGAGGACTTGAAATTCTTTGGATGGACTTTACTAAGCCATAGTAGCTTAATGTACCTTGATCCCACCATTGAAATACTCTTTGAATCGAAAGTCAAACTACAGTTGACTTTTTTCTAATCGAAAACCCTAATTGGGTATCTCAAATTACACTGTTCTCAATCTCCGGGTGACCACCTCAAATTGCACTCATTCTTGGTCCAATGTATCATTCTTGATATTTTTTTGAAGTTGTATCAATCCAAAACATTGATTTATCAAACCCTTGAAGTTTCGATTTTGACGGTACGGAACCCTAATTCATCTGCATCTCTACAAAGATAAACTGAAAATGGGTTAAGGTTAGTTAATCAAGTGAATATGATCCTACAATGATGATGAGGATCTAAGGGGTAAAATTTTGGGGTGCAATAGATGCCCCTATTTAAATATCTTTACTAGATGGTAATGAGAGATGACAATCCTCATAGAATCGCAGTGAAAGGTATTTAAATACAGCAAACCAGAAATTTTGTCCCTTAGATCTGATGGTATGCAAAAGGACAGATATGAATATGCCATGAATCTAAATGATGTTATATGATGCTTGAATGCAAGACAAATGCAGACGCACGAGCAAATATAAAAGAACGGCAATACAACGAGTAACCACTCACGAGGACCCAACATACTGGGGAAAGATTCCAAGCGAAGTAAGCAAGATAGTTCAAACATGACTAAGGACACTTGTTCGAGGAGATCTTTCATGCAGGGGACACAAATTCCACCAGAGAAGACACATGTTTATCGGGGAAAGGAGATACGAACCTCACTGGGGATAATCAGATGAGGAAGCCTACCGGGGAAGATAACCATTCTTCACTGGGGAAACGAAAGAAAAGAAATGCAAACCTCACTGGGGGAAAGGACCCACTGAGAAGAAACTTTGCTGGGGAAATAAATCCATTGGGGAAGCAGAGCTTTACCGGGGAAAAGACGGAACGAAGACATGAATCTCACTGGGGATAACCAGATGAGAAATTTCCTATGCCGAAGAGTTCAAACGGGATCTTCAGGAAAAGGGTTAGAAACAAGACCGGACGTGCCGGGGAACCTAGTATCCATTAGTTCTCTGAGACTCGACTTGGGAAAGCAGCAGCTTCAATTGGGGAGACTGGTGACGACCATCATAGCTTAGAACGATGCTAGTTTCCACTAGACTTACTGGGGATATGGTGACTACCAAATCAATAACGGTTTCCAAGAAATGCTAAACATTACCAGACTTCCTGGGGATATGGTGACGACCAAAGTTCCAATTACAATCGGGAATTCCAACAATGTTGTTAAAACAACAAGACTCTGGTTGGGGAAGTTGGTAACAATCAACTTTCTGCACTAATAACGATTAGTTTTCAAACAATTCCAGTAACCACTGGATCTATAGGGGACTGGTGATAACCAAATTAGGATATACCAATAACAATTGGTTCTAGATGATGCTAGTAGCAACTAGACTTAACTGGGAATTTTGGTGATGACCAAGTCCAGGGAGACCAATGACCATTAGATTTTCAAAGAGTTTGGTAACGACCAGACCAATGCGGTGATAACAATCTGCTTTAAGTGATGCCAATAATCATTGGACTTTTAAGGAATTTGGGTGACGACCAAATGAGGTATGCCAATAACAATTGATTTTGGATAATGCTAATAACCACTAGATTTTCCAAATAATGCTAGTGACCACTAGACTTATAGAGATTGGTAATAACCGAATCAAAGGTACCAATAACAATTGGGCCTGAAGGTAAAACTAGTAACGACTAGGTTCAGAAAGACTGGTAATAACCGAATCAAACGAGTACCAATAACAATTGGTCTTAAAGGTGATGCCAATAATCATTGGATTTTTAGGGAATTTTGGTGACGACCAACTCCAATGTCAATGACCATTGTTTTTTTAGAAGGCAATACTAGTAACCACTAGATTTTTAGCCAGATTGGTGAAAACCGAATCAAAGGGACTCCAATAACAATTGGTTTGTTTTACGTCAGAATCAGTAACAACTGGGTTTGGAAAATGGTTGGTGACGACCGAATCACGGTACCAGACGTAATTAGTTCTGAACGTGTGCTAGTGACCACTAGTCTTTCAAAGTTTGTTTGTGACGACCAAATCAAAGATGAAAATCGGTAACAACCCCCTGTTTGTGTAAATGGGATATTGCTAGTCACCACTAGCTTCCCAAAGAAGATAAAGGAACTTCAGGACGTCGATTTTGAAGCGAACTTGTAACAACAAACCAAAGAGAAAGGTAACGACCAAAGGATCTCAAAGGCAACAGCCTAAACAGGCAAAAACCAAAACCAGAAATGCAAACAAATGCATATGTTGGCATGCTGCTGTATGTAATATGCAGACCGACCCGTAGGAACAAAGGAAAAAAAAATAAAGAGAGAACTCGTCACGCTGAGTTTCAAAATGCCTTAAGTCAGGCGACACTTCCTTCTTTGGTGTAGATAACGATCTTTTCTCGATAATATCTCCGTAATTCTGCAGAGAAGAAGTCTTAGCTTAAGAGCTAGAATTGCTGTCGGACACATCTAGCTTGGTCAAAGGTAACAGCAACTTCCACAACTTCGAGAATTGTGTAATATCATCATATTACCTCTATAATTTTTCAATCATCTTGTCAAATCGTGCTTCCTTTTTAAAACAAGACTTTAAGTTTTTCAAAACACTTGCCTTTCATGAAAATTCTTATTAACAAATAAGTGAAATTGCATAACAAAAACAGCGGATCATAACAATGATTTGGCCAAAAATCTGATTTTATTGATAGACAAGAACTTTACAAAAGGCAAAGCCTTGGGAATTTTATAAGTTTGAAAAATGGCAACAGAAAAGTTTACAGAATCCCATAATAACCCGGTCCTTCTGGCTGCCAGTTCACTTGCTTTGCTGCTTCTGACGAGAATAACAGGTGTTGATTTTATTTTATTTTATTTTTTATTTTTTTATATCTCGCACGAGACTCCGCTCCGGCGTCTGCCAGCTTTCACACATTTGGGCTTTCACCTTGATGAAGCACTAAAATTTCCTTTCTAGGTATTTCGCTTCAGGCGTAGTATTTTCTCACTGCGTCTGAGTTGATGGGATACTTGAGTTGTTCGCCATCCATAGTTTCGAGAATCAGAGATCCTTCGGAGAAGACAGTCTTTACAACGAAAGGGCCGTCATAGTTGGGCATCCACTTGCCACGCATATCCTTTTGAGTTGGCAGGATCTTTCTGAGCACAAGCTCTCCTTCTCTATATTCTTTGGGACGAACCTTCTTGTTGAACGCTCTGATCATCCTTTGTTGATAGATTTGACTGTGGCACATGGCCGTCATTCTTTTTTCGTCAATGAGGTTCAACGAGTCGAATCTTTCTTTTATCCATTTGTCTTCATCAAGCTTTGCTTCCGCCAAGATCTTCAAGGAAGGTATTTTGACTTCAATGGGTAGCACAACGTCCATCCCATACACTAAGGAAAAGGGAGTTGCCCCTGTCGAAGTGCGCACCGATGTTCGGTATCCGTGAAAAGCAAATGGTAGCATCTCGTGCCAATCTTTGTAAGTTACGACCATCTTTTGTATTATCTTTTTGATGTTTTTGTTTGCAGCTTCAACTGCACCATTCATCTTAGGTCTGTAAGGAGACGAATTGTGATGTTTGATTTTGAAATCGTCACAAAGTTCCTTCATCGTTTTGTTGTTCAGATTCGACCCGTTGTCAGTGATGATCTGGTTAGGGATACCATATCGATAGACGATCTCCTTTTTGATGAAGCAAGCAACCACTTGCTTTGTTACGTTTGCATACGACGCTGCTTCCACCCATTTGGTGAAATAATCGATTGCGACAAGGATGAAGCGATGGCCGTTGAAGGCTTTTGGCTCTATGGCCCCAATCATATATATGCCCCATATTGCAAAAGGCCATGGTGATGTCATCACATTGAAAGGATATGGAGGGACATGCACTTTATCAGCATAGACTTGACATTTATGACATCTTCGAGCAAAGAGTATGCAGTCCGTCTCCAAAGTTAACCAGAAGTAGCCTGCTCTTAAGATTTTCTTAGCCATGGCGTGGCCATTTGCATGGGTGCCGAAGGTTCCTTCATGTACTTCGGTCATTATGAGATTCGCCTCGTTTTCATCGACGCATCGGAGTAAGATCATGTCATGATTTCTCTTGTACAAGGTACCATTACTGATGAAGAATTTAGATGACAATCTTCGTATTACTTTTTTGTCAATTGTGGACGCGTCAGCAGGATACTCTTGATTTTGGAGGAAACTCTTGATATCCTGAAACCATGGCTTCTCATCAGATTCTTCGTCTATTGCCAAGACGTATGCGGGTACTGTCCTTCTTTCGATGCGGATCAGAGGTGCCTCGTTGACAAACTGGACCTTCCACATTGATGCCATCATGGCTAGAGCATTGGCAATATGATTTTCTGACCTTGGTACGTGCTTGAAGGTAATTTCATCGAAATATTCAGCCATCTCTAAGATGTGGGTCTTATAAGGGATCAAGTTTTCATCCCTGGTTTCCCATTCTTCTTTGAGTTGGTATATCACCAAAGCAGAATCACCAATTACTTCCAAGATTTTGATGCGGAGATCAATGGCAGCTTCCAACCCTAAGATGCAGGCTTCATACTCGGCTATGTTTTTTGTACATGAGAAACAAAGTCGGGCTGTGACCGCAGTGTACCCTCCAGTTGGATTTTTTAGAACAGCTCCGACGCCATGTCCATTTTTGTTTGACGCTCCGTCGAACATCATCTCCCAGCGGGATCCAGGCTCGGGACCTTCTTCCGGACCAGGATCTGGTTTCGTGCGCTGAATATACATCACATCTTCATCAGGAAAATCAAACTTGAGTGGTTGATAATCCTCCATAAGATGCTCTGCGAGGTGTTCTGACAAGACACTTCCTTTGATAGCTTTTTGAGCAACATATTGGATATCGTACTCTGATAAGAGCATATGCCATCTGGCTAATCTTCCTGTTTGAGCTGGCTTTTCAAAGATGTACTTGATGGGGTCCATCTTAGAAATCAGCATTGTAGTGTGACAAATCATGTATTTCCTCAGACGCTTGGCGGCCCATGTTAAAGCACAATAGGCTTTTTCCAGGGGAGAGTAACGACTCTCGCAATCAGTGAACTTCTTGCTTAGATAATAGATTGCGTGTTCTTTCTTTCCTGACTCATCAGTCTGGCCCAAGACGTAGCCTATTGAATCTTCTAGTACCTTCATATACATGAACAAAGGCCTTCTGGGTACCGGAGGAATCAACACTGGAGGTTCTTGCAAGTACTGCTTGATTTTCTCAAATGCGGCCTGACAGTTTTCATTCCATACCACTGTTTGATCTTTTCGTAACAACTTGAAGATCGGTGTGCAAGTAGGGGTCAGATTGGAGATGAATCTGGAGATGTAGTTCAGGCGTCCGAGGAAACCTCTGACTTGTTTCTCAGTTTTGGGAGCAGGCATCTCCTGGATTGCTTTAACCTTGTCGGGGTCTACTTCAATTCCTCGCTGACTAACGATGAAACCATGTAACTTGCCTGAGCAAACTCCGAAGGTGCATTTCACTGGATTTAATCTCAGTTGATACTTTCGTAGTCTCTCGAATAGCTTCAGCAAATGATCAAAGTGGTCCTCTTCACTTTGGGATTTTGCGATCATATCGTCCATGTACACTTCGATTTCTTTGTGCATCATATCATGAAAGAGTGTGACCATAGCTCTCTGATACGTTGCCCCCATGTTCTTCAAACCAAAAGGCATGACCTTATAACAATAGGTGCCCCATGGTGTGATGAAGGTTGTTTTCTCCATGTCATCTGGATCCATTTTTATCTGGTTATAACTAGAAAATTTGTCCATAAATGAGAATACTGCGAAGCTTACAGTATTATCCACCAAAGTATCAATGTGTGGTAGAGGGAATTCGTCCTTCGGGCTCGCTTTGTTTAAATCCCTGTAGTCGACGCACATCCTGACCTTGCCATCCTTCTTCGGGACTGGTACAATGTTTGCCACCCATTCTGGATACTTGGATACTGCTAAAAAGCTGACATCAATTTGCTTTTTGATCTCATCTCGGATTTTAAGCGCCATGTCTGGTCTCGACCTACGAAGCTTTTGTTTGACCGGAGGACATTCTGGCTTCAAGGGGAGCTTGTGCATGACAATGTCGGTATCCAACCCTAGCATATCTTGGTAGGACCAAGCAAATACGTCAACAAAATCTCTGAGGATTGTTATCAGCTTGTCTTTGATTTCTGTCCTTAATGATGCCCCGATCTTGACTTCTCTTTTGTCTTCCTCTGACCCCAAGCTGATGGTTTCAGTCTGCTCTTTGTGGGGTTGGAGATAAACATCTTCGTATTCAGCCATCCCCTTTAACTCTTTTGGGACTTCTAACTCTTCGTCATTCTCTTCTTCAGCGTGAAAGACAAATGAACTGCTAGTAGAAGGAGCCGAAGGATCATAGGATTCTGTGGTGGATGGAGGTATTCTGCATGTTTTATTTTGGAATAATTAGGCACACACACACACATACATGCAGATGAAGGGTTGTTTTTATTTTTCCAAAAAAGACTGCTATTTTTCTTTTAACAAAAAGAGTGAAAATGATGCGCAAAACAAATAGCAAGAGTTTTAACAAAAACACTTTTTCATTAATGATTTTCAAATTTTGCAAAGTGGCCCAATACAAAATAATTCGCAGGTCTTGGGCAAGACCAGGATTTTTTAAAGAAAAACACAAAGCTAACAAGCAGAGTGAATTACTCTAAAGGTAAAAAGATGGGAACTTCCACAGCCTCCCAATTGCGTAACGCTGCTCCTCCTCTAGTTATTAGATGATCCAGATTACCATCTTCATCTTCAGTAATGATGGCATTGACTTGCACGCCGCCACTGGTGAATATTTCTTTTAAAGACTTCTTCATCATGGTGCTTTCTTCTGGCTCGCCTTCTGGAGTTGGTTTGTAACCCAACCCTTGTCGATCATTTTTGGCTCGAGCATTGACTTCGATGACCTCTCCCCATCCCAGTGGGACTCCAGCTTTCAGTGCTTCCTTAATACTTTGAGCAGAGGTAAATGATGGGCCACGGGTTATGTCTGATTCATCAACTAGAATAACGTGAGCTATTTCTAGTGCTTGTAAGGCCGTCTCAAGGGAATCTTCATCAGCCTCAATATACCGGAATGATGACAAGTTGCTCACCATTAAGTCTTCTTCTCCATGGACAATGACCAACTGGTCATTCACAACAAACTTCATTTTTTGGTGGAGAGTGGAAGTGACAGCGCCAGCTGTGTGAATCCATGGTCTTCCTAATAGACAACTGTAGACCAGATTTATGTCCATCACCTGGAAGGTGACTTCGAATATTTGTGGTCCAATTAGGATAGGAAGATCAACTTCTCCTATCATGGTTCTCCTGGATCCGTCAAATGCCTTGACTATAAGAGAAGTTGGTCTCATGGTAGCACCTTGGTATGCCAGCTTGGCCAAAGTCCTTTTAGGCATTACGTTGAGTGTTGATCCTGTGTCGACAAGAACTCGGGACATTGTATCTTCTTCATATTTGACTGAAACATGTAAAGCACGATTGTGCTTACGCTTCTCAACTGTCAGATCGTTATCATCAAAGCTCAAAGTGTTGCAGGCAGTGATATTTGCTACAACGGAGTCAAACTGCCCCACTGTAATATTTTTAGTGACATGGGCCTGCGTCAGGATTTTGAGCAATGCCTGGCGGTGTGCTGGAGAGCTTAAAAGCAAAGCCATGACCGAGATCTTGGAGGGTGTTTGGTTTAGTTGGTCCACTACCCTATAATCACTTCGCTGAATGATTCTCAAGAATTCTTCTTCATCGTTCTTGAGACTTTCTTTTCCTCTAACTAAAGGTTCTTTGGCGCTGACTGCCTCTGGAACAGGCTTCTGAGGAACAGGAGTTTTCTGAACAGAAACTGCTGGTGGAGGAGTCTCATTATATGTTCGAGACTGGTAGACGCGACCACTCCGGGTCATTTTGCTTCCACTGGCAATGTTGGCCACACTTGATGGTTTCTTTTCTTTGAAAATACCCTCACATCATGAATAGTCTTGTTTTGGTGTCACGGTTCTTGGGTGAGGCTTGGATCCTCCCCTTGGCTCAAACCTAGTATGTCCCCTCCCGAATTTCGGGGGTGCATTATTGTGGAATACTGGCCGAACGTTCTTGTAGTTTTTGTTACGGTTATCATCTCTGAATACGACTCTTTTGATGGGTTCTCCTGGTATGTTAAACACAGGTTCGATGACTGCCACATCTTCTTCCTTTTTCCGGTGGGTGATTTCTATCATTCCCTGTTCAATCATAACCCGAATTTCCTTTTTCACAGTGTCACAGCCCTCAGGATTCAGCATACATTCTTTGCAATTTTCGTGAGATGTCTTGAGTGACCATGCCTGAGCGAGACGTTTGTGTAGGTCTGCTAATGGCACTTTGATCTCACCAACAGTAGTAACTTTATTGTCTTCTGATCCGTCCCCTTCTTCAGTAATGGCGTTGACTCCACCATGATTTGGCAGAGGGTTGCTCTTAACGTTGGGGTGATTATCTTCGAAGGATAGAATTCTCTTTTCAATTAGTTCACGAACTAGATGTTGGAGGGCGAAGCAACCTTCGAGATCGTGGCCTGGAGCATTCTTGTGAAATGGGCAGTGAACATTTGCGTTGTAATAGAAAGGGAGTGGATTAGGTGGAGCACCTAATTTTCTTGTTTTAACCAGCCCTCTTTCTATTAGCATGGGAAACAGGTCGGTGTAACTCATTGGAATAGGCTGTATCTTTGGCCTATTTGCTTGATAATTTGCCCTCGGGGCCCTGTTCTGAGGTTGTTGATCCTGCGGCTGCTAGTATTGTTGTTGATTATTGGTGCGGTAATGTTGCTGATTGCTAGGCTGATACTGGTGCTGATTGCTGGATGCCCCAGGTTGGGGACCTTGCTGTGAAGAAGGCTGAAAAACCGGGGTCACTGCCGCCACATATGATGGTTGGTACTGTTGGTGGTGGCTTTGTGAGCTTTGTGTTTTCTTTCCATATGTGATTGCACTCACCTCTCCCTCTTTCTTTTTGTGGAAAGTGCTGACTGGCTTCTTTGCCGTGCTGGCGCTTGAGGTAATATTTGGAGTGGTCACTTTTCCACTCTTTAGACCTGCTTCCACCTTGACGCTCACTGCCACAATATCAGAGAAATTTGTTGTAACACTGCTAATCAATCGTTCATAGAATTCTGGTCGAACTGTATCCACAAACCAGTCCGCCAACTCCTTCTCAGTAAGGGGAGGCTCTACTTGTGTTGCAGTTCCGCGCCATCTTTGCGCATACTCCTTAAAGATTTCAGTATTTTTCTGCGTCATGCTGAGAAGCTGACGGCGGTCGGGAGCTAGGTCCATGTTGTACTTGTACTGTTGAATAAAAGCATCTGAAAGGTCTTGGAAACTGTGGATTTTAGCTTGATCTAAACCGAGATACCACTTAGCCGAAGCCCCTTTTAGACTATCTTGGAAATAGTATACTAACAGTTTATCATTTTCAATATGCGGAGCCATCCGCCTACAGTACATAATTAGGTGCACTTTAGGACAAGTGGTCCCCTCGTATTTGTCGAAGATTGGCATTTTAAATTTCTGAGGAAACACCAATCCAGATACCAGACATAGATCATTGGCATCAGATCCACCGGGTATATCAAAGATTGGCTGTTGATTGGCGAAAATTGGTCGTACTGTGGTAGGCCCACCTGCTTGAGTGAAAATAGGGTTTCTGATTGTTGAGCCGAACAGGGGGTTGAGACTTGAAGACTGGATGTTGTTGAAAGGTGGCACAAAATCCCTGGACATGCCGTAGGGAAACTCTGCTGAAGTAACAGGAGCTATTGCGACATTGGCCGCTGCTGTGGCAACTTCGGAGATCACCGTAGGTTGCGTATCCATTTTTTCTTTGATTATGTTGAGGACTTCCATGATCTGGCTGACGTCCCCTTTGATCCCTTCGATGTCATTATCCATTTGATCAAACCTCTGGTCGTTATCTACCATCTTCTTTTGAGCTTGGGACCGTGTGTTGTATCTGTGGGTACTCAGCGTGACTCCTTATCTCCTTCTGAACAAGAACAAAGGATGAGCTGCGGAACCCAAATGCAGGACTGATGCTGGATGACACGTGAATGCAAATGCAAATGCGGGTGCATAAACCATTCAAGGAAATCCAATTTTTTGCTTACAAACAAAAAAGTTAGAACAACATGTAACAACATGCTTAAAAAGCGTTTTTCATTTGATAGCTGGAAATATATTACAATAGAGTGGCCCTTGCTAAAGAGTAAGACCTTTCTTACAAGGAAAATCAAAGTAAATGCAACAAACAGGATTTCAATCCTTTTTTTAGGGAAAGCAGGGAAATGGTGAAACAAAGATCAATCTAACAAGATGACCCTTCTCCTTCTTGGACTCTGACATGAACTTGGTCCTGGCGGATAATCTCCCACAGGTCTTCGTTTTCTCTTTGCGCCTTGATCAAAGCATATCTTAGCTCTTCCCTAGTTGTGGGGGCCTCAGGCTCTATGGTTATCTCATAGTCATGAGTGTAGAACATGTTTAAGGCAATTTCTTTTGACCATAGCAGGTACCCCCTGGTAGTTAAACAACTTGCATTCTTCATTGGAGTTAGGCCCAAGAGGTGTGGATCTCTTTGAGCGTATTGAGCATTAGCTTCTAGTTCTTGGTTGTGACCTGTCTCACAGAAGCAAGGCCTCAACAATTCTGGTTCGGGCTCTGGTCCGGTAGGATACCCATGTTGACGCCGAGCGAGAACAAGGTTATAGGTGATCACCCCTTCTATCCCAATGAGAGGCACATTGGGGAAATCTCTGTAGCTAGGAATCATGACTTGGTCACCGATGCTGGTGCCATACCATGTGATATCATGGTGTCTGAGAGTGACGAGTTTAGAAACCCATGCGCTTTTGGTAGGAAGCCTCCAAAGGATATGAGTTCTTGGCAGATGAGAAGTAAACCATCGGTCAAGTAGTGCAAGACAACATGAGAATTGCCCACAATCATACAAGATGAAACGGTGGATGACTACATAAGTGTCAGCCAGTATTGTGTTGACCGGATTTTTGATGATGAAGAGGCGGATCGCCTCTTCACTGATGAAGTCGTAACTGCTTGGAAAAAGATACAGTCCATATATTAGTAATGGCAGAATCACCTCAAAAATGCCTAAGTTTCTGCTTTCATAATGATACTCAGCCATTTCCATTAGAGGTTTGGCGTCCATTCCGTACCACCCTCCTTTCGCTCTCATTGGTGGTAAGTCTTCCAGCTTGATATGCAGGGCTTTAGCTAAGTCCCTCTTCTTTGGTTTACCATAAGGGAGCGTAAAAGTCCATGGAATCTTTAAGTAAGCATTATACTCTTCGAGGGTCGGGAGTAACTGAAAGTCTGGAAACACAAAGCAGTGGTAGGTTGTATTATAGAATTCAACCAAGGCTTGCAACATGGGCTCGTTGATCGGAGCACTTATCAATGGTAATAGGTCCCCATATTTGACTATGAAAGCAGCAGGATTTTGGACAAGTCTCGTTAACATCCTTAGACGGCCCAACCTCAGATTTGGAACCCGAAGCATGTCTCTTCTTACCATGTTGTTGTCTGCAAAAAGAAAAAATGAATTTCCTTGAATAGTTAGAAGAAGTGCAAATGCAAATGCCAATGGTTGTCATAGAACTCAGATATTTTCGAACATCAGAAGTCGCCATTTCATTGATTAACAAAGCGGATTACAAAACATTGTTTCCCCTTACAAGAGTTTTAAACAACAACTAAATGAATCCTATCAAGGTTCCCCTAGCAGCCTTAAATTGAGCTTCTCGATCTTTCTTTCCATCTGAGTCTTCTCAAAGATGAGTCTGTCCACAATTATCTTCCATGGATTAGACTGAGGCTCATAAGGTTCTTCTAGTGCTTTCCTCTTCTTACAAGATAGGATTTCTTCATCTTTCAACTGGAGTTGTCTCTGGAGCTCTGCATTTTCTTCGACGACTATTTGATATTTGTGCTTCCAAGCTTCTTCAGTTTGCTGTGCTTTAACCAAAGCAATTTTCAACTTTTCTTCTTCAGACATGAAGACTAAAGGGCGTCCTTCCTTCAATGCCATAGGCTCTTGCTTAGAATAAGGCATCCTTAGTGTGATGGCTCTTTTTCGAACCCATTGGAGGTAAGGTTCCAAAGAGACACAGTTGAGTCTTCCAAGATCCTTCTTCCCTTTCTTATGTAGATGCTTCCAAGCCTCTAGAATCTTCTCTTTTAGTCCTTGACTATCTTCCCCTTCTTTGAAGAAAATATTTTCCACTTGAACACTTTTGGGTTTGTCCTTTAGAGGGTATCCCAATTGTCGGCGGGCGAGTATTGGATTGTAGCTGATCCTACCATTAATGCTGAGAAGAGGTACATTGTCGAATTCCCCACAATTGTCAATAATCATTGTCCCATCATAATCACGACTATACCAATCTATATTGGAATGGGTAAGAGCCATGATCTTTTGCGACCACCATCCTTTCTTTGGATCCCAAAAAGCATTGGCTTTGGGCAAGTGTGAAGTGAACCATTTGTACAATAAAGGAGCGCAACAAGTGATCATTCCTCCATTGTGAAAGTTCCTCAGATGAACAGAATGGTATGCGTCTGCTAACAAGGTAGGCACAGGATTCTTCTTCAAGAAAATTTTGATGGTATTGAGGTCCACAAAATTCTCAAAGCTTGGAAACAAGAAGATACCATAGATGAGTAAGGCAAGAATAGCTTCGAATGCATCCATGCTCAAATGATCTGCATAATACTGGGCTTTTTCAACCAAGAATTCTGCTTTTAACCCAAAGACTCCTCCTTTTGTAATCAAATTCTTTTTTATATCAACCATTCCCAAACATGTAGCTTTGGCAATATCTTGCTCTTTAGGGTCCTTCTCCACAATTGGAAAAAGAGAATCTTCAAGAACGGGCAATCCAATTAACTGAGAATACTCTTCTAGTGTGGGCACTAGCTGATAATCAGGAAATGTGAAACAGTGGTAGAGTGGATCATAAAACTGGAGAAGAGTAGAAAGAAGTCCACTATCCATCTTTATCTTCAAGAGCAGCAACAACTTCCCATATCGGCTTTGAAATCCCTCTGGATCTGTCACTAAGGTGCTCAACCTTTTCAAATCATCTAGGTTAAAACCCTTGTAAGTGTACTTCAAAGTTTTCTTTCTTTCACTGTTCATGGCGAACTCTGATGTTTACAAACAACAAAGTCTGAATTCCATGAAACCATATGATGATGATATGATGATATGAGGACATGAATGCAGGATGCACAAACACAAGCAAATGCATATGCATACAACACAAGCTTAGGGTTAAGGACAAGCATGAGTCCAAAGGTCTACCCATCCCCAAAGATTTGTATTATGGATTGATTGTACCTGCCGAACGGGTTCTACAAAGTTCCTAGAGTCATCAACCCATCTTTCGGTTATTATCAACTTCCCAAATCACTTGGTAATCGATAATATTTTTAAGAGAATCTCGTCTGAGTGTAGTATCGCGTATCAAATATTTCAGAAATACTTCCTTATAGTCATCGCACTACGTCCTAATAAGGCCAAAGTGGGGTAAAGTGTATTCTAAAAGTCCACAGTGTCATGGGCTCCTTCGTCGAAAGTATCATTGTTTTCACGAATACTCGATCAACAATACTAAACTTTCAAGAGGGCCTACACTGAGCGGTGGTTTCTCAAGTTAGCTTGGTCGGGAATCAACTCCCTATAAGCCTTCTTGAATATACCACCATCCTATCATAATTTCACTCAAGTCCGGGTATAGGACCGTCTCACCACTCAAAGCACCCAATACCCATCAATCAAACAAATATATTGACAAATATACATGTTAAGCAAATATTCACAAATATAGCATACAATTAAACAAAATAGGCTAAACCCTCAAGTTAGGTTTCCCCAGTGAAGTCGCCATTTCTGTTGCAGTGAGAATCGTGATACCAAGCTATTGATTAACTTGAATCTTAATTCTTAAATTCACAACTGGACTTTAATTTATCCAAAGGAAAGGTCTAAAGAAAGAAAAACCCTTTTCGCGATGTAACAACAACGCTAAGAGATTTGGGGATCGGGGGTTGGTTATGCCTAGGGTAGGTATTTCACATCCTAAACATCTGTAGTACTCTATAGGAACCTTTTGTTTGTTTGCATGCTAAGTTTTCTAAATGTTTGCTATGGATTGGGTTTGGGATTGGGTAAAAGGTGTAGGTTAAGACCTAAAGATAGTTTCTAAGTTTGCTCGTAAAGACATCGCGTCCTCTGCCTACGTATCCTAACTAGGATATAATCAGAGCAATCGTAGTTCACCTCACAAGGGATAAAGAACACTTGATTATGATCAAGGTTCAAAGGGGGACAAACATTACAAAGCTTGTGTAGAGTTTAACAAAACTCTCTAGATCTATGTTGAATACTCAAGAGGGGAGTAAGTAATCATTATTATGATTCTTACATAGAGTTTAAAAACTCTATCCTAGGGTTCTAGTTGAAGAACACTCCTAGTGAAGGTGGATTTTCTAAACTTAAAGTAAAGTCTAATGGCTTGAATGTGCTAACTTAACTAAGCTAGGGTTTAAGATGACTTCACAAAGTCGAGGGAGAGGTAATGAACTATTCAATGACACAAGGGTCAAGGGAGAGACTTTTCCTTTGGAAGGAGAGAGGGGGAGACAACTTGGATGAGAACTAGAGAGTTCCATCACTTGGGGAAGCAATACTTAACAAAGCAAGATTTCAAATGAGCAATATGAGATAAGATCAAGACAAGTAAGCATGCAAATTACAATAAGCATATACTTCAAGTGACATTAAGGGTTACAACCAATAGTCAATCATTTTAACAAAGATTTGGGGCATATCTTAATAAAGATTGAAGCATGATAAAGGTAACAACCATATGAATAAATCACAACTTGAAAGTAGGCAGGTCATAAGTTCAAAGCATAGTAAATGTGACAACAATGTGCATAGATGACAATCAAACACAATTAGATCAGTTTAAACCTCATAATTTAGGAGGAATTTATGAAACAAGATTTTGGTGATATCAAAAGGGGTACCCTAACATGTTAAATAACAAGGGGGATAAAGATCTTACAAGAAGTTCAATCATGCTCAGAGGAATTCAATTGTAAGTTAGGTCACTAATTACAATAACTGAACAAATTTCCACAGGGGCAAAGTATATCACAAATTATAACAACAAGTAATATTTTCACATCATACAAAAGTAGACATTATAACAAACATGTTGCAAAAAGAATGGGCCAAAAATGGTAAAATATGAACAAGTTACAAATATTTGAAGTTTTGATGAATTATAATAATAAAACAAATAAAACAAAATAAAAATGAAAAAGGGGCCAAGCTGGGAGTTAAACCCAGGCCCTTTAACTACCAGCACACAACAACAACCAATAAGCCACACACGCGCGCGCTGGTAGGAAATGGAAGAGAGAAAAGAAAAATAAATCAAACAAGGAATTTAGAAAAAAAACAAAAGGGTTCGACCTCCACCCAGATCAAACCCAGGACATGCAGATGAAACGCGCTTTTGGTTCAAAGTTCTTACCACTGGGGTGGCTATACATCCGTTGATATAGCCACCCCCATAAATAGATAACACTAAAATATGATGGATTTATGGGCAAGAGGCAAGTCACCAAACCAAAAAACGTGAAGCAATCAAACTTGATCAAAACAACTCCAATTTTAACAAAATTTAAGCCTAAACTGATTGTTTTTAAACAAGGATCATGATGGTATCCACAAAATTTTGAAATAATACCTTAAATGAAAAACACGATTGGTGATGTATATTTGGCACATGAGTTGCATTTTGAAGAGCATGGATCAAACCATAGGAATTTAGGATTAATGAGAGGTATGGGCAAGTTACGAACATGATTGTGAATGAATTCAAGCAAAAGTTTTGATCAAAACAGTGCTGGATCAATAAGTGACATATGAATTGCAAGCATTGACATAATAATGAAGACAAGTTATCAAAAACAGATGAAAAAAAATTCAATGTACATACACTTGGCCTAACAATTCTAAGCATGTTATTTGATGTTGCTCTCAAATGCTATAGATCAAACATAAATACTCACGCAGAGGGAAGATAGTATGACACCATATCAGTTGTGAATGAAACTTGTAAAAAGACTGAGCTTGCTTTCAAAACCACAATGATAAAATGATTTTCAAATCAAAATCAAAATGTTTAGAAACTGAACATATAACAGTTATAATCATGTACATTTGTGGCTAAATCAAAATGTGATATTAGGGAGGAACCAATGATGATGAACAAAGTAGCCAAGCTGCAGGCCAGGGACAAAGTGGCCCTGCTGCCCAGAATCCACACAAAGGGCTGAACATGGATGAAAAATCAATCTTGGATCAGAACAGAACAGGAAAAATCATGAAACCTCATTATCAAATTGCAATAAGAACAAGCTAAACACAACCAAGATGCTAAGATCAAACATCAAACACAACTGTCATGTGTTGCTAAGTGGAAATGAAAAGAAGTGTAAGTTGGAAGCCGAAGTCATGAAATAGACTTAATCAGGTTGGACAGATCTTGCATACCAACCATAAACAACCTCTTGAGTGTTTCCACACTCCAAGACTTGCCTCAAACCCAGCAAAATTGGAAATCACATATCAGCTGCTCAAACACACACAAAATTGCATAATTGAAACCAAAACTTGATTGGAACAGATTGAGATAGAACAAGCATCATACACAAGTCTTAAATATATTAATGGATGAGATTAGCACTTAAAATTGACCATGAAATGCATACAACAAAAAAAAGCTCTCAAGTTGCAATTGTAGCATATAATGGAAGGCAGGCTGTCAAGCAAAACAAAACATCTCATTCACAAAGATATTTAAATCATGTACACATACCAAACACATTGTCTAGAAGCCATATGCTCATGAGCTATCTCAATTCAAACAGAAAAAAGAAGAAGTGTGTGCTGCTGTGGTTTCAAAACTGTTTTTGGCAGCAATGTAGTACAAACTGGTCAAAATATAAATAAGTAGTCTCATGTTGACAAACATAGCACAGGTACATCATAAATGTGAAGACAAATGAGTTTCAACTCAGAAAACCAGCATTGAACAAGCAGAAAAGAACTTGGTGTATTCATGGCAGATTTTGGTTTGAAAGTGCAATTTAGAAGTGAAATGAAAAAACAAGTAAGAGTATATCAAACAAACAATATGTACACATCAAAATCATGAGGATGGATGAGTTTACATTTAAATCTCAAAAATATGACAGTTGGAGCAAAATCTGGTATGTTGTGGTAAGAAATGCAAAAAACTGTTTTGACACCAATTTGACATAGCAGAGCAATTTTCATGTAATGATGCTTTAATGTTAATCCAATGACACACATACACACACCATAATCATGTTAAAGGATACTTTCATGCTCACAAACCAGTTCAAATCATCATCACACAAAAGAAAGCATATTGAAACTCAAGAAATGCAAAAACAACAACACATTAGGGCAGCAAGTGAATTCATGGCAGTTTGAGGCTTTTGACATCATACACACATTTCAAATGGGTAAAGAAGTGATATTATGCATATAGATCATGTGTAGTGCAATTGAAACAGAATATGAGGTGTTGGTGGTATCATGATATTTGAAAATGCAAGTGAAGGTACCAAAACAGTTTGAACACATAATGGAGATTTGAGCACATAGGCACCATACACATCTTCAAAACACATTATCAAATGAGTCTATCACTTAAAAATAAGCATCAACTGCTCCAAACCAGAAATGACATGTCTACCCAATTTTGACAGTAAAACCAACAAAGAATTTCATAACAAGCCTCAAGGTTCAAAACTAATGTTCTTAATATTTCAACCAAACCAAACATCAAGTAAGATCATATATTAACCACTGATTTAGAACATTTGAGATACAAAATAGCAAACACAAAGCAGCCCAATACACAATTCATGGTAATGGTAAAGCTAAATGGCACAAAATGACACAAATGTGAAAACAAGAGCTACATTAGATTCAAACATGATCTTAAGGCAGGGGGATGCCATGAACAACTTACAAATCATTCAAATCTCATTAGTGGACCAAAGCTAAAGTCTCTAGGGCAAGCACCTTACATTTCAATGTTGGATACTTAAAAACTACCATATAGACCAAAACTTTCAAAAACAAGTTAGGCATGATATCTAAGTACAATCTTTGTAACACATCACCAATATATCATTGACAAATGAAAATACATTAATACAAGCAAGTAACATAACCACAAAACCTAAGTTCTTGACTAAGAACTAGTATGGGACAGCAACGGTATACTTCATAACAATCATCTCAAAAATGATAAACATGACAATGTATGATAAATAGACATTTTAATAATCACATACCTCTTGTAGACAAGTCTTGAGTAAGCTAAGGAGCTAAGAAACCCGAAGATCTTCTTTTCTTGCAATGATATGAGACTTGCTTCCTCTTAAAGCAACCAAACCACACTTTAGGACAGGTGGAGTTAATGGATTTCCAGATGGTTTTTAATGCCTTATACAGTTATAATATGATGTATGAGAGGTGTATGGATGGCTAGAATAGCAAGGATCAACTTGGACCAAGATTTGGCAAGTTTTGAGGATTGTGGTCAAACTTTCTTAGTGTGAAAGTTGACATTTGGAAATGTGATAGTTTTTGAAGGTTTAAAGGTGTGGACACCTTCTATATGATATTTAAATATTGTAGGGGCTAGTTTTAGAGGTTTGGAAAGGATGGAACTGGTCTTGAGCAGAGTTTTGCTCAAGACAGTTTTTTTGGTGGAAATGGGAATTTTGAAAACTTTAGAATTCTTGATGAATGAGAGGAGAGTGAGAGCTGTGGTGTTTTGATATTGCTCTGGTGTCCTTGAGTTCATAGAGGAGGCCTCTATTTATAGGAGAAATGAGGGTGAGGGCTGATTTGGTTTTTTCCATTTTTGGAGGGAGATTTGAGATTTTTCAAGTGAATCTTCCAAGATCTTTGTGGCAGCTCCAACACATCAGCTCCATGGACCAATGTTGAGCCAATATCAGTTGAGATGGGAAGGATGGGATGGCTATGAAGGTAGGGGACTGCAGCTGCCCATCTTGCTTGAAAAGTTTCTCTTTCATGGTTTTAATGATTATTTTAATATCCACTTGTTATCAACTTGCAATGCTCATCAAACCAACTCATTTTATGGTTTTCTCCTCATCCACACCTCACATTATCAGTTTGAATTACAATCCAAGGGCTGAGAATGGCTGATATGGTGAAAATCTGATTTTGAGAAGTTTTGACAAAGTGGTTCTAAGTGTGGCAGACCCAACTTCTATGGTGCATAACTTCCTACTCAAACATGCTATTGAGGAGTTCTACCACAATTTGGAAAGCCCTTAAGTAGATCTACAACTTTCATGTTTTGGGAATTTCCAAATTCTTGATGGAACTAGGTTGAAAAACCCTTCAAAGTTCTGAAAAAATCACTTACAAGTGTTAAATAACTTAGAAATTTTTTAAGTTATTTCCCCTTCAAAAATGAATTTTGCTATAACTCCAACTCCATGCATTTTTTGATCATGGACCACTTTGAGGCTTTTGTAGGATTTTTCAATAGCTTTCTAATGAGCTTTGAACCACTTCAATTGGATGTGTGGTTGAGGAGTTATGGTCTTGCCCCTTTCGAAACCCTAATTCCCGATTTTTGCAATTACTTCTCAACCCTTGATCCAATGGTCATGAAATTTTATGAGGAGGTGTAATATGATATAAGGAACATTTTTTATTCACACCTTGAAGTCAAATTCCTTATTGTTGAAGAGTTGACTTTTCGGTCAACCGTTCGATCGATCGATGTCTACCGAGTCGCCCGTTGGTGATCCGGACATCCTGAGGACTTGAAATTCTTTGGATGGACTTTACTAAGCCATAGGAGCTTAATGTATCTTGATCCACCATTTAAATACTCTTTGAATCGAAAGTCAAACTACAGTTGACTTTTTTCTGATCGAAAACCCTAATCGGGTATCTCAAATTGCACTGTTCTCAATCTCAGGGTGACCACCTCAAATTGCACTCATTCTTGGTCCAATGTATCATTCTTGATCTTTTTTTTTTGAAGTTGGATCAATCGAAAACATTGATTGATCAAACCCTTGAAGTTTCAATTTTGACGGTACGGAACCCTAATTCATCTGCATCTCTACAAAGATAAACTGAAAATGGGTTAAGGTTAGTTAATCAAGTGAATATGATCCTAAAATTATGATGAGGATCTAAGGGGTCAAAATTTGGGGTGCAACATCTACCATATAATATTTTGCCATGTTTGCATGTTTTACCGTTAGAATTCCCTCCGAAGGAATTAGGTTTAGCTGTTTGACCGCCGAGTCAATAACCCTAATTTTTGACCGTTTCAAACCCTAACAGCCTAGGTGTCCCACCGTGGACGAAAACGCCCTTTACCCTAGCTTTTAGGTCGAAGAGTCGCCGTACTCTGTTTTAGGGTTTCCCGCCATGGAATCCCTAATTTAACCCTAATTTTCAATTCAACATTTCAACATAGAAATAGGAGTTTCAAAACTCCACGTAAGCGTGTCCTTAAGATACGTTTACTCCCCTTGAAACCTTGACCACAGTCAAGAAGTTTCTAACCTCCCTCTCAAGGGGAACTACGATTACTCTGATTCCATTCCCTATCCAGGATACGTAGGCACAAGATGCGATATCTTGCCGAGTAAACTTAGGACTAACCCTTAGGTCTTTTAGGTCACTTTATCCCTTAGCTAAATATATACATCAAACAGATAATAAAATAAAAAAGCATACAATAAACAAAAGGTTCCTGTAGAGTACTACAGAAGTTTAGGATGCTAGTACCTTCCCTAAATTTAACCAACCCCTTACCTAGGTCTCTCCCCGCATTGTGTTTACGATGCAAAAATAGGTTTTCCCTCTTTTGACCTTTTCCTTCGGATAAATCAAAGAGTGGTTGTGAATCAAAAATTGTGATTCAAACTAATTAATAGTTTGATATCCTATTTCCACCACAACACCAATTGTTAAAACTCAGAGACAAATATAACAACTAGAAAGGATGATTTATTAAATGATAGCAAACTGAGGCTATATATATTTCCAATACAACGTGTTTGAGAGAGTAAATAGCAGCTACATCTAACAGCCCTATAATGTAGTGGAAAGAATCAAAGCACTAACTAAACTCCTAAAGAATAGGTCCTCCTAAATACTAGGACTTTATTAAACAAACTGACAAATAATTAATGACTAACTCTATCAGTTTCAACTCTGATTAGTCATTTATTTTGTTGTTGAATGACTTTTGTCTTCCTTTAGACGACACATATAAGGTCTTTGAGTAGGTTATTAGTTTCCTAATTCACTCAAAGAGCCTTGGGAAACTCTCTGTTCTAGAGAGAAACCTTTGGTTGCTTGGGCGAGACTGATACTTAATGAGACAAATACAAAGCTGTAAGTTCGTCCCGAGGTTACAATGTTTTCCTCACTATCAGAGCGGGGTGATATGTTTCTTTTGGCCACGACCGTCGTTCACTTGTGTTGAGGATTCACATCAAACTTGAGTTGAGTAAAACATGGAAATTCACACTCACATACAAGGCCAAATGTTATGGGAATATCTTTTTCAAGTTTTGCTAATGGTGGTGATGTTGGCGAACTTCAATACTAAAAACCTTTATGTATATGCTTTGTGGTAAGGTTGTACCTATAAACACTCTAACGATCAAGTTAATAATGTATGTGAGTGTAAGCTTTAAGATTTAGAATAATATGTCCCTGAGTCTGGTCTGTTATTTAAACTTTAAAGTGAGATTATACGGTCTATAGACCCTAAAATATTTTCAAAGGAAATTGTCTTAGAAGACATATGTCAGATGATCTAATTGTTTTTATCATTTGATGGTCCTAAAATGTTTAGCCATCCTTGATCAAGCACGATGTTAGGACATGGCCATCTTAAAATTTTAAAGTGCTAAAATATTCTTTAGAAGCGTCTGTCTCAAAGGGTAGTTGTTAGAGAATCTAATACACATTGTGATGCAACAAACTTCGATCAAGTTTACAAATGAGACATGCCCATTTTGTAATTTACTTCAACTCTCATGACCGAGCGTCCCGACATTGATATAGTTGGATTTTGGCCCAGACTTGAAAATTTTTAAAAAAAATTCTATAATAATAATTTATATAACATTAATTTATTAAAAAATAGTGAAAAATCCCAAACAACATTAAACAAATCAATAACTTTATTAAAAAAACTAACCTTACTTTTATCAAATAACTTAAATTTATAAATATTAATATATTCACCAAAATGGAGAATTTAACTCATAACCATTAGAATTGAACAATTGATTCGTTTGAGTTGAATTTGGACAAAAAGTTTAAATTTGACGTAAATCACGTTTCATTTTTAAGGTCTAATTTCGGTCGATACAATTTTGATTTTTTTTACGAATTTGGTTAAATTAGTTCGCTGAATAAATTAGGTGAATTTGGTCTACTTAATATTTATTAGACTACAAAATTTATTGGACTACAAATTTGGTTAAATTAGTTCACAAACATTTGTTTTTTTTAAACTACAAAATTTTTAGAATAGTTCAAAATTTTAAAATAGCTCAAAGAATATTTTTTTATTATTGAAAAAAAATTATTATTAAGTTATAACATTTTAAATATCATTGGTCAATATTATACTTGAAACTAAAATTAAATAATACTAAAAAATTTATATTGCATGTATTATATTGTTGTGAATCACCATTAGATTATAAAAATGATAATAACTTAACAATATTATAAACTTTACTTTTATAATAGATTAACCTTATAGTAATAAAAATAGATAAAATAAATATTAGTTAGGTTCGATCGAGTTCGTTTTAGACGGATTCAAAACAATCGTCTGAACTTGATCGAAACAATCATATAGTATCATAATTAAACAACGAGGTCAACCTGACACCCGTCCCGTGACGACTCACTTCATTTGCACAAAAAATAATAAAAAAATGTATCAGTCAGTTTCAGCCAGACGATTTACATTTGTTCACCCCAAATAGCCATCGTGGCACAAACACAATATTAACATTAACCAATATTTTTTTTAAAATTAATTGAAATACACTGTTGGTGTAAAACTACTTTACACTTGTTAGTGCGTGAGACAATTTTAGTAAGAAGATGAAAAGAGAGAATAAGAAAATAAAGATTGATATTATTGAATGAATAAAACTGAATTACAAAGTGTCTATTTATATACACCTAAGTGACTTGACTACTAAGTAAAATAGCAAACTAAATAGCAAACCCTAAACTCTAATTAGCTTTGGGCTTGGGCCATACAACTCAACTTGGATTATATTTAATACCTCAACATACCCCCTATAATCCAAGTTGTCGAAACACAATAATCAGTGTCGACCTTCAATCCTTTGGTAAAAATGTCGGTCAATTGTGCTTCACTTAAGGTTCGTTTGGTTCAACGGAGGAGAGGGATTTTAATAAAGGGGAGGGGAGGTGAGAGATGTATTTTAATTAAACATATGTTTGATTCATAGGAGGGGGAGGGGAGAGAGGGATATGTTTTATTCAAATATATGTTTGGTTCAAAGGGGGGAGGGGAGGGATTTTAAAACTAATTTACAATTTTACCCTTAAAATATTATAACACTCATGCTAAATAAATTTTTAAAAAAATAGTATTCACCAAAAAAAAAAATTGTTAATTCATAAAAAATATAGACAATCAAACACAAAATATTTAACATTTAAAATACTCTAAAATATCTTAAGTGAAAATAAAATATTGATAAACATTATAAAATCACATTATATGATCAATGATCATATGAACCATTTTCTCATCTTGATCATCCATTTAATCCTATAACATATTTATAAAATTAAATTCTACATAATATATAACTCATACTACAATTATATATTGATATGTAATATAATACAACAACTTATAAATTAATAAGTTATTAAAAACAAAATATTAAATAAAAATGAATAGAATAAAACACATGGGAAAAAAAGTTGAATAATAATAATAAAAATAATGGAGTTGTCGTTAAACAAATGGGTGAATTATAATAAAGTGACAAAAATTAAGGTATAATATTAATAAAGACAATTAAAAATTTTATTAAACAAAAGTGAGGATAATTTTGTCAAGATAATAAAAATAGATGTTATCATAACTCCTCTCCCTCCCATCCCCTCCGAAAACCCCCAATTCGGGGGGAACGAAAAAGTGCTACAGGAGGGATTCTAATTACCTCCAATCCCCTTCCCTCCTCTCATGAAAAATTGAACCAAACACACCTTTAAGCAATGCCTTACTTCAAGTTCACCTCTATTCACCTTCTCCCTTAAGAAGTGAAATCTAGCTTTGACGTGCTTACTTCTTCCATGCAAAACTGGATTCTTCGCCAGATTTATGGCTGATTTGTTTTTGATCTGCAGTACCAAAGGTTTCTTCACTTCGACCTCGATCTCTTCCAGCACAAATCTGATCCAAATTGCTTGACACACAACATATGATCCTGCTATATATTCAGCCTCACACGATGACAATGCCACCATAGGTTGCTTTCTCAAGCAGCATGAGATTGGGGCACCAAATACTTGAAAGAAATATCCAGTAGTGCTTCTTCGATCTTCCTAATCTCCACATTAATCAGCATCTAAATAACAAGTAACCATATCTTCTTTACTTTCAGAGTCTCTTCGAAATAGAATTCCATAGTTTGTCGATCCTTTTAAGTATCTCAAGATTCTTATTGCAACCTTCATGTGTGGCACCCTTGGTTCACTCACGTATCTACTCACTAATCCGACTGAGAAACATATATCAGGTTGACTATTGCACACATATCTCAGACATCCAACAATTTGTTTGAATAAAGTTGCATCGACTTTGTCTTCCTCTCCATGTTTCTCCAACTTCAAGTTTGGTCCAATAGTCAAAGATGCAGGAGTCTAATCATCCATTCTGAATATCTTGAGTATCTCCTTGACATAATTTCTATGATGTAGCACCATACCTTGCTTCAACAATTGAAATTACATGTCTAGGAAGTATGACAACTTTCCTTGATCTGACATTTCAAATTCCTTCTTCATCAGCTCTTTAAACTTTGACAAGTTCTTCAAAATATTTCCAATTACTAACAAGTCATCAACATATAAGCAGATGATTGTTATATCTTGTGCCAGAACCTGAACATAGACACCATACTCAGATTTACATTTGAGGAATCCCAGTTTGACCAAGTATGAGTCAATCTTCTTGAATCACAAACCAGGAGGTCATGTGACATAAAACGCTTTGTGCAACTTGTACACTTTCCCCGTTTCCTCCTGAATCACAAACCAGGAGGTCATGTGACATACACCTCTACATCTAAAGGTCCATTAAAAAAAAATCGATTTCACATCTAAGTGAAATGTCGACCAACCTTGCTTGCATGCCAAAGCTACAACTAGTCGAACAATTTCCAATCTTGTGACAGGTGCAAATACTTCAGAGTAGTCGAGTTCTGCTCTCTTAAGAAATCCCCGAGCTACCAATCTCGCCTTATGTCTTTCTACCGACCCATCAAAATTGTGCTTCAACTTGAACACCCATTTCACTTCGATAGCTTTTATAGGTGCTGGAAAATTGACCAACTCCCATGTGTTGTTTCTTTCGATTGCTTGTAACTCTTCGACCATAGAAGACTTCCATCATTTATCTTTGAAGGCTTTTCTATAGTTGATTGGTTCAACACCAGCAAGTAAAGCAAAATGAACTAGGTCTCCATCTGTTGTGACTTCAACATCACCAACCACTTCATAGTTTTTAAGTCTTGCTGGACAAACTCTAGTTCTTTGAGGTCTCTGGCTTTTTCCAGCCATATGCTTTTCGACTTTGACTGTGTGGAGTATGTTAGCAACAACTTTGACTTTAACTAGAATATCGATAATATCTTTGACTTCGATATCATTACTTGCTTCGTCAAAATCAAAGCTCATCAATGGCTTGTTAATTGGATCACCAGAATTCCAATCCCATGCAGAGTTCTCATCAATCACAATGTCTTGACTCATCACGATCTTATTGTTCATTGGATTGAATAACTTGTATGCTTCAGTCTTATCCTACCAAAATAATATGTTCACTCTTGTCATCAAGCTTCCTTATTCTTGCATCAGGAACATGCTTGTAGAAAATAGAGTCAATCACCTTCAGATGACTCACTAATGGTTGTTTTCCACTCCATACTTCTTCAGGAACCTTATTCTTTATCTTCTTGGTAGGGCACTTGTTCAGAATATAAATAGTAGTCGAAACAACTTCACCCCATAAGGAGTTTGGCAAATTCTTCTGTTTCGGCATGCATCTCGTCATGTCCAATATGGTCATGTTTCTTCTTTCGGCTATTCCATTATGTTGAGGAGTATAATGAGCAGTTACTTCATGATCAACACCGCGCTCTACATAGAAGCTTCAAATATCTTGGATGTGTATTCACCACGTCCATTTGTTCGTAGAACTTTGATATTATTCTCACTCTGACTTTCAACAAGCATCTTAAATCTCTAAAACATTTTGAATACTTCCTCATTTCTCTTGATCACATAGATCCACAACTTTCAACTAAACTCATCGATAAATGAAATAAAATACCTGTTTCCACCAATGGTATGCTCCTCAAAAGGACCACATACATCTCAATGTACAACTTCGAGTATGTAGTATGATCTCATTGGTATAATTAAAACGAAAGACTTCCTGGACTGTTTTTCGACTAGACAACCTTCATAAAATTTGTCAGGCATCTCAAGACTTGGTATACCAGTTATCATATCTTGAGTGATCAGTTGATTGAGCGACCTAAAGTTTAGATAACCAAACCTCAGATGCCACAACCAACCATTCTTGTGGTCGACAACTGTTTTTAGACATTGTACCTCAGTCGAACTAATCATGGCCTTAAATGTCTTATTCTTCGACAGAGGAGATTTCAAGACCAAGTTATTCTAGATGTCAAAAAGTTCTAAGGCTCAATCTTTCATAACCACTGAGAACCCCTTTTCGACCAATTGTCATACACTTAGCATATGACACTTCATTCTGGGGACATAGAGTACATATTTGATCAAGGCTTTTGCTTAATTACTCCTTTGAATAACTATGTTGCTAGTACCTTCTGCTTGCAACGAGCTATTATCAGCAAGTTTGACCTTACTCTTCTTCGACTCATCGAAATCTACTAACCATACTTTTCGACCAGTCATGTGATTCGAGCAGCCTGAGTCGAGGAACCAGATCTTGGATTCGACATGGTCATTTGCAACTGCATCCATAACCACCATAGCATCTGAATCTTGACGTGCAAAGTTCGCTCTTTTGTCCATGCCTTTTGTTGATCCCTTGTCTTTCTTCTACCAATGCTTGGCCAAGTAACCCCATGTTTCACAGTTAGAACACTGTTTTTTTTCTCTACTTTGTCTTTCTGATAGGAATTTCCTTCTCCTCTTTTCGATGATTTAGAAGTTCTATCATCGATCTTATTCTTGTGAGGAATCGACTAAGATTTCTTGCCCTGAGTTTTGTCGATTTTTCCTTTGAACCTGTTGGAACCACCATTCTTCTTCCATGACTGAGCCTGTAGTGCTTATATCGAGTCTTGAACTCCTTTCCTTTCCATAATCCTAATTTCACGCGCCTCCAACGAACTAACCAAATCTTCCATTTTTAGGGTTTTAAGATTGTTGGATTCTTGAATAATTATGATAACATGATCAAAGTGAGAGGTCAACATACACATTACCTTTTCAACTATCATCTTATCAGTTAGGGTTTCACCATAACCATTCATGAGATGGACGAGTTTCTGCACCTTCGACACATATCCTGCAATCTTTTCGTCTTCTCCCATCGGAAATAATTCATATTATTGTTGCAAAGTTCGTAACTTGACAACCTTGACTTTCTCGCCTCCTTCATAGTACTTGACAAGAATATCCTATGCCTCATTCGCCGATTCAGCATGAGCGATTATGTCAAAATTAGCTGCATCAACCGCCGATTAGATGTAAAACTCTGCCTTACACTCCTTCTTCTTGGCATCCTTGTGAACGATTCTCTGTGCGTCGGCTGCATCTTCACCAAGCTCAGGAACACCGTTAGTAACCACTTCTAGGGTTTCATGAATGCCAAATAGAAATTGCATATTTTTTCTCCATTAAAGCCAATTCTTGTCGTCAAAAGTTGGAAGAGAGTTTGGTAAATTTTTGTTACCATTCATTTTTACAGCAATTGATCAACAACAACCCATGATCTTGAAAACATGATCTCTGACGTGTGATTCTTGAAAACACGATCAAGAATCTAACCGAAGCTCTAGATAACAATTTGTTAATGCGTGAGACACTAAAAAGAGAGAATAAGGAAATAATGATTGATATTATTGAATCAATAAAACTGAATTACAAAGTGTCTATTTATATACACCTAAGTGACTTGACTACTAAGTAAAATAACAAACTAAATAACAAACCATAAACCCTAATTAGCTTTGGGCTTGGTCGCACAATTCAACTTGGATTATATCTAATTTCTCAACAACACTGTCATCCAATTAGAATGAATCATTTTGACACATAATTATGAAATAAAAAATAAAAAATTAAATTATAATTAATAACTATTTCTTTCATGTTTCTCTCTTCTCATGTGTCAAAATGATTCATTCTAATTGGATGACAGTGCAAAATGGTTTTACACTGACAATGTATTCTAATTAATCTCTATTTTTTTTTACGAATTTAATTGATATGTACGCTGTCAGTTATTTATAACCATTGATTTATTTGCAAATTTTGACTTTTATTTTAACTACTTGAAAAGTAATAGTAACGGATGATTGTGATGCATTGATAGTGTAAAACTTTTTACACCAATAATGCATAACAATTAATCTCTCTTTTTATCCTATCTTTTTATGATTTCATTTATTTCAAAACAAAAGATTATTTCAAATTTTATATTAAAAAATAAATTTTATACTTAATAATATTAATAATTTAAAAAATTAAAACACCTTTTTGATAAATTTATCCGTGAATTTTAATAAATATTCAAAAAAATCAGATCCTTAAAAATGGGTTGAAGTCGAGTTGGCCATTCACTTTCTTTGTTTTTATTTCATTCATTTCCAGTCCTACCACGGCACCACTTTTGAAAAGCAATGTACCTCAAAGAAGGAACATAATGGGGTCCACATTTTCTCTATTGCGCCCCCACAATACAAAACCAGCCAGTACAATCTCTCCTCACTTGGAATAAAAAATCATTTTGATTTCTAACTGTATAATATAAGCTGTTCTTATTATAATTTTAAATATATTTACGAGGGATTAAATTTAATATATCTTTTACCTTATTATCAAACAACTCTATGAATTATATGAATTACTAGAAAACTATTAATTCTATATTATATTTAGAAAAAAATATTCACAACATAATCAAATTCAAATATATTCTTTTAATTTTATTTATTTATTAATAAAATTAGTCAATAAATATAATATCACTTAGTGTAAAATTATGTTTTAGATGTTGGCAAAATAATTCAGTTGTTCACCACCCTTCAAAACTATATATAATATTTATTTTATAATATGTCTTTATATATAAAATCTTCTAATATATTTTTGACTGAATTAAAAATTTTTTTTATATTATATTTATGAAAATAATTTTCCTATTTTAATGGTAGAAATTCATATTTTTAAAAGTGAACTAGTGGGATATCGCGAGTTTGTATATGTTTTTTTTGCATCTAATGTCTCTACAATGCTATCAACTAAATTGATTTAATAAGACATAATTTTTCTATTTCAAATTTAAATATTGATCATTCTTTTATACTTAAAATTAATCATATATCCATTTCTTAATAAGTGTGTCACATGTAAAACATACCACTTTTATTTTTTATTACATATCGTTTTAGATTTATCACACATATTAAAAATAATAATAAGTATTATATAAAAATGACAATTTATAATTATTTTTATAAAATTGTTTTTCATTAATAATATAAAGAATATAAATTTACATAATTAAAAGAAAAGATAATAATAAAATTTTAAGAATATAATAAAAAAAATAACGTTAATTATTTATCAATAATATAAAGTGATATATTTTTTTTCTCAAAATAACTTATAACAAAAAAAAATTGAGGATGTAACAAATAGTTATATAACTTTTTTTTTATCAATTTTAAAAGTAAAATATATAAGTTATAGATCATTAGAAAAATGAACATATCATAAAATTTTTTTTAAAAAAGTGAAAAATAAATCAAAAAATTATCAGATCAAATATAAATTATATGTCCTTAAAAAAAATGGACAATTCATCAATTTTGAGAAAAAATATAAGAGAGATTAAAATAATTTAATTTTAAAATACAACAACTATTCCTATAAATAAATAAATAAAATAAAATAAGACGGTCAAAACTGTAATTTAATATATTTTAATTAATATTAAAAAAATGATTAATATAATTAATATGGATATTTTACATACTAATTATTATTGAATTATATTAAATTTGACTTTTTCTTTTTCTAGACACATTTATAGTATTATTCTATTTGAAAAAAATCTAGAAATTTGTACTTTACTAAATTAGTATTAATAAACCCATAGAAAAAGAAAAAAAACCAATAGAAGTTTATAGAAAAAATACAAATTTATGAGATGTAAGTTTCCGATATCTATAATTTCAGGAAAAAAAATAAGAAAAAAAGAAAGAAGAGAAAGCAAAAGCAAAGCATTACTATCTTCAATGACATGACACTTTAGTTCCAAATCAGTCACAAGAAAAGCACTGCACTGCTTCTTCATACTTTGTTTTTTTCTTCTTTTATCTAACCATTCTTCTTTCACAATCACATACACAGAAAGAGTGTGTTTTTTTCTATGGTGTAGATGAAACACTGAAGGTGCTATAAGCTCAGCTTTTCTTCTTGATTTCAATGGTTGGTTTTTCCTATACTCTATTTTCCTTTTGGGTACCTAGATCTCTCTTTGTAGCTAGTTTTTGCATTTTCATATTTTTCGATTTTGCTAGCTTCTACTTCTAGCCTTTTTTGTTTAGGTTTCTGTTTCTTCTTTTTGTTCCCTCACTTTACTTTTCTTTCTTTATCTTCTTTATTTTCTTAGAATTTTAGGTTTATTGTTCAAACGTTTGTTTTCTGTGAGGTTTTGATTCATTATATCTGTTATAGCTTAATTATATTCCACCATTTCATAGTTTTCCTCTGATTACATGTTTCATATGAATTTCCTAACTTGTATAACATGAACTCGTTTGTATCTTGAGCTGTAATAGTATTGGGAAATGGATAACACTGCGTCTGTGGTTGGTGATGTCTATGATTTCTGATTTTGTTGGCTCCGTGCTTTCTTTTGCAGGAACATTAGGTTTTTATTTGATGATGTGATATATTGGGATTATGATATGGAGATTGCTGCGGAGCCGAAAGTACTTCCTCGGACCTTGCCTGTCCTGGTTGAGGTATCTCATGCAGATACATCTGTTGTAATGGAAGCTAGTCAGAGGTTAATGTCGGGACAGGATGTTTCGTCTGTGCGTGTGGTTTCGAAAGCACGTGATGGTTCTATGACGCGTCTGGCCAACATTAGAGAAGCGGTGCAGCTATCAAATGCAAGAATTGTTTTGGCAAGAGATGAAATGGAATTCGATACACAATCCTCTCGAGAGCCTGTCTTGGTTACGCCTACAAGAACACTGAAAGGAAATACCTCTTTACAGGAGCATGGAGAACTCTTGCCTGATGTTGAGACATTGAAGAGTAGTACTGATTCTTTTGGGGAAAATGGTCCGAGTTCATTTGCTGGTGCTAGTCACCCTCCAGAGCCTGTTGATACCGATCTCATGAGAACGGTTTATATACCGATAGGTCGAAACAAACCCGAAGCTGGATTATTGTACATGAAGGGTCCTTTCCTCGAAGATCTTTCAATTCATAATCTCACTAAGAAACCAAGCCTAGCTGTTGTTTTGCCTGCAGAAAGTACTCTTGAAGAATCAAATGACATGGGGAAGTTAGCATCGCCGGTTTCAGGTGCCCCTGCATTGCAGAATAACAGGAATTCTCTACCTTGCCCAGAGTCTGAGGAGAACGAATTTGTTTGGGATTCTTCTTTGCCTCCAAGTGGAAATGCCAGTCCACATAGTAGTATTGATTGTACTAGTGTTCTCAGAACAATGAGCATTGCTAATAGTTGTGCGAGTACGTATCGGAGCGACGCATTCACTAGTGATGGCATGATTAGTGTAGACAAGAATTGTGATAGTATTAAAGGAAGTGTAAGGGGGGATTCACTCGAGAGTGCTAAAACTAGTGCTAGTCGAGCAAGTGATAGCAGTGGCCTCAGTGATGACAGCAACTGGAGTAACATCACCACTAGCGCCAATAAACCGCATAAAGGAAATGATCCTAGGTGGAAGGCTATCCTTGCTGTTCGAACACGGGATAGAATTTTGGGCATGAGTCATTTTAAGTTACTAAGACGACTTGGTTGTGGTGATATCGGAAGTGTGTATCTCTCCGAGCTGAGTGCAACTCGGTGTTATTTTGCAATGAAAGTTATGGACAAGGCATCCCTAGCTGCAAGAAAGAAGCTGGTTAGGGCACAGACAGAAAGAGAGATACTGCAGTTGCTCGACCATCCGTTTCTGCCAACGTTGTACACCCATTTTGAGACCGACCGATTCTCATGTTTGGTAATGGAATACTGTCCGGGTGGTGATCTGCATAATTTAAGGCAACGACAACCAGGGAAACATTTCTCAGAGTATGCTGCACGGTATGTTTGTACCTTCCAGATATACGAAACTGTCTGTTAATTGCTTTGAATGATTTCCATCACAAATATCTGTTTTTTGTTGTCAATAATCTTTTATTGTGTCCATACATGGTTATGTAATTAAAAGTGTGATGTTAATTATACTCTGTCATATACATTTACTATATATAGATTTAGTAAATTCTTATATATTTGATTTCCTTGCTGAGTAATAAAATAGCGACTAAAATATCTGAAATTCCCTGTATGCAGCTTTTATGCCGCAGAGGTCCTGTTAGCAATTGAATATCTTCACATGCTCGGAGTTGTTTATCGAGACCTTAAACCTGAAAATGTACTTGTTCGAGAAGACGGCCACATAATGCTCTCAGACTTCGATCTTTCTCTTAGGTGTGTTGTTTCACCTACCCTTATCAGAACTCACGACAGCGATGCTTCAAAATGGGCAGCTGGTGGTGCATTTTGTGTCCAGCCTGCTTGTATTGAGCCTACATCTGTATGCATCCAGCCTGTCTGTTTTATGCCAAAGCTTTTTTCTCAGAAAAATAAAAAACCACGGAAGCCTAAAGCGGATCCTGGCCTGACAACTAGCGCACTTCCAGAACTTCTTGCCGAGCCTACATCAGCCCGGTCGATGTCCTTTGTTGGCACACATGAGTATCTCGCCCCTGAAATAATCAAAGGAGAAGGTCATGGAAGTGCAGTTGATTGGTGGACATTCGGCATTTTCTTGCATGAGTTATTGTATGGTAAAACCCCTTTCAAAGGATCCGGAAACCGAGCTACACTGTTCAATGTAGTAGGGCAGCAGCTCAAGTTTCCCGAGTCACCAGCTACGAGTTATGCCAGCCGGGATCTAATCCGAGGTTTGCTTGTGAAGGAGCCACAGAACCGTCTTGGAGTGAAGAGAGGCGCCACCGAGCTCAAACAGCATCCTTTCTTCGAAGGCGTGAACTGGGCGTTGATTAGGTGCAGTACGCCACCGGAAATTCCAAGACCAACAGAAACTGAACTACCGGCAAAGTTTGAAGCAGTTGATAATAATACTATCGGGGTTGGGAGCAATAGTAAGAAAATGGTTGATGGTAATACCGAAACAAAGTCTGGGGGCGGTAAATATCTTGACTTTGAGTTCTTTTAGTTTAGATTCCTTAGTCTTCTTTTCTTTGTATTGTATTTACATTATTATTATTATTATCTGTTAATTTTACAATAGATGAGGTGCATTATTATGTATTGAAAATTTAGTCAGAATAGAAGAATTTCTTTTCAGCTGGAAATGATAGTTTATGGTAGGATGGATATGCATTGTTCAATACAAGAATTCATATAGATATATCATGATCTAGTGTCTGGATTCAGAATCTAGATGCTTTTAATGAAGTTATTAATTCTTATTCCATTTTGGACAAGTTTTCTGATTTTGTTAGGTTAGTTGATTTCATATGTTGTGTTAAAAGAAAACAAATAAAAGAAAAAAAGAAAACATACGCAATTTTTCTAAAGAAAAAAAGGGATAGTTAAGTAACAATAATAAGAACTAGATAGAACAAATATTAAAACTGAAGAGAATTATAAGAATCAATGTCTTTATTGTTCTCATGTTTTATTTTCTTCAAAGTGAAGGAGTTCTAATTGTTGTCGTGTATCATGCTTGTTAAAGACCTCCGTGTTACCGCTACACCACTGTCTCTACCAATTCACTTGATGTTACTTCTCCTGCAAATGATAACGGTGGTAATGTAATTACACTACTATAAAATTGACCTTTCATAACACTATTTTTACAACAATTATAGTGTTAACTATGATAAATGTAACACCCTTTTCTACCCCAAATATATAATGGCAAATCATTCATATTTGTCCGAGTAATATTTAAAACATAATAGACATCATCTCAAAGGGTGTACATTTCTCAATAATTTAAATCAAAATCAATGTTTCGTAAACAACGAGTTTTTCTAAAATTACTCAAAAATTGCTCAAAAGGCAACGGAACTCATAAAAGGCAAAATCCAAAGTTTTTTTTGCGCGGCAACATAATCAAAATAACAATAATCAATAAAATATGATTTAACTCAAAGACCCCAACCGATGTTACACTATCAGAGCAAGACCCTCTAAGTCAACCAAAAGTCAAAAACTCCAAAAAGTCCTCGACGGCATCCACGGCTAAACCTGGTCATCTGCACGTTACCCACGTGGAGACAACATTCAAACAAGCAGGGTGAGTAAAACGATTCATAGTAATCAATATAGGGATCAATATATAAAACAACGTCATTTTCATATTCAACATCATCATAATCATCAAGGAAAATCAAAGACCACAACATTATAAATTACATCAAATTGTCACATAAATGCAAATGCAACAAGACTCACGCATGTAGGATCGATTACATCAATCCTCCATAGATCCAAACAGTAGGATCGATTATACACGAGAACCGGGGCACAACAAAATACCTCACATTTGCACAATGGGACTGAAGCCACAAGAATCAAGGTCCTAGACCGAAGTTCAAAATACATATGAATGCATGATGCACACGTCAATATCATCCTCATAATAATCTCATTAGGTACATCATCATTCATCAAAATAATCATAAAAATCACGTCATCATAGAATCATCAAAACCTCATGGAATCAACGTCACAAATCATCATAATCCCTCATGGGGATTCATCAGACAATTATGTATTAATCTCATAAGAATCACAATTATACTCATGGGTACTCATCATACAGTCATGTATTAATCACATAGGAATCACAACTATACTCATAGTAATGCATCATACATTCATTTAATCACATAGGAATCACAGATATACTCATAGTAATTCATCATACGTTCATCTAATCACATAGGAATCACAGTTACACTCATCATAATTCATCAGGAAAATCACAACATCAAAACATCAAGACATCACTGAACTAGAGCATAATTCGCGGAACTCTGCTACGTTCGCTAGCAAGTTCATTGTGCGAGTCTGGGACGAATGTTCGCCGTGCGAACTTGCAATTACAGCAAATCGTTGTTATGCACCAACATCAAAACCAACCCAAAAACCTCTACGATTTCCTTTCCTAATACCCTAAAAACATCCCTAAATCATTCCTAAGATATTACGGCGATAAAGACACAAAATCTACGACTTATTAGGCCAATCCCGTATCATATTTACGCCTCCAATTTCCATGATTTCTTACAAATACCCCACAATCATTAAAGTTCTCACAATCACTTACCCTATACGATTAAACACCCTCAACAACAGATTTGTCCACGAAGGCCTAATTTCCCTTACTCTCAAATCAGCCTCAACCCTATCAGACCATCAGTTCAAATCCCTCAAACTCATTAAACTCACCAGAAAGACAACAACAATTAAATACTCAATATCCCTAAACCTTTAAATCGGCTTTAAAAACATTGAATCACATATTGAAAACAATGAAGGTAATACTCCCCATACCTTAATTGCCGACTCTAAGCCTTTCTCCTTGATTCTTGGAAATCTCGCGAAGCTTTGCCTCAATCCTCTTCCTCAGAGCTCTGACCTCTGTTTCTTCCCTTTTCACGGTCTAACAAGAATGAATCCTAATTCCCTCAAAATTCTTTTTTGTTAAACCTAACTTTAAGGCTTAAAATTGGGCTTTCCAACTTCGCCCTGACTAACTCCTCCTCAAATGTCCACTTTACCCTTAATTCACTTATATTTATTTAAATTAATAATAATACCAATATATTCATATTATATACTATTATTTAAATAAATAACTCAAAATCAATAATTCTCAATATTCACACCAACCACCGAAAATCACCAAAAATGCGAATATTCATATTTAAATAAATTAAATAAATATTCCAAGAATTTGGGGTGTTACAACTCTCCCCCACTTAAAAGAATTTTTGCCTTAAAAAATTACCTCAAGGAAACAGAGTTGGGTACGACTCCCTCATCTGATCCTCACGCTCCCGAGTCATACTCCCTCCAGCTGGTCCTCCCCAAACTACATTTACCAAGGAAATCTCTTTACCTCGCAGTTGCTTCACTTCTCGTTCATCAATCCAAACTAGAAATGCCTCAATAGTAAAATTATCTCTCACTTGTGCATCATCCATCTGAATCACATGTGACGGATCTGAAATATACTTCCTCAACTGAGACACATGAAACACATCATGCAAATTTGCAAGCGATGGCGGTAAACAAAATGCGGTGTGAGCTTTCAATACTTCAAAGCTCGGCCAACACCATTTACAGACGTAACTCTCAAAACACATGTTCTCCCTCTTGAAATTCAGGTGCTTTCCTTCTCTTATCATGGTAACTCTTCTAACGACTCTGCGACACTTTCATCTTTTCTTGGATCCTCTTGATCTTTTCAGTCGTCTCTTGCGCAATCTCAGACCCGAGTACAACACTCTCACCTGACTCATACCAACACAATGGAGTCCTACACTTCCTTCCATACAAAGCCTCATACGGTGTCATTCTAATACTAGAATGATAACTGTTGTTATAGGTAAACTCAATCAACGACAAATGACTATCCCATGATCCACCTTGATCCAACACATAAGCTCTCAACAAATCCTCTAAGGATTGGATAGTTTTCTCTGTCTGTCCATCCGTCTACGGATGATAGGCAGAACTCGATCTCAACTTAGTACCCAAAGCTGTCACGCAAACTCTTCCAAAATCTCGATGTAAATCTCAGGTCTCCATCTGACACAATACTCAACGGTATCCTATGCAACTTCACAATTTCCTCAATATGCATTTTAGCTAGCTTCAACATAGAATGATTAATCCTCATTGGTAAGAAATGAGCTGATCTAGTCAATCTATCCACAATCGCCCAAATTGAATCATATCCCTCTCACAGTCTTCGGCAAACCCGACATAAAATCCATGGAAATACTATCCCATTTCCATTCTGGAATATTCAACGGTTGCGTCAGACCCAACGGTCTCTGATGTTCAATCTTCGACTCCTGACAAGTCTAACCAGCATACACAAACTCAACCACTTCTTTCTTCATCCCTGGCCATCAAAGCAATTTCCTCAAATCCGGGTACCTCTTCATAGCACCGGTATGGATACTTAATCTACTTCGATGTCCTTCCTCAAGAATACTCTTTTTCGACTCAACAATATCTGGAACATAAACTCTATCACGATATCTCACCATACCATTTTCATTAATCCGAAAATCACCACTTTGACCTTGATTCATCAAATTCAACCGATCTACCAACTCAAATCAGATTTCTGACCTTCTTGAATCTTATTAAGAATACCACTAGTAAGCTTCAACATACCAAGCTTAACTCCATAAGAAGTCTTTTCACAAACCAAACTCATATCACGAAATTGTTCAATCAATTCTAACTCTTTTACCATCATCATCGGTATATGCGAAGATTTCCTACTCAATGCATCAGCTACCACGTTTGCTTTACCCGAATGGTAATTCAAACCAAAATCATAGTCTTTAAGAAGTTCCAACCATCTCCTTTGCCTTGCATTCAATTATTTCTGATCGAAGAAATACTTCAAACTCTTATGATCACTAAACATCTCAAATCTCGAACCAAACAAATAATGCCTCCAAAGCTTCGACACAAACACAACAACAACCAACTTTAAATCCTGCGTTAGATAATTCCTCTCATGCACTTTAAGTTGCCTTTAAGCATAAGCTAAAACTTGCTGATGTTGCATTAACACACCTCCCAATCCCATCAACGAAGCATCACAATATACAACAAATGGCTCTGCCGGATTCAGCAAAATCAAAACATGAGCTACTGTCAACATTCTCAAAAGCTCTTGAAACTTTCTTCACAATTTGCATCCAAAACAAAAGCTTGAACCTTCCTAGTCAATTGCCTCAATGGCAAAGATAACTTGGAAAAATCCTTCAATGAATTTTCGATAATAATTTGCCGACCCAAGGAAAATTCTAATCTCAAAAATAGGTTTTGGAGCTTCTCATTGCGATACAACTTCAACCTTCGACATATCAACCGCAATAACTCTACTCGAGATCACATGACCAAGGAAAATCAATTCCTTCAACCAAAATTCACACTTTGATAATTTTGCATATAACTGCTTCTCTATCAATGCTGATAACACAATTTTCAGATGCTCAACATGATCCTCTTTACTCTTCAAATATTTCAAAATATCATCAATGAACACAACCACAAACTTGTCCAAATAAGGATGGAAAATCTTGTTTGTGTACTCCATAAATACACATGTTGCATTAGTCACACCCAATGGCATCACAAAATACTCGTAATGTCCATACCTCGTCCTAAAAGCTGTCTTCGGAATATCCTCAGGCTTCACACGAATCTGATGATACCTAGATCTCAAATCTATCTTACTGTACACACTTGCAACAACCAACTGATCCATCAAATTATCAATCCTTGGAAGTGGATACTTATTCTTGATAGTCACCTTGTTCAGTTGTCTATAATCCACACACAGCCTTGCAGAACCTTCTTTCTTCTTAACTAACAAAATTGGTGCACCCCACGGTGACACACTCGGACAAAAGAACCTCTCCTCAAGCAGATCTTCAAGTTGATTCTTCAACTTTTTCGATTTCGGTGTGGACATACGATATGAAGCCATCGCTACCAAACTAGTTCCAAGAACTAGGTCGGTCGTAAACTCCACTTCACGTTCTGGCGGTAAATCACTTATCTCATCAGAAAAAACTTCCGAATAATCAAAAATAATTGGCACACCACCAACTTCCCCACTTTATTAACACTCAAAGTTTCCATCAAAATAAACATCTCAGCACCATCCTGCACTGACTCATCAAAATAATCTGTAAGCACTTAGCTTAACTCAAAACAATTCACTACACACGCCATCTAAGCTTGCAAGACACGTTATCCCATCCAACATGACTCCGTCTACTATCAACAAGAGATTAAGGGTGATCAGTTCCTCAATTTGTCAATAGACAACCGAAAATAATGATGGGGCATAAACCATCTTTATCAAACTATAAGAGTGTTAATCGACACACTGAGCCATCATGCCACACTTGAAGCATCTTGGAGAAGCACAAGCTTCTCCCCCACTTGTTTCATTCCCACTTCTGCAGACAAAGGTTAGAAAACAAACATGTACCGACAATGTTTTCACACACATGTCGCATACTAGGGAACAAATAACATTAGACAACTTGGCCAGACAGACCGACCTGCTCTGATACCACTAATGTAACACCCTTTTCTACCCCAAAAATATAATGGCAAATCATTCACATTTATCAGAGTAATATTTTAAATATAATAAAAATCACCTGAAAGGGCGTACATTTCTCAATAATTCAAATCAAAGTTAATGCTCCGTAAACAACGGGGTTTTCCAAAATTACTCAAAAATTGCTCAAAAGGCAGCGGAACTCAAAAAATGCAAAATCCAAAGTTTTCCTTGCTCAGCAACATAATCAAAATAACAATAATCAATAAAACATGGTTTAATTCAAAGACCCCAACCCGATGTTACACTATCAGAGCAAGACCCTCTAAGTCAACCAAAAGTCAAAAACTCCAAAAAGTCCTTGATGGCATCCACGGCTAAACCTGATCATCTGCACGTTACCCACGTGGATGCAACATTCAAATAGGCAGGGTGAGTAAAATGATTCATAATAATCAATATATAAAACAACGTCATTTTCATATTCAACATCATCATAATCATCAAGGAACATCAAAGGCCACAACATTATAAATTACACCAAAATGTCACATAAATGCAAATGCAACAAGACTCATGCATGTGGTACCAATCAACAAGATTCGATGGACAATGGGCCATCAACCCTCCATAGATCCACAACAGTAGGATCGATTCTACACGAGAACCGGAGCACAACAAAATACCTCACATCCGCACTATGAGACTGAAGCCACAAGAATCAAGGTCCTAGACCGAAGTCCAGAATGCATATGAATGCATGATGCACACGTCAATATCATCCTCATAATAATCTCATTAGGTGCATAATCATTCATCAAAATAATCATAAGAATCACGTCATCATAGAATCATCAAAACATCATGGAATCAACATCACAAATCATCACAGTCCCTCATGGGGATTCATCAGGAAATCATGTATTAATTTCATAAGAATCACAATTATACTCATGGGTACTCATCATACAGTCATGTATTAATCACATAAGAATCACAACTATACTCATAGTAATTCATCATACATTCATTTAATCACATAGGAATCACAATTATACTCATAGTAATTCATCATACGTTCATTTAATCACATAGGAATCACAGTTACACTCATGGTAATTTATCAGGAAAATTACAACATCAAAACATCAAGACATCACTGAACCATAACATAATTCACGAAACTCTGCTAGGTTCGCTAGGAAGTTTGCTGTGCGAGTCTGGGGCGAATGTTCACCGTGCGAACTTGCGATTACAGCAAATCGTTTTTACGCACCAGCATCAAAACCATCCCAAAAACCTCTACGATTTCCTTCTCCAATGCCCTAAAAACATCCCTAAATCATTCCTAAGGTACTACGGCGATAAAAGCACAAAATCTACAACTTATTAGGCAAATCCCGTATCATATTTATGCCTCTAATTCCCATAATTTATTACAAATACTCCACAGTCATTAAAGTTCTCACAATCACTTACCCTATACGGTTAAACACCCTTAACAACAGATTTGGCCACGAAGGCCTAATTTCCCTTACTCTCAAATCAGCCTCAACCCTATCAAACCATCAGTTCAAATCCCTCAAACTCATTAAACTCACCAGAAAGTTAACAACAATTCAATACTCAATATCCCTAAACTCTTAAATCGTCTTTAAATACATTTAATCACATATTGAAAACAATGAATGTAATACTCCCCCATACCTTAATTGTCGATTCTAAGCCTTTCTCCTTGATTCTTGGAAATCTCACGAAGCTTTGCCTCAATCCTCTTCCTCAGAGCTCTGGCCTCTATTTCTTCCCTTTTCACGGTGTAACAAGAATGAATCCTAATTCCCTCAAAATTCCTTTTTGTTAAACCTAACTTTGGGCCTTAAAATTGAGCTTTCCAACCTCACCCTCACTAACTCCTCCTCAAATGTCCACTTTGCCCTTAATTCACTTATATTTATTTAAATTAATAATAATACCAATATATTCATATTATATACTATTATTTAAATAAATAACTCAAAATCCATAATTCCTAATATTCACACCAACCACCGAAAATCACCAAAAATGCAAATATTCATATTTAAATAAATTAAATAAGTATTCCAAGAATTTGGGGTGTTACAGTAATAGTTTATTTTTGGACTTTTTTTTTTGGTATTTACTAAAGGACATGTCAAAACGGTCATATGTAGCAACCGTAGTGAAAGGTACACAGATTGAAATGGTTCAAATTCTAACACCAATAATTAGTCATTTATCGTGATAAAAATATGATTGACCTTGTATATCATAATGATTTTTGTTCGCAACCGTGATGAAAGGTGATATTTATTTGTATTTAAGAGAAATTATCTCTCACTTCAGTACATAACAACCATCTATCTCAATACAAAACCCTAACAATTCTTTCACTCGTCTCTCTCAAAATGAAATCCTAACAACTCTGTCACTCGTCTCTCTCATATGAAAATCCCAAAATGAAACCATAACATTAAATCTTAGCCAATGGGTATTTACAGGTTCGTTTTCTCTATAGTTTTTTTTTCAAAATCTGTTTCAATAGCTTGTTTCATAATATTTGAACTTTCTTCTTGTTTTGACTTGTAGGTAGGGATGCTTGTTTCAATAAAGAGGATAAAGTTAAAGTTAGCGTTGCAAACTTGTGTCAAAGATCCAGAATAACATCCATTCAAAATATACACAAGTTTGCAGTTCTAAATTTAACTTCATCTTTATTTCATTGTGGACACGCCATTATGAGACATGTATGGTACGTTTCTTAAGCATTCTATGATTTAATATGTTTGTTATTTATGATTTGTTATTGATGAATGTTTTTGATGAATGTTGTTGTTAATGTTTGTTTAAAAGATGAGTTATTATGTATTATGTGGTTTGAGTGTTTTTCCAATCCCTTACAGAATATATAACTTTTCAAACTACATTAGAAATTAGGATATGATAGATAAAATTGTATTAGAAAATAAGTACACGTTCAATTCTTGACATGACTTATTCATACAAGTAACTGCATGTTGTTCTTTGGCAGTTAAAACTTGGTTTAATGATTGTAGGTATTCAACCACCTTCTCTCCACTTCTAATTTTATTTGCAAATTAAATAATATTTTGCAAAAAGAATTAGAGGTGAAGGAAGAGGCGCTTGAAGAACTAGGATCATTAAACCAAATTCTTACTGACAAAGAACAAAATATGGATAAGGAGTTGAAGAACTCTTGTCTAGCATTGAACGTGAACTTATTCTTCTAATATAACTTAATTTGTCATATTACAATGTTGTAGTGTTTATTGAAATGTTATATGTTTAGTGAGCATTGCCGAAATAAGCATTCCACATATTTATAACAAACTCAGGTCTATATATCACAATGGTTGTTTAGCACAACAATTGTTAAATATGTTGCACTAAAGAATATCACAACGGTTATTTAAAGTAAGCGTTGTGGTAGGTAGCGTGCTATATAGATACAATCACGGTTGTACATCCGTGGTGGAAAGTATCATACATACAATTACACCTTACCTCACAATGGTTGAACCAACATGGTGATATTCCTTTTTCAACCGTTGTGTTAGGTGTTTTTCATAGTAGTGTTATGAATTCCCTCCCTTGCATTATTAACCATTCAAAGTTTTATTATTTTCTAAAATTTAAAAACTAATGTAATTCTTGTATTTTCTTCAAGGTGAGGGAGTTTCAATTTCAGTCGAGCATCACACTTGTTTAAAACCCCCATGTTACCGCTACACCACTGTCTCTACCACTACACTTGTTGTTGCTTCTGCTACTCACGCCGTCACAAATGATATTGGTGGTACTGTACTTATGAATTCCCTCCCTAGCATCACTTATTAACCATTCAAAATTTCCGTTATCTTCTAAAATAGAGGTGTATCACTTACAACATCTTTGTTGGTGTGATTTAAGATGCGTCTAGAGATGCACCTCTGAATGCTAAGGGTAATTATTATTTTTTATGATGGTGGAAAGAGCAATTTCCAAGAAAGCTTACCTAGTTCTGAATACTATTATACAATGGAGAAATTGAAGGGAATATCATCGAATTCAAGCTTAGTGGGCCACATAGGAAAACAATGCAAAAGAAGTTTACCTTATTCTTGATGCTATTTTTATACAATGGAGAAATGAATTGGAATGTAAATCATCGAATTCAAGTTTAGTGGTTGAAATGGGGGAGGACCTCATGAGTTTTACGAGGGTTTTATCATACATCAATTATATTTGCAATGTTGTACGAGATAGATGTTGGGCGGTTAAGAACCAACATGAGAATAAAATAAGTGTATCAAAGATGAAAATGTTGTGTTAGATGTCTGATAAAATTAGACGAAATAAGATTATAAAGAATAATATTAGAGAAAATATTGAGATAACACTTATAGTAAAAAATGTAAAAAATATGATGTGAAATAAATTTAAGATATTTGAATATGTAAAGAGCAAACTTGTAAGTTTATCAAATAAAAAATAACCAAACAATTAGAAGTATAAAAAGACATTTAAACAATAAAAAAAACTATTAAAAAAATCTCGAAATTAACTAATTGGATAACAAGATATAATTATGACCTAATTAATTCCATATAATTGATTCTATTTAGTGAGAAAAGCCATTGTTGTTATTGTATTGATCTTTTAGACCATTTGTATCCATTAGAACTAATTTTCTAGTTGACAAACATCTGACTTTTTAAACCAAGATTGGCCTATTTTTCAAATGAATGAGCTTAAGAATGAACTCTTTTCAAATGAATTATTTAAAGAATTGAACAAGAATTCTTTTTTACGAGGAAGAGCTTGTTACCAACTCTCACAACATTATATATATTGTTAATGACACAATCGCAACTAAATCTTATCAATAGTCATAGGCTAATGTGAATTGAATCAACATTATGACCATTCATTCTCCTTTGTTGTTTGTTTCCATGTAAACAAAAAAAGTGTTTGTTAGAAAAATGTGCTATTTTGTTTTATAGTGATAGTATGAAAAATATTAAATTGTACTCTTAGGTTGAATTATAGTACACACTAATTTGAATGCCATCAAGTGGACCCAAAACTCAAATAAAACCAACATTAGAAACATCAAAGAAGGTTCAACATATTGGATTTTATTCATTATGAAATTTCCATAACAAAAGGTCTTTTGCCTCTACATGAACCAAAAAATCCAAAATTCTATATATGTACTAAAAATCTCGTACATATTACACTAAGTGTGTGTTATGGCAATTCATGGAGCAACACATAGAACACAAACCTCATCAACAACACCTTCATCATTTTCCGAAACATACCAACCAAAACCACCACACGAAAAACTCTACACCGATTTCAAAATCTACTGGCCCTTCAGCATTCCCTTAACCTCAGAAGCCGCGGCAATTCGCATAATCCGAAACCTAGAAAATCTCGGACTATACTACACGCTTTTCGTATGGATCATTCTCTTCATAATCCTCATCCCTCATCATAAAACATCATTGATTCTGTTGGTTATAATGACATATGTGATAACCATTTACCATTTGCTACTAAGAGCATGCCCCAACAATATCGTGTTTCATAGAAGAATAGATAAAAGGTTTGTGTTTGGTTTGCTAGTGTTTGCGACAGTGGTGCTATTGATTTTGACTGATGCAGGGATTCGTCTTGCGGTTACTTTAGCTTGTGCTGTGCCTTTGGTTTTGGTGCATGCTGTTTTATGGGTTAGTCACTATGTTTTTGAGGTTGTTAGTGATGATGTTTGTTGCTGTTGTGACAAAGAATTGGCTTCACTAGTTGGTCATAGTGAGTTTGAAGGTGATGGCTTAGAGAATGCTTGAGTTTCTCTAGAGATAGTTTGTGATTTGTTAGAGTTAGTTGAATATGTTTAAGGTAGTTACTAATTAGTAGTTGTTAGTTGGTTAGTGGTTATAATGGTTGGAATGTGTGTATCTTATATTGAATGACTATTAGATTAATTTTATTAATTTTTATGAGTTTATTATATTCATTTTTGTTGAAGTGTTGGTGACTTGTAACACATCAATTTTTAGTGTTAAAATTGAAATTCTAACTCTAAATGTTCAATATTTTTTGTAGGAGTTAATCTTTTATACCTTTTATAAAATGCGCGTGATTTCTTTAACTTCTTAAAAAAAACTAAGAATCAAAGTAGTATGCATTGTTAACTTAAAAAGAATACACACTTATAAATACAGAATAATATCTAAAATATAGTCTTAAACAACATTTAAAATTGATAGATGTCTTTAAATTTCATTTAGTATTGTGCATTAATGAGTTAAAGCTTACAAAACATGACACACTCATATTATAGAGATTCATGCACGGAGTGGTTTACACATATGCATAATGATTTATGCTTACACATTTTTAAACATAGACATGCATGGTGTAATACATCTGATGCTAAAGCATAATGACCTAATGATGTGTGAGAAATGCTTTAGATTTGAAATGATCAGTTTTAGCCATTGTCAACATAGGATTGATCATTAAGATCCAGGATTTTGGATGTGTAGAATTATGTATGTAAGGTGAAAAAGACTCCTCAAACCAATTGGTAGCAATAAGGACCTGTGATCCAAGACCAATGGTTGAAGGTTTGTTAGGAGTTGTACTGTCAGGGACAATTTTGAGAAAAAGTGACTCTAAGATTAGGTTGAGACAGTTGAGTATGACTGCTTGAGGTACTTTAAGGTAAGCTATGTTGACATATAACACCAGTACGAGTGCTTGACTTGTCAATAGGTGACTAAATAGATGATAAGCTATCATGCACAACTTGAGGACCAAGGGAATTGTCCATTGAGTTTGTGACACTTATATTCGATGGATGAAAAGGGGACAACTAAGGAAAAGTAAGGGATATATGGATTGATAATTATGTTGACCAAAAGAGATATGATCATATTGAAACATAGCCAGAAAAGAGAAGTGATGCTCATGGAATAAAACGTCTTTAGAGATGAACGCTTTCCAATATCTTCTAAGACACTTTAAACCGTTGTGTTGGGATGAGACTCATAGATACACACACTTCTGGCTTCTGAAATCTAGCTTGTGTTTGTTATAGGGTCTTGTAAAGGTAAACAAGCACAACAAAACACTTGATATACTAGTAGCTAGGTTACTTGTGATACAAGGCATGGAAATATGAGTGGAACTTGGTCTAGCCATCAGTGGAGAGCCTGTTGATAATGTGCAGTGAGGTAGAAAAGCTATAATCTAAAGATTGAGGGAATGAAAGAGTGAGACAACAAAGTAAGCCCTATTTCCACATTGACTATATACTTTCTCTCAACTGTGCCATTTTGATAAGAGGTGTGAAGGCAAGTCAACCTGTGTGGGATGCTTAGTTCAGAGAGGTACTTAGTGAAAGTTCTAAACTCTCCCTTATAACCTGATTGCAATGCTTTGATAGTGGTATTAAATTGAGTTTTCACAAAGCTAAGGAATCGTTTAAAGGGATTTAGTGCCTCTAACTTTCGATGCAAGAAACAAATCGAAGTGTGTTTTGTTTAGGCATCAACAAAGGCAATGTAGTAGTGAAAGCCTGAACTAGATGTATAAGGTGCACGACCTCAAAGATTAGTGTGCACAACTTCAAAAGAAGAAATATACATAGTGGAAGATAAGGGAGCATGAATTCTATGTGATTTACCCTGACAACAAGATTTACAAAATAAAGTAGTTCCTTTAGTGACAATGTTTTAAAGCAAGTCTAATAGCAGAAAAATGAGCATGACCTAGCCTATAGTTTCATAAAGAGATAATGTTAGGCTTATTTACATTAGAAATAATAGAACATGAAATTTAATTAACAATTTTTTGTAAAGGAAATTAACTACTCTGACTCAAATGAAATTTCCTTGAAGGTTCCACTAGCAATTGTGGAAAGCAATACAAAACACTTGAGTCGAGTTAGCCTTCAAGAAGAGTGAACTTAGAAACCTGAAACTTAACATAAAATTTACCTATTACCTTTTTAGAATTTTGAGAACGGAAGCAACTTTCTTATTATTCAAGGATCATAGAGCATATCATTAAGGACAACATGAATGATATGTTTGGATTTTGGAATCATACATGAAAAACCTAAATAGTTAATGACTAATGATTGAACATTTGCTATACAAACTGGACTTTGACCTACATATGGTTTCTTCCTGTGCAAGAAATGAGCATAATAAGTAAGATGAGGAGAGGCACCCGAGTTATCAAACCATGCATGCTACTTAAGCTCCTCAGGTATGGAATATTCATGAGCAGTAGCCATCATAACTATGTATTGAGAGTCAGGGGTTAATGCTTCATGATTGTCATTGGACGTGCCTTCAAATTCTGTCAAGTTGGTTTGAGCTCGTCTAGCTATGAAGGTTTCATCAAACATGGGTGAACATTCAACAATAACATAGTCATACTTCTCATACAATTGACAAGTAGGCTGATATCCCAATGAAGAAAGACCTCTACCACGAGTCATGTAACCCTTTCCTCCGTTTCCTAAAAACTTTCACGCACACCACCTGTTTGTTAATTTCCTGCAAAAGCCCTAAACATAACAAATTCCTGCCTGAACTTGTCAAGTTGAGTTTCTTAAACATAGAGGAGTGCTTGAACATCAAAGAGAGTTAGAGGGCCAAGATTTCCATACTTTATCATTTTGAGCCAAGCTTCCGATGATTGCAGCTAGAGACGATTCAACCATGACAACGACTGCAAGGAAGAATATGAAGTTTCAATTCTTGGAACTTGCTAAGATTGTAACAGAAAGTTAGTTACAACCGAATTTGAGTTAGTTAGATAGCATAAGGGATCAAATTAGGTTAATAATACCATGATAATATGTGTCTGGACTTCATAGAGCATTGTGCATTAATGAGTTATGGCTTACAAGACATGACATTCTCATACTTATATAGATTCATGCTTGAAGTGCTCATGCAAGAAGAGTTCATGTCATCATGCAACATTACTCTACACATGTTCATGGTGATATATGCTTATATATTCTTATACATACAAATGCATGGTGTAATACATCTCATTCTAAAGCATAATTATATTTAAGACCATCAATTACAAAACCAAAATGTTTTGAAGGGTATGCAACCCATATTCCATCGGCAAAACAAATTCTACAAGTTAAAACCTCCAATCTAGCACTCTAATAACATCCTCAATGTTTCCGTGAGCTCAATTGAAGTTAACGTTATCCTCCAATAATAACGGGTGGTGTTCAACCAAAAAAATACATACATGAGGCTAACCATTTGTCCACAATATATATATATATATATATATATATATATATATATATATATATATATATATATATATATATATATATATATATATATATATATATATATATATATATATATATATATATATATATATATATATATATATATATATATATATATATATATATATATATATATATATATATATATATATATATATATACACACATATATATATATATATATATATATATATATATATATATATATATATATATATATATATATATATATATATATATATATATATATATATATATATATATATATATATATATATATATATATATATATATATATATATATATATATATATATATATATATAAAAGTGGGGATCAACTTACTCTAAGAGTAAGTTTTTTTAACTTACTCCAGATCACAATCCTTGAATTGAATCTAATCTAATGGTTAATTAAGTAAAAAGACTAATTTAACCATTAGATTGGATTCAATTGAAAGGCTATGGTTTGGAGTAAGCTAGTTAAAAAAACATACTCTTTGAGTAAGTTGATCCTCACTCTATTATATATATATATATGTGTGTGTGTGTGTGTGTGTGTGTGTGTGTGTGTGTGTGTGTGTGTGTGTGTGTGTGTGTGTGTGTGTGTGCGTGTGTGTGTGTGTGTGCGCGCGCGTGTGTGTTTCGTGCATGCGTGTGTGTGTGTTTGTGTGAGTGTGCATGCATATATGTGCGTATGTATGTGTTAGTGTGATTGCATGTGTGTGTGTGTGTGCGTGGGTGTGCATGTGTGCGTGTGTGCGCGTGCGTGCATCTGTGCGTATGCGTGTGTGTGTGTGTTTGCGTATGTTTGCGTGTGCGAGTCCATATATGTATGTGTATAGACTTGGACTCTCATTACACAAAACTCATCTGCTATAACAAATGAGTATGATATCCCACAACTATCATAACATAATATAATCAAGCTTTCATACTTTTTACTAAGATATTAATAACACGTGTTTTTTGTTACAAGTTATAGCTCTCTTTTCTGACATGAACCTCTTTCAGTTGTTCCTTTGGTTACTCAACATTTCCATAAAGGCCTCTTAGTAACATTGAATCTTTGCTGAACTACCCTGAACCCGGTCTCCCTTCTTAAAGCATATAGTGGATGTTTGGTTCAGAAGAGAATCTAAGTCGGTAAGTGCGTGGAAATGTCAAGGTTTGTTATGGGTGTGTATTGTTTGGTTGTCAAGAGTGGGAGTGAGAGTGTGAAAATTATTCGTCATATGTGAATGGTTGCAGTTTCCAAATCAATCTTTTGTTGAATAAAAAAGTTTATTCTCTTGATTCTCACCAAGGGATTAAGTGAGGGGGTGAATGATGTTATGCTTATTATTGTTTGTTCATGATGCCTCTTGGTGGCTGAGTGTAGTTTGATGATGTTCTGTTGTTGTGGGATTGACATTATGCTTATGTTGTAAAATCATATGGTGAAAACTATGTTGTTACTAATTCATGACATTAAGGTTGTGATATGAAGTTCACCCAAGATTTTAACAAGTTTCTTTGCTAATGACCTGACTCACCCCGAAAGGAGATTCCTTTCAACCAGTTTTCAGATTGTGGGAAGAGTTTCGTTGAGCTAAATGAAAGCTGACTATTGCACCTATGTTGATTTTCCCTGATCCCAGTAAATCTTATGAAGCGTATTATGATGCCTCTAAGAAAGGACTAGGCAGAGTCCTGATGCAAGGTTCAAGTGTAGCATATGTATCTCGACAACTGAAAACTCATGAAAAGAACTATCTGATGCATAACCTTGAGTTAACAGCATTTGTTTTTACCTTGGAGGATTTATGAAGTTGAATTAAGGTATCACCTGAGTAAAGTTGTTAGAGTGGTGAATACATTAAGTAAATCCGAAATGTATAAGGCAAAATTATGATGTTGGAGTACGAATTGTTTGAAGAGTTTCGTAATCTCAATTTTATGTTGCATAGGCTCCGACTAGTGCATTGATGGTTAAATTGAATATCACTTCTAAATTGAGAGAAGGGACTTGTCGAAATCAATTTTAGATAAGGAGGGATTGGACGAGACTTACCAAGTGGTGATCTCAGTGAGATTGGTTCAGTATCTTGCTAAAGGGTCGATAAATATAAGTGGATAGTCATATTATGACATCTTGACATTTCACTCAGATACATGGCCTCGACGATAGAACCCCATGATAGTAGTACTTGATGGATACAATGCTACCATACCTTATCAGTAGGATTCATGAGTTACTCTTAAGAATGTGTGTATCTTATATTGAATAACTATAAGATTAATTTTATTAATTTTTATGAGTTTGTTATATTCACTTTTGTTGATGTTGAAGTGTTTCTGACTTCTAACACCCCATTTTTTAGTGTTAAAATTGAAATTCTAACTCTAAATGCTCAATATTTTTTTTAAGGAGTTAATCTTTCCAACTTTTTATGAAATGCGTGTGAATTTTTTTTTAATTATTTTTTAAAAATTTCTTTAAAAACAAAACTAAGAATCAAAGTAATATGCATTTTTATAAAACATGGTGTATATTTTATAATATAAAAGTCTAACATTGATAACTTAAAAACACACACACACGCGCGCGTATAAATACAACATAATATCTAAAATATAGTCTTAAACAACATTTAAAAGTGATAAATATCTTTAAACTTCATTTAGCATTGTGCATTAATGAGTTAAAGCTTACAAAACATGACAAACTCATATCATATAGATTCATGCACGGAGTGCTCAAGCAAGGAGAACTCATTTCACCATGCAACATTATTCTACACATGTGCATAATGATTCATGCTTATACATTTTTAAATATACACATGCATGGTGTAATACATCACATGCGAAAGCATAATGACCTAATGATGTGTGAGAAATGCTTTAGATTTGAAATGACCAATTTTAGACATTGTCAACATAGGAATGATCATTAAGATGCAGGACTTCTGGATGTGTAGAATTATGCATGTAAGGTGAGAAAGACTCCTCAGACTAATTGATAGCAGTGGGGACCTGTGATCCAAGACCAATGGTTGAAGGTTTGTCATGAGTTGTACTGTCAGGGACACTTTGAGAAAATAAGTGACTTTAAGATTAGGTTGAGACAGTTGAGTATGACTGCTTGAGGTACTTTAAGGTAAGCTATGTTCACATACAACACCAGCACTAGGACTTGACTTGTCAATAGGTGATTGAATAGATGATAAGCTATTCTGCACAAGTTGAGGACCAAGGTCATTATCATTGAGTTTGTGACACTTATATTCAAACACTCAAGATGGGACAACTAAGGAAAAGTAAGAGATATGGACTGATAATTAGGTTGACCAAAAGAGATAGGATCAGATTGAAACATAGCAGGAAAAAGGAAGTGATGCTCATGAAATACAACATCTTTGGAGATGAAGACTTTCTAATATTTTCTAAGACACTTGAAATATTTGTGTTGGGATGAGACTCCTAGATACACACTATTGACTTTTGAAATATAGCTTGTGTTTGTTATAGGGTATTGTAAACGGAAAACATGCACAACAAAATACTATGATATACTGGTAGCTAGGTAACTTGTGATACAAGTCATGAAAATGTGAGTGGAACTTGGTCTAACTATCAGTAGGAAGCCTATTGATAATGTGTAGTGGGGTAGCAAAGCTATGATCCTAAAACTTGATAAAATGGAAGAGTGAGACAACAAAATAAGCCCCATTTCCATAATGTCTATACACTTTCTCTCAACTGTGTCATTTTGATGACAGGTGTGAAGGCGAGTCAACCTGTGTGAGATGTGTCATACCCTAATTTTTGCCTCTAAGATCTCACGACTTTTTGCATCTATCTGTATAGTTTATCATCTCTTTCATCTTACATAATACCCAATTTATCAGCTGAATTAAACTTGTCGAATTTATAGCTGAATCAGTCAAAATAAAAGTCAACTATGCGTAAAATTAGCAGACAAAAAATTTTAAAATCGAGCCTGCAAACGTTAGTGATATTAATCTACGTTTCGCACAGTTTAACCTGGCGTGCTCATTTAAATTTTTTGACCACTTTTCGATCGTATTTTTGGATAATTTAAGCCATTTTAGCGGATAAAATTTATTTCAAAATTTGATCAAACACTGTATTTTTCCGAATCATATATTTTTTGCTGATCATTTTTATTTTGGAAACACTTCTTCACGAAGTGTTAAAAAGTCTTTTATTTTCTACCTTCATTTTAGTAACCTATGATTATGATATTGCATTGCATAGAGACACTAAAAACACACGCCTTAGACATAGGAGAATATCTCATTTTGACTTCACTTTTTCTTTTGATTTCTAAGAAAACCCCATACACTCTTCTATTAAAAGACCACTTATTCATTACTACAAGGGATTCATTCTCCATTTTGAAAATTCTCCCTCTCACTTAAATTTTTTTTGATATTCACTATTCACCTTCTTTCACTCAATGTAAAACAACCTGCATATTTTTTTTCTCTAAAAAAATTACAACACCATATAAAACAACAATGTTCATCCTTTATTCATGCTTGTTTACACTACCACATACACTTATTATCTCTTTTCATCAACAAAAAAAACTCTCCATTTTCAAGACAGTAGATACACTTTTCATCAACCACCATTTTCATGAAACACCACCACACTCTTCACTTCAGATCCATCGTAAATCCTTCCCTATTCCGATCCAGAAACCGTCTCATTGTTGCGAGACCACTCGAATCACCGACCGTGAATTGCTCATGTTCGTACCATATAGTTTGGTTCCTTTTTCTCTCCCTTTATTTGTTACTTTTTCTATTGTTCCATCTTGGTTTCTTTTGGTTTTTTTAGTAAGAATTGGACAGCGAGAATGAGAATGTTGCAAATGAATAGGAAAGAATAAATTTTGATTTTGAAGCTTTTCATTTTTTTCAATAATTAAAGTAAGGGAGGTTGAAAAGTCAATAATTTATGTTGTTGGTATATTCACGTGGCTGCTATAGTTTAGGTCTTTGTCTTGTTTATTTTTTTAATTTATTACTATTTACTTATTTATCATTTATTGCTTATTATAATAGATTTTAGGTAAAGAAAGATAATAGTGTTATTTGGTTTTTGGGTCATTTGATGTCTCATGCCCACATGCCTATGTTATATACCACTCTTAGCCTTTTTTTTTTAGATGTATTGTAGTATATTTTTATTTTATTTTACTTTTTAAATATATTATAATGTTGTTTTATATTTTTAGAATATCTTTTCACTTTGTTTCATATTTTGGTTAGGATTAATGTTTTTTTTAGTTTAATTAGTTTACTTATCAAATATTGAAACTAAAAAATATTCTCTTATCCATTAATCATTTCAAATTAATATTTAAAATATAATTATTTAGGATTTATTCTTAATTTTAATTTTTACTACTTTTCTTAGCTCCTAACTTTTGTGACCAGTTACTTAATTTTCTTTTGCTTGATCTAGTGACTTTTGATCCATGTTCTGAATGTCTCTTGTTCATTACTTTTCTTAGCTCATTACCAGTTATTCATAGAGTGTTATCTTGTATGCTTAAAGCTTCATCCTTTACTCCTTATTGTTACTGGGCACTTATTTATCATTCCAAAGGAAATAATCCATTCTTGTTGACTGCCATGTTATATTTAGGAAACTTTAGATCTTTCTCTTTTATCCTAATCTTAGGATTAGAGTCGCCGTACTCAATGTGAATGTCCCGTCATGGACATTTTCTTTCCCATTTAACTTAGCCTTAGGTTTAGAGTCGTCGCACTCTATGTAGGTGTCCCACCGCAAACATTTACTTTCTCCCTAGAACCTTGACCACAGTCAAGAATTCCCCACCCCTATTGAGGGGAACTACGATTGCTCTGATTCCATTCCCGTCAGGATAAGTAGGCACGAAATGTGATGTCTTGGTGAACATACTTTGTACATACTTTGTATATACTTTAGGTCTTTACCTTAACACTTTTCCCTTAACAAGTAAACTTTAGCATAACACAAATACTAACAAGAGGTTCCTGTAGAGTACTACAGATACTTAGGATGCTAACATCTTCTCTAGGTATAACCAACCCCCGAACCTTAGATCTCTTAGATGTGTTGTTACATAGCGCACTTAGGGTTGTCTTCGATCTTTACCCTTTCCTTTGGATAAATCAAAGCTTGGTGGTGAACTTCATGATTTGTGATTCAAGTTAACTAATAGCTTGATCTAATTCTCACTGCAACAAGATGCTTAGTTCAGAGAGGTGCTTAGTGAAAGTTCTAAACTTTTCCCCATAATCTGATTGCAATGCTTTGATAGTGGTATTAAATTGAGTTTTAACCAAGCTAAGGAATAGTTTGAAGGAATTTATGGCCTCTTACTTTTGATGCAAGAAATAGATCAAAGTGTATTTTGTGTAGGCATCAACAAAGACAATGTAATAGTGAAAGCCTAAACTAGATGGATAGGGTGCAAGGCCCCAAAGATTAGTTCGCACAACTTCAAAAGGAGAACTATACATAGTGGAAGATAAGAGAGCATGAATTCTATGTGATTTACCCCGACAACAAGATTTACAAAACAAAGTGGTTCCTTTATTGGAGACATTGATATTCGAATGCTTTAAAGCAAATCTAATAGCAGAAAAATGAGCATGACCTAGCCTATAGTTTCATAAAGAGCTAGTGTTAGGCTTATTTACATCAGAAATAATAGAACATAAAATTTAATTAACAATTTTGTGCAAGGGAAAGGAACCACTATGACTCAAAAGAAATTTCCTTAAAGGCTCCCCTGGCGATTGTGGAAAGCAATACAAGACATTTGAGTCAAGTTATCCTTCAAGAAAAGAAGAGTGGGCTTAGAAACCTGAGACTTAACATAACACTTACCTATTATGTTTTTAGAATTTGGAGAATGGAAGCAACTTTCTTATTATTCAAGGAAAATATAGTATATCATTAAGAACAACATGAATGATATGTTTGGATTTTGTAATCATACATGAAGACCCTAAACAATTAATGACTAATGACTGGACATTTTCTACACAAGCTAGACTTTGACCTACATAGGGTTTCTTGCTGTGAACGAGCATAGTGAGTAAGATGAGGAGAGATTTCCGAGTCAACAAACCATGCATGTTTCTCAAGTTCCTCAGGTAGAGAATATTCATGAGCAGTAGCCATCATAACTATGTACAGTGCCTCGAAATTCTGCCAAGTTGGTATGAGCTCGTGTATTTGTGAAGGTTTCATCAAACCTGGGCCAACATTCAGTAACAACATATCCATATTTCTCATAAAATTGACAAGTAGGTCGATAACCCGATGAAGAAAGACCTCTACTACGAGTCATGCACCCCTTTCCTCCATTTCCTATAAAACTTTCACGCACACCACCTTTTTGTTGATTTACATGAGCCACATTTAGAAAAGCACTTGACAAAACCAATTCCTTCCTGAACTTGTCAAGTTGGGTTTCTTAAACATAGAGGAGTGCTTGAACATCAAAGAGGATTAAAGGGTTAAGATTGCCATACTTTATCATTTTGAACCAAGCTTTTAACAATTGTAGCTGGAGATGATTCAAGCATGACAACAAATGCAAGGAAGAAGATGAAGTTTCAGTTTTTGGAATTTGAGAAGATTGTTACAAAAAGTTAGTTACAACCGAATGTGAGTTAGTTATAGAGCATGCGGGATAAAACTAGTTGAATAATACCATGATAAAATGTGTCTGAACTTCATTTTTCACTGTACATTAATGAGTTAAAGCTTACAAGACATGACACTCTCATATTTATAGGGATTCATTCTTGAAGTGCTCATGCAAGGAGAGTTCATGTCACCATGCAACATTCTTCTACACATGTGTATGATGATATATGCTTATATATTCTTATACATACAATTGCATGGTGTAAAACATCTCATGTTAAAACATAATGATCTAATTATGTATTGTTAGAAAACCAAGACTTATGAGCATCAATTACAAAACCAAATTTTTTTAAAGGATATGCAACCGATATTCCATCAGCAAAACAAATTGTATAAGTTAAAAACTCCGATGATAAAAGGGTGTTGTTCACAAAAAAATACACACATAAGAGCAACCTGTGTTTGTTTGCTTGTTTGTTTGTGTCTGTGTGCATGATTGTGCGTGTGTTTGTGTGTGTGTGTTTCTGTATGCGTATGAGTGCATACGCATGCACGAGCGCGCGCGCGTGTGTGTGTGTGTGTTTGTGTGTGTGCATGTGTTTGTGTGCGTGTGCGTGTGTGTGCATGCGCGTGGGTGTGCGTGCGCATATGCACGTGCATGTGTGTGTGTGTGTGCACGTGTGTGCAATCAAGCAGCCATACTTGTGACTAAGATATTACTAATACATGCTTTTTTGGGTTACAAGGTATAGCTCTTTTTTCGACAAGAAGCTCTTTCACTTGTTCCTTGGGTAACTTCACATTTCCATAATGGTCTCTTACTAACACTAAATCTCTGTTGAACTACCCTGAACCTGATCTCCCTTCTAAGAGCATGTACAAGCAACTGAGAGCACTTCAAGCTTGGATAAGGAACTAAGTATGGATCGTGAAAAAATATTGTATCGCGTGAACTCATAAGTATGTGGAAAGAGTTGTCAGTTGCAAGTCTTCTAAATGTGTAACCTCCATGTGATGAAGCGATAATGGATGTTTGGTTCGGAAGAGAATACAATTCGGTAAATGCGTTGAAATGTCAAGGTTCTTCATGGGTGTGTATCGTTTGGTTGTCAAAAGTGGAATGTGAAAACCATTCGTTATATGTGAATGGCCAGAGTATTCCAAATCAATATTTTGTTGAACAAAAAAGTCTATTCTCTTTATTCCCACCAAGGGATCAAGTGAGGGAGTGAATGATGTTATGCTTATTATGGTTTTTTCATGATGCCACTTGGTAGCTGAGTGTAGTTTAATAATGTTGTATTGTTTTGGGATTGACATTATCCTTATGTTGTAAAATCATATGGTGAAAACTATGTTGTTACTAATCCATGATGTTGAGGTTGTGATAGGAAGTTTACCCAAGATTTTCACAAGTTGCTTTGCTAATGACCTGACTCACCCCGAAAGGAGATTCCTGTCAACCAGTATTCAGATTGTGGGGAGAGTTTCGTTAAGCTAAAAGAAAGTTGACTACCAGACCTGTGTTGATTTTTCTAGATCCTAGTAAATCTTGTGAAACTTATTGTGATGTCTCTAATACAGAACTGGGCAGAGTCCTGATGCAAGGGTCAAGTGTAGCGTATGTATCTCGACAATTGAAATTTTATGAAGAGAACTATCTGATGCATAACCTTGAGTTAGCAACTGTTGTTTTTACCTTGGAGGATTTGTGAAGTTAAATTGAGGTATCATTTAAGTAAAGCTGTTAGAGTTGTGAATACACTAACTAGACCATAAATTTTTAAGGAGGAATTATGATGTTAGGGTATGAGTTGTTAGAATAGTCTCGTAATCTCAACTTTCTGTTGCATAGGCTCCGGCTAGTGCATTGATGGGTAAATTGAATATCACTTCTAAATTGAGAGAATGGACTTATCGAAATCAATTTTAGATAAGAAAGGATTGGATGAGACTTACCAAGTGGTGATCTTGGGGAGATTGGTTCAGTATCTTGCTAAAGGGTCGATAAGGTATAAATGGATAGTCATAGTATGATATTTGGATAGTTCACTCAGACACATGGCCTCGAAAGTAGAACCTCGTGAGAGTACTACGTGATGGATACAATGCTACGATACCTTATCGATAGGATTTGTGAGTTACCTCTCAGGTGAGAGTTGTAACGCCCGTTTTATTTCGATTAAATTTAGTTATGACTTTACCGTGTTTCGTCGCGTTGTATTCGTATTTGAAAATGTGTTTGTTTCGAATAAAGGAATTGAATCGGTTGAATTTCGGGAAAAAGTGCAGAATCCCGTAGCAGTATTAGGGAAAACTTCAAAAAATCATATCTCTCGATCTGTAAGTCGATGTTAGTCCCCGTTCGAAGTGTTGGAAAGCTTAAGAAATGTTCTGTCTAAGAAAAATGACATTTTGCTGATGTGACGGTCGTCACAGGCATGTGACGGTCTTCACGGTCGTGACGCTCGTCAGGAACTTGTTACGATCGTCATAGTAATAAAATCCAGAGAATTGGAACGTGGGGAATTTTAGTACGGTTATTCCACATTTCACTTACTCTTATTTTGTCGGTTTTTGAAAAGAAAAACATAACTAAAAAGAAAGTATCGTAGTTGAGAGAAGGGGAGAACGAATGAATTGTCGATCGGTGAAAATTGGAAGAGAATTGCAGGAGAGTTACCGTAAACCAGAACCGGAACCGGAAGCGTGGAATTGGCCTCTATTCTAAGGTAAGGGTGGGGTTCAATTCTATAACCGTGGGTATGATCGATTTCATGTAGGGAATCGATTCATAGATATAATTTCCGTTAATCGATAAATGTTAGGGACGAGATTTTTCTATGTAGGAATGAATGTGTTATATCGTTAGCAGTACGATGCTCTAAGGTTTCCCTAATGGGGCAAATATGTAGGAATGAATGCGTTATATCGTTAGTAGTACGATGCTCTAAGGTTTCCCTAAGGGGACAAATATGTAGAAATGAATGTGTTACATCGTTATTAGTACGATGCTCTAAGGTTTCCCTAATGGGGCAAATATGTAGGAATGAATGTGTTATATCGTTAGTAGTACGATGCTCTAAGGTTTCCCTAATGGGGAAAAAGGGTAGTTGTCCTAATTGTTTCGTAATTAAACCTTGATAGAGATTTGTAATTAATTATGTGAATAGGAGCAGATATGTTGTCATTACGATCGTATGTCGAATTCTTAATTGTTGATTTAAGGTCGTTATTGCTCTCATACGTGAACAGGTGGAAAATGATAGTGTCTTGAGTTGTATGAGAATGATGCTCTGTTATGGACAGTTTGGTTGTAAGCATAAAGCTTTATTGTATGGTCGTTATGGTTGTGTTGTAGTCCATAATAGGTGCATTTCATGGCATGTCATCTTGGTTGGCCTGAATTGGCGTTATTTGGAGTGTTGGCTCTTATCCCGAGTTTTGGAGTGTTAGCTCCTAAATGGGTTTTGGGGTGTTGGCTCCTATCCCGAGTTTTGGGGTGTTGGCTCCTATCCCGAGTTTTGGGGTGTTGGCTCCTAAATGGTACCACATGCATATGCACAGTTGAGTTGCATTGCTGAGTCGCCTAAAGCTGCATAATTGTGTTGGTTGTCGGTTGTTGTGGCATACGTGAGATATGAAATTGGCTTGCAAACGATTGTCGTTGATGTTTATAAGTTTGCGAAGGTTATATTGTTGTGATATGATTTCTAACATGACTTTTATCATGCCTTATGTTATGTTGTTGATATCTCACCCCTTTACGTTGTATGTTACCGCCATTGGTGGTAACTTGCAGGTAGCCCGGAATGAAGTTTCGTTTTGTCGTGTAAGGTGTTGTTGGTCGCTCTGATACGTAGCACTCTTGGGGGGATGAACGCTTGCCGTTATTATTTTAGTTGATGTTTTGCTGCTGCACTTGTTATAGCATTTTCATTAAATTGTTTTAATTGAACGTGTTGTAAGCTTTACTACAATTTCGTCGAAATAATAATTGGTTGCATTATGAGTTAAATGTTAAGCAATGTTGTTGTCTGTTCATCCAATTTCGTGCTACATATGTTATTTGAATTGTGGTTGCATAAATGCATGTTGTTTGTTCAGTTGAATGTAACATCTCTGATATGAAGAATTCTGGGCGTGTGACGACCGTCACACCTTCATTACGATCGTCATGCGTGCAAACTTTACACTATTGCACTCTGTTTGTCAAATGAATTGTTTTGTTTTCCTGTTATCCACAAGTGTTAGAGTTGGGGTGTTACATTAGTGGTATCAGAGCAGGTCGGTCCATCCGGCCAAGTTATCTAGTGTCGTCGAGTCATTCGTCGTGCCTAGCACGAGAGTCCCGTTATTTGCAAAATCTGACGATTGGTTGTTGCAGTTTAAGTGAAATGGCTGGAAGGAATGATGATGCGATTGCTGTCGCGCTGCAATCTCTAACTAATGCTATGGAACATCAACCGAATCCTGCTGGAGATGCTGGGTCTCGCAGTTTGGCAACGTTTCAACGAGAGAATCTGCCTACCTTCAAGGGTAAGCATGATCCTAATGGTGCGTTGGAGTGGTTGAAGGAGATGGAGCGAATCTTTCGTGTGATGGATTGTACTCCAACGCAGAAGGTTCGTTATGGGACTCATATGCTAGTAGTCGAAGCTGATGACTGGTGGCTAGAGACCCATCCGGTGTTGGAAGCTGTGGGTGAGGAGATTACTTGGACTGTATTCCGTAGGGAATTTCTGAAGAAGTATTACCCGGAAGACGTCTGTGGTAAGAAAGAGATTGAATTTCTTAAACTGAAGCAAGGAGACAAATATGTTACTGAATATGCGACGAAGTTTAAGGAATTGGCTAAGTTTTATCCGCACTACAGCGCTGAAACCTCCGAGTTCTCTAAATGCATCAAGTTTGAGAATGGATTGAAGTCTGAAATCAAGAAAGCAATCGGGTATCAGAAGATCCGTGTTTTTGATTCATTGGTTGAAAGTTGTAGGATTTATGAAGAAGATAGCAATGCTCATTACAAGCTGTTGAGCGAGAGGAGAAGTAAGTCACATCAGACTCGTGGTAAACCTTATGATCCTCCGGCTGGCAAAGGGAAACATAAAGCGATTGATGGCAAGAAAACTAGTAGGGGAGACGCTCATACTGGCATTGTTTGCTATAAGTGTGGGAAACCTGGTCACAAGAGTAATGTGTGTAACTTTGGATCAGTGAGATGTTACCGTTGCGGAGAGTTGGGACACACTATTGCTGAATGCAAACACAAAGGAATGGTTTGTTTCAACTGTGGTGAAGAGGGACACATGCGTGACAAGTGTCAGAAGCCTAAGAAAGAGAAGACTGGTGGGAAAATGTTCGCTCTAACTGGAACTCAGACGTCCAGCGAGGACAGGCTGATTGAAGGCACTTGTTTCATTAATAATACTCCTTTACTTGCTATTATTGACACTGGTGCTTCTCATTGTTTTATTGCTGCTGATTGTGTTGAACGTTTGGGTCTCGTGTTATCTCACATGAATGGGGAGATGGTAGTTGAGACTCCAACTAAGGGATCAGTGACTACATCTCTGGTATGTTTGAAATGTCCTCTGTCGATGTTTGATAGGGATTTCCTGGTTGACTTAGTCTGTTTGCCACTAAGTGGGGTAGACGTAATTTTAGGCATGAACTGGTTGAAGTATAACTGCGTTCACATTAATTGCTTTGATAAGTCGGTGAGGTTTTCTACTCCTGAGGAGGAGGGAGTCCGTTTGATAACTACGAAACAGATGAACCAGATATTGCTTGGAGATGCTCAGGTGTTTGCGTTGGTGGCATCATTATCCGTTGAGAATCAAGCGATAATTGATGAGTTAGAAGTTGTTTGTGACTTTCCGAAAGTGTTTCCAGATGAAATTCCTGAAGTTCCTCCGGAACGGGAAATTGAATTTTCTATTGATCTTGTACCCGGTACCCGACCTGTGTCTATGGCGCCGTACAGGATGTCTGCATCTGAATTTGCAGAGTTGAAGAAACAGTTGGAAGACTTACTTGAGAAGAAGTTCGTTAGACCAAGTGTATCGTCGTGGGGAGCTCCGGTATTACTAGTAAAGAAGAAGGATGGCAGTATGAGGTTGTGTATTGATTACCGAAAACTAAATAAAGTGACAATTAAGAATAAATATCCGCTTCCAAGAATTGATGACTTGATAGATCAGTTGGTTGGGGTGTGGGTGTTTATTAAAATTGATTTGAGGTCAGGGTATCACCAGATTAAAGTAAAAGATGATGATGTTCAAAAGACAGCGTTCAGAACTAGATATGGACACTATGTGTTTACGGTAATGCCTTTTGGTGTTACTAATGCGCCGAGAGTTTTCATGGAGTACATGAACCATATCTTTAACGAGTATTTGGATCGGTTTGTAGTAGTATTCATTGATGATATCTTAATTTATTCTAAATCGAAGGAGGAGCATGTTGGGCACTTGAGGTTAGTACTGCAAGTGTTGAAAGAAAGGAAGTTGTTTGCGAAACTGTCGAAGTGCGACTTCTGGTTGGAAGAAGTTAGCTTTCTGGGTCATGTTATATCCGGTAGTGGAATTGCTATAGATCCATCTAAGGTTGATGTCGTGTTGCAATGGGAAACTCCAAAGTCGGCAACGGAAATTAGAAGCTTTTTGGGACTTGCTGGTTATTACAGAAGGTTTATTGAAGGCTTTTCTAAGTTGGCCCTTCCGTTAACTAAGTTGACTTGTAAAGGGAAAACCTTTGTGTGGGATGCTCAATGCGAAGCAGGTTTTATAGAGTTAAAGAAGAGGTTGACGTCTGCTCCGGTGTTGACCTTGCCTAATGTAGAAGAACCGTTTGTGGTATACTGCGATGCTTCTAAGTTTGGTTTAGGAGGTGTGCTCATGCAGAATAATAAAGTAGTTGCTTATGCTTCAAGACAGTTGAGAATCCACGAGAAGAATTATCCTACGCACGATTTAGAACTTGCTGCTGTTGTGTTTGTACTGAAGATTTGGAGGCATTATCTTTACGGTTCAAGATTCGAAGTGTTCAGTGACCATAAGAGTTTGAAGTACTTGTTTGATCAAAAAGAACTGAACATGAGACAACGAAGGTGGTTGGAACTATTAAAAGATTATGATTTTGGTTTACATTACCATCCGGGAAAAGCGAATGTTGTAGCTGATGCCTTAAGCCGCAAGACTTTGCATATGTCAACTATGATGGCTAAAGAGTTGGAATTGATTGAGCAATTTAGAGATCTGAGTTTAGTTTGCGAAGTAACACTGAAGAGTGTAAAGTTGGGCATGTTAAAGATTAATAATGATTTTCTGGACAGCATCAGAGAGGCTCAGAAATCATATGTGAAGTTAGTAGATTTAATGCCTGGAGTGGATCATTCGGAAAATAATGATTATCAGTTGGATGTGCAGGGCATGTTGAGGTTTCGTGGTCGTATTTGTATTCCTGATAGTACAGATATGAAGAAGGCGATTCTGGAAGAGAGTCACAGAAGTAAGTTGAGTATTCATCCAGGAGCGACAAAAATGTATAGTGGTTTGAGGAATCTGTTTTGGTGGCCTGGTATGAAGCGTGATGTAGCGCGATTTGTGTATGCATGTTTGACTTGTCAGAAGTCGAAAGTCGAGCATCAGAAACCTGCTGGGTTGATGCAACCGTTAGAGATTCCAGAATGGAAATGGGACATCATTTCAATGGATTTTGTAACGGGTTTGCCGAATACCTTGAGAGGATGTGATTCTATTTGGGTGATTGTTGATAGGCTTACAAAGTCAGCTCACTTTATTCCTATTAACATCACTTTTCCGGTATCGAAGTTGGCAGAGATTTATGTCAGAGTGGTTGTTAAGTTACATGGTGTTCCGTTGTGTATTGTGTCGGATAGAGATCCGAGGTTTACTTCTGAGTTTTGGAAGAGTCTGCAAGAGGCATTGGGTTCTAAGTTGAGGTTGAGTTCAGCATACCATCCTCAAACAGATGGTCAGACTGAACGGACTATTTAGTCTTTAGAAGATTTGTTGAGAGCCTGTGTTCTGGAGGAAGGTGGTTCGTGGGATACTTACCCTCCGTTGATAGAGTTCACTTATAATAACAGTTATCACTCTAGTATCGGAATGGCACCGTTCGAAGCTTTGTATGATCGGCGGTGTAGGACTCTGTTGTGTTGGTATGAATCGGGAGAGAGTGTAGTACTCGGACCGGAGATTATTCGGGAAACTACTAGAAGGTGAAGTTAATTCGAGAAAAGATGAAAGCTTCACAGAGTAGACAGAAAAGCTATCATGATAAGCACAAGAAGGATTTAGAATTTGAAGCTGGAGATCATGTGTTTTTTAGAGTCACGCCTGTGACTGGAGTTGGCAGAGCTTTGAAATCTAAGAAGCTTACTCCTCGTTTCATTGGTCCGTACCAGATATCAGACAGGGTGGGGAAGGTCGTATATCGAGTGGCGTTACCGCCTAATTTGTCGAATCTGCACGATGTATTTCACGTATCGCAGCTCCGCAAGTATATTTCAGATCCATCGCATGTCATTCCTATGAACGATGTGCAAGTGCGTGATAACCTTACTGTAGAGACAAGGCCTGTGAGAATTCATGATCGTGAGGTGAAGACATTGAGAGGAAAAGAGTTTACCTTGGTGAAAGTGGTTTGGTTGGGAGCTGCTGGCGAAGGCTTAACGTGGGAACTGGAGAGCAAGATGCGGGAGTTCTATCCCGAGCTGTTCGATTGAGGTAATTTCGAGGACGAAATTCTTTTAGTAGGGGAGAGTTGTAACGCCCATTTTATTTCGATTAAATTTAGTTATGACTTTACCGTGTTTCATCGCGTTGTATTCGTATTTGAAAATGTGTTTGTTTCGAATAAAGGAATTGAACCGGTCGAATTTCGGGCAAAAGTGCAGAATCCCGTAGCAGTTTTAGGGAAAACTTCGAAAAATCATATCTCTCGATCCGTAAGTCGGTTTTAGTCCCCGTTCGAAGCGTTGGAAAGCTTAAGAAATGTTCTATATAAGAAAAAAAACATTTTGCTGATGTGACGGTCGTCACAGGCATGTGATGGTCGTCACGGTCGTGACGCTCGTCAGGAACTTGTTACGATCGTCATAGTAATAAAATCCAGAGAATTGGAACGTGGGGAATTTTAGTACGGTTATTCCATATTTCACTTACTCTTATTTTGCCGGTTTTTGAAAATAAAAACATAACTAAAAAGAAAGTATCGTAGTTGAGAGAAGGGGAGAACGAAAAAATTGTCGATCGGTGAAAATTGGAAGAGAATTGCAAGAGAGTTACCATAAACCAAAACCGGAATCAGAAGCGTGGAATTGGCCTCTATTCTAAGGTAAGGGCGGGGTTCAATTTTATAACCGTGGGTATGATCGATTTCATGTAGGGAATCGATTCATAGGTATAATTTCCGTTAGTCGATAAATGTTAGGGACGAGGTTTTTCTATGTAGGAATGAATGTGTTATATCGTTAGCAGTATGATGCTCTAAGGTTTCCCTAATGGGGCAAATATGTAGGAATGAATGCGTTATATCGTTAGTAGTACGATGCTCTAAGGTTTCCCTAAGGGGACAAATATGTAGAAATAAATGTGTTACATCGTTATTAGTACGATGCTCTAAGGTTTCCCTAATGGGGCAAATATGTAGGAATGAATGTGTTATATCGTTAGTAGTACGATGCTCTAAGGTTTCCCTAATGGGGCAAAAGGGTAGTTGTCCTAATTGTTTCGTAATTAAACCTTGATAGAGATTTGTAATTAATTATGTTAATAGGAGCAGATATGTTGTCATTACGATCGTATGTCGAATTCTTAATTGTTGATTTAAGGCTGTTATTGCTCTCATACGTGAACAAGTGGAAAATGATAGTGTCTTGAGTTGTATGAGAATGATGCTCTGTTATGGACAGTTTGGTTGTAAGCATAAAGCTTTATTGTATGGTTGTTATGGTTGTGTTGTAGTCCATATTAGGTGCATTTCATGGCATGTCATCTTGGTTGGCCTGAATTGGCGTTATTTGGAGTGTTGGCTCCTGTCCCGAGTTTTGGAGTGTTGGCTCCTAAATGGGTTTTGGGGTGTTGGCTCCTATCCCGAGTTTTGGGGTGTTGGCTCCTAAATGGTACCACATGCATATGCACAGTTGAGTTGCATTGCTGAGTCGCATAAAGCTTCATAATTGTGTTGGTTGTCGGTTGTTGTGGCATACGTGAGATATGAAATTGGCTTGCAAACGATTGTCATTGATGTTTATAAGTTTGTGAAGGTTATATTGTTGTGATATGATTTCTAACATAACTTTTATCATGCCTTATGTTATGTTGTTGATATCTCACCTCTTTACATTGTATGTTACCGCCATTGGTGGTAACTTGCAGGTAGCCCGGAATGAAGTTCCGTTTTGTCGTGTAAGGTGTCGTTGGTCGCTCTGATACGTAGCACTCTTGGGGGGATGAACGCTTGCCGTTATTATTTTAGTTGATGTTTTGCTGCTGCACTTGTTATAGCGTTTTCATTAAATTGTTTTAATTGAACGTGTCGTAAGCTTTACTACAATTCCGTCGAAATAAGAATTGGTTGCATTATGAGTTAAATGTTAAGCAATGTTGTTGTCTGTTCATCCAATTTCGTGCTACGTATGTTATTTGAAATGTGGCTGCATAAATGCATGTTGTCTGTTCAGTTGAATGTAACATCTCTGATATGAAGAATTTTGGGCGTGTGACGACCGTCACACCTTCATTACGATCGTCATGCGTGCAAACTTTACGTTGTTGCACTCTGTTTGTCAAATGAATTGTTTTGTTTTCCTGTTATCCGCAAGTGTTAGAGTTGGGGTGTTACAAGAGTGGGAATGAGATATTCCTAAAGTTAAGCATGTAACTCATAATTTTATTTTTGTAAGAACACAAACTAGAACTTCCATGAGATGGAGCGGGATGATTGAAATTAATAATTGTGATTAAGGAGTGTGATGCCATATCAAGATGTGTAACTGAATTGTGTGACTTTGAGTAGTGTTAGAAACTCACATTTGCGTATCATGATAGGTTAAGGTCTCGAGGAAGTGTTGTCACATGGATGACTCAAAGTTTCTTTATGGTATTATTTCATTAGTATTTTGAAATTCTGTGTCAGCAGAACCCCATGGGTGGGTCAGAACCCTTTAAGAACTCAAAATTGAATGTAGCTAACTGATGGCACACACTCTAACACAAAGGATTAGCATGGACAAGCTTATGAGTACAAGTGAAGTATGACATGGCAACGAGAAATGAATAATGTCGGACCAATCCAAGATAATTTATAATCGACACAGAGGAAACATGAATGTTTTACCCTATTATGGCCACAGTCGTGTCACTCTTGCATATATATCGTTTGGCAGGTGTTGGTCCTATTTTTAACCTTTGTGCATCTGCAAGGAAGTTTTTCTATCGATGAATGTCAATAAGGTGTTAGTGTTGTTTTAGGCAGTAGGCGCTTTGGAGGAAAGTGAGGATTTTCTATAGATGCCCATAAGCTAGCGTGTGGTGCCTATGATCTCATGTGTTCCACGATGTTTGAGACATAATAACACGGTAGGGAGTGATGGATGGAAGAAATCAGTAAAATCTCGTGGAGGATTAGAGAGATGATGACTTCTAAGAATGGAAGTAAGATGCTTCCACGCCAAGAATGTGATATCTTATTAGAGTAGTACGAAGGAAGTGAGGCATCAGGTGTGTGCGTGCATGGTACATAGTATCATGCCAAGTGAAGTCTAATAAGAAAATAGGTAGGTGGATTGTAAGGTCACATGATTTATTAAAGAATTTATAAGAGAAGAGTTATCAATATCGTTTGTAAGTAAGCAATCAGTGGTTGACACCACAAAGATTTGTGAGTTTTAGCTATCCAAGTATATCAGAGTGGCACATCCGAAGAAGTAAGTTGTATGAAAGAGGTTAGAAATAATCAAGGATTGAAAATAAGAGCGTGATTAGATCAAGAAGTTTGAGAAGTCATGAGAGAATGAATTTTTCTAGTAAGGAAAGGTTTGAAGATCAAGTATGTCCAAGATTTAAAACTGAGTAAAGGCAAGTGTTGACTTAATTCAGTGATACTTATGTGTTTAATCTCCTTAGTAGAAGAAACTCGGGGATGATTTTCAGTTTAAGGGGGGTGAAGAATGTAATATCACATATCCTCTTAAGTGCTATATTCCTTGTCAGTTGGAACATATTAAGTTCCTGAATGCTCTATTTGTTGTCAGTTGTTATCAGTTGGGACAAATAAAGGGATTAGTGAACTCATAAGATATTAATCCTTACTCAATTAGCTTGATCTTTACTAGTTGGTACAAGAAAGAAAGTTTTGAGTAACAGTGATTATGGTCAATTATACATTGGTGGGACAAATCCTTCTAAGATATTTTCCTCTCATCCTCTCTTACCAATAAATATCTTTGTTAGAAAAAGGAGGAAAAGTAAAAAAAAGAAGAACAATAAAAGCTTATGGAAGGATCATCATAACCAACTTCGTCTTAATTTCATCATCATCTTCCTTGCTATAGGTGGGTTCCTAGTTAGAGATAACTATGGTGGGGGGAAATCCATGAATGGGAAACTAAGGTTTTGTGTGTTTTGTTATGATCATAAAATTGGTTTAAAGATGTGAAGTTCTTGTTGTTTTCCATGTTTGCTTGTGATAATCCATGATATTTGATATTGTTGATACAATATGATGTTATGTGATGATGTATAATTGCTTATGTTCCTTCATATTTTGTTTTATTACAGGTTTTATGCACCAACACTTGCTAGTCGAGGGATCTGCTCGCTAAAGCGACCTTATTAGTAGTGGTAGCAGAGAAACTCTTCATTTATCGCTAGGCGAGGACATCTCTCGCTAGGCTAGACATCGAATATTTGAAAGAATTGACTTTCTATTTTGTCTCGCTGGAGCCTCGCATGGAGCTTGCTTGGACGCGTTGCCAGGGCTCTCTAAGCAAAATAAGGGAAATTTGGGAAAGTAAACATTATGCATTGTCTCGCTAGGAGCTCGCTAAGCGAGAGTCCTTATGCTTTGAAAAATGAGTAGTGTTTTTGTTTCCACCATAAAATTGGAACCGTAACTCCAATTAACGGGAGGTTGAATTCGTTGGAAAACTAGTCCAATGCTCTACCTTTTTTAAAAGAGAAATCATGCTTATGTTCCAATATTTTTTGGATAATGATAATGAACTATGATGTGTGTTTCATGTATCGTGTTGTGATGTATTTGTGTACTAATTGTATGGTTAATGATTGAAACTTTGAATGTAATACTTACATGAGAAGGAAAAGTACTAACTTCCTAGAATGGAGCCGTAATTAGTACAAGCTTGGTGAAGTACTAAGTTCCTAGAATATAGCAATAATTAGTACAAGACTAGTGACATATCAATTCAACTGAATGGAGTCGTAATTAGTAAAGTGATAGATACACCTGCTAAATTCCAATCGGAAGGATCGTAAGTAGTAGTGGAAGGACATGTACTAAATCCAACCGAGAAGCGACGTAATATTTGTGGGACTAAGTTCCTATCGGAAAGATTGAAAATAATGTAAGTATCTTGCTTGTAATTTGGAGTCGTAAAAATATTTTGATACTAGTGAGAGTATTACATATAATGTAACTTTATTTAATATGTTAATTGATTAAATGGTGTGCGTTGTGTGAATAAAATAGGATGATATGAGAATACTATGGAATTAGTTTTAGGCTCTAGTACTACCCAAGTAAAGTAAGATGAAAGGATTATGCTAAGAATTGATAAGAGATCCCTTTAGATCCGAGTGGACCCATAAGATAAGGGAACTCACTGAGATTGTTATGTTACCCCACTATCATTGTTATTTTTCAGGTGAAAGTAAGGACAAACTTGTTTGATGATGTTTCGAAGACTCTTGTGATTGTGATCTTCCACCGTGAATTATGTGCATATGTAGATATTTTACATATCTTAGTTTTTTTATTATGAACTCTTGTATATCATGTGCATATGTGGATTATGTGCATATGTGGATATTGTACATATCTTAGTTTTTTATTATGAACTCTTGGATATTATACATATCTTAATTTTTTTTATCATAGTTATATTTTATTATTTTGGACACACACAAACACACACACACGCACGCGCACACGCACACACGCAACACACGCGCGCGCGCGCACACACACAAAGAGAGAGAGAGAGAGATAACGATGTTGATAGACACTTATGTGTATCAGTACCAATACCAGTTATATTATATATAATGCATTTTTATATTATATTATATGTGAGTATTACAATATTCAAGGTCATATTTTTATTATATTTTCGTCCCTCTTTAGATATAAAATCACATTATACAAAATTAATTTGTATTAAATTGGTAAAATATCAGGAAAAAAAAAATCTTAATGATCTTATGAAATTTGTGAAATTATAAAATATTTAATAGATATCCTAAAATTTGAAAAGTTCAAATGTTTTAGATATAAAAAAAGAGATACATAAAAAAATTAAAAATAATTATAAAGTGTGTGTTGATCTAAACTGACACAAGACAATGGAAGTTGAACCTCTTTGAAGACGTAAATACTTAATGGCCACATAAGAAAATGATAGTCAAACTACTTTCACAATGTGAAGCCCCAATGATTGCATGCAGACTTATCAATCTACATGATTGAAAGATAACATAAGTGAGAGGTAATTATAGGGTAGAGATCGAGGTTTGGTGCGGAGAAATGATTATGAGTTTTCAATATTTCATAGCAGAAAGTTTTATGGGAGATGAGAGATTGAGTGAGATGTGATATATTAAAGTTGGAAGAAAATAGGTTACGCATTTTCATTATTTTGTAACAGAAAGAGGTTTTAATGTTAGAACCCTAATAAAACTAGAGAAAGTTAAAAAACAAAAAGAAAAATAAAGTTATTTAAGAAAATAAAGAAAATAGGTTACGCATTTTTATTTGTTTTTTAACAATCAGAAAAAAGATATTTAAACAAAAACACAATTCGATCCTGTTGTGTTTTTCTCACCTATAATTTATATGCATAATTTCCTTATCATAACATACTTTCAAATTATGATTAGATATATTAATACTTTATTGGTTCATTTTTTAAAGCCTTAATAATATTTTCACCATTCAATACTAGTATATTCTTATTCAATGGCATGCATCATGTATATCATGAAAAGATAAAGAAAATTAAAATATAATAAAATATTGATGAAAACTATTGAGTGACATAAAGGGCCAAACAAGACACATGGTTACATGTAAAATAAATTTAATAATTGCACTTTGTTTATAATGATTTTCTTGCATGTCTATAAGTGTTAAAAAAAACACTGTTATAATTTTATACAAAATTTGATTTTGTTACATGAAAAAGGGTGAAAGAAATATGATTAAAACTCTTAAATTTGTATATGTTATGATCGTTTATATAGTCCTAGTTTTTGGTGGAAATGGTGAGTATTTTTTCCATCATTTCCAAAAATAATATTTACCTTACATTTTATCTATTTTATTGTCTTTTTAACCCTAATATCTTATTGTTTTACATCACAGGAAGGACTTGGCCTTGTCGTGCTGACAGACATTGTCTTCCTTATTTGTGTCAACCTTACAAATCTATTTGTACTAATTATCAATGTACTTGCTTCAAAAGTTGAAAATTAATTATATTTTCCTTACTATGCAAGTGATGTCACAATACATGTGTTTTTTTTGTTACAGCTAATTTAAAATTCATGGAATAAAGAAGATCTTTTATTAATTTTATGGTTGTCACAAAGACTAGACATGTGTTTTTAAAGACAATAGAATGTTCAAATGAGAATATAAGTCAAAGATGAATGCTAATTTTTAAAGAAATAAGGTAAGAGAGATTGACAGAAGATAGGTTGACACAAAGAATATTTTAAAAGGTTTCTTGTCCAAAGTTTTCCCCTTCTCTAATATTTAGATATTTACAAACAGTAAACTCTTTGGCATTAAACCTTAAATGTATTGATTATTTAAAAACAAGGTTTCTTTGTAGTACATCATGTAGACTATAGAGTGTTTAGAGTATCCTAACAAAACACACGTTTGTGCCTTTGAATCAAATTTATTAAGATATTCTTTAGTGTTTAACACATAAAAAGTACAACCAAATTAATGAAAATATGAAATACTGGAAGGTGTTTATCAGTACTGCGGCTGTCTATTTTAAACAAAATAAAGATTTTCCTATCTAATTTTAACCGGGTCGAAAAAACCTAAAAACTGGTCTAAAACTAGTTGTTCTCTAAAGTCTGAAACTTCAAGGAATTATTTGATACTGCTACACTCTGAATTAGCTTTTGACTTCAACATCAAATTTGTAGCTCTTTCTCTTATCTTTCCAATGCCTATTAGAACGCGGCAATTCGATTCTCATAACTCAAGTTATGCTTTGTACAATGAACATGTATCAAATATCTGTTAATGCTAAAAATAAAATATGATTAAATTAAAAACAAAAATAAACTTAATTCTAAAAACACAATAAAATATTAAAATTAATAAAACAAACTAGAGAAATTCCTAAGTTCAATAGTAGAAGAATGTGCATTAAAATACACTAATCAAGCACCCCTCACATCTGTTGTACTCAACCATACCCATTTACTTAGTTTTGCGAATGAGTGTTAGCGTGATGTTAGTTTGGGATCTTCTATCCATTTAGCGAGAAAGAAAGATATAAAGGATTTTGTTTTAGTTTTTTGTTATTGTTCCTGACAGGATTTAAAAATCTCGCTCCTACGTATCTCTATGTGCGATGGATAACTCAATGTTATGCAACTCTTTGTAAAAAAGAACTATTTGTTGGTTGCTTATAAAGAGTGGTGCTTTAATCATATCGAGTGGTTAAACCTTTGCTTGTTGCTCCCTCTTGGAGGCTGAAGTTTTTGTTTGTTTCACGTCGATATGGATAAAGCATATTCATTTTTGAAAAAGGTTTCCGAAGTCATGCAAGAGCGAAAAACAAGTTTGCTTGGTTGAATTACTTTTATATGAAGATTTGATCTTTGCGGAATATGAGTAAACATTTGAGCATAGGTGCGCACCAAGCGCACGTTTACTCGGGATTCACATGGATGTGCTTCCAATTGTATCTTTATTCAAAGTTTGATTAATGTGTTTTATATTGAAAGACTAATTGTCATTTTGAACAAGGTTTGTACCGAGCGCTCGACTGTTAAGGGGTTTAAAGAGATGTGCATCTCTTGGTCCTTTGTCTTTCAATTTTATTGCGAAAAATATTTTTGTGCGTAAAACGGTTTGACGTTGGATCAAGCGTTTCATTCGATTTTGATTTGAAATTGGTTTGATCTTATAGTGAAATGGTTAGATGAAAGATAGTTGAAGAATAAACAAAAATGAGAATCGTAACAAAAGGTTAAGAATTGTATCGAAAAGGGGCGAGAATTCTAACGTGTGAACAGGAACTCTAGCGTGAGGTGTAACTTAACGCCATAAATAAAAATGAATCGCGAATTGCATACAAACAACAGAACAGAATAAGAGGATGGAAGCTCATACAAAATAATTATAGCATGCATTCATCACAATTGAGTCGAAAGAGAAAAAAAAAACTAAGTGCACGGATCAAGATCATAACGTGAGGACGCGAATTAATGTCGCGTAACGCGAAGACGTGTGAGGCAAAGCTACCAAAGTAGAATCAAATTTAATTTAAATGTAACAACATTGAATCGTTGTATCTCAACACAAATTTAATCACACATTGCTAACGCATGAGTACGGTCATCGCAAACAAATCAAAATGCAATAAGTGTCTGATAACTCCCCAAAAACGTGCAGGGAAGTTGAGATGATGTGGGGGAGTGGGTAGAGGGAGTTAAAACTAACTCCACGAAATTCTGGAATTGCAACATAACGGCGAATGCCATTAGGGAAATGGCGAACACCATTGCCTTCTTCATTAAATGACGTTGCTTGCAAGGACAATTGCGAACGCCATTTGCTCACGGCGAACGCCATAACAGTAAATTGGCAAAATTTTCCCTTTTTGCTGCTCTTTTGCTCATTTTTCCGGTTTTCTCGCACAGACGCTCTTATTCGACAAATACCTGAAACACAAACATAGCACGACATAATAATGCAAAAAACAAGTAAAATGACATTAAATTACATGTGAATCGAGTTGAAATAAACGATATATTTTCACGTTATCAACACCCTCACACTTAAACCATTGTTTGTCCTCAAGTAATCAACCAACACAATAAAAAATAAATAAGCACAGTTCAAAACATAGGCACACTGAGACTCTAAGCATACGTGGCTGCTAGGCTAATGTTAGATTGATAGGTGCTAAATATCAATACCAAGGACACCGTAATGACACAATTTCAGAAACTCCCTCCTTATGCAAACCAATCTGAATCATATCATTATAACTCAACCTATATCTCTTGCTCTCTTTCACCCCCATTTCATTCTAGTGCAATCACATTAAGCCCGTTATCCATACACATACATGGTAAGCAAACCTGTTAGTGACTATGATCTCATTGTTATTTCATTTTTTCTGACAAATATGCTTAAGCATCAATTAAACTTAAAGAGTTTGTACCGTTGGGCTAAGTGATCGGGTGAGGACCACCTAACTTAGAAGGAGCATATCTTATTATTCTTTTTTTTTCTCTCTTAATTTCTCATTTTGAACCAGAGATCATACACTTATTTGCATCGACTTCTTACTTAGTTTGTGCTTAGGATGGTGTTGACTGCTTAAATAAACTACTTAGGGATTACTTTAAAAACTAGAGTTTAAGGTCTCGACATAATGGGTACTCAAATTGATTTTGTATATTTAGGGGGTTTAGGGTGTCAGGACGATATCGATTTTATTGAAACTTTCCCAAGCCTTTCTAACATAGTCTAAACAACATATATACTATCAGAGTACCATGCCATGAATCGAAGCAAAAAATTATTAGAGGTTAAAATTTTGGGAAAATTGAATAACAAGTGAAAACCGCACATAAAGACTCGACAACACGTGCAAAGACTCGACAAAATACTGAAAATAGATTAATTTCTAAAAATATGAAATAAACTATAAAACAATAAATCAAACTAAAAAGCGATAAAATGAAAGCGGTAAAGTTCCTCCCCCATACTTAAACTAAACATTATCCTCAATGTTTTGATAAAATGTGGAAAAAGGAAAGATAGAACCTGTATGAATGCTACTACGTGTCAAATCCTCTCTAATCATGTTCTCATCTCCATGATTATCATCTAGAGAATTTTCGCTTAGATGTAGTTGAGACGTGACAAGCGATACATTTCTTTATTTTCTGCATATTCAAACAAACAAACATAGAAGCTTAAAATAAAAACCTCATGAGTTGCCTCCCACGTAACGCTTTGTTTAATGTTGATAGCTCGACGACTAAGGAGTACAAGCACTCATGGTGGTTCTCTCGAGAATGATTCCTCGATCGAACTTTTAATAGTCTTAGGTTTCCATGGCCACTTATCAAGCCATCTCTCATATCCCTCACCTTTTCTTTTCTTCCTTATGTGGGGTGGTTCATTCTTTTGAACTTGTGGTGGTGGTTATGACTCTATCCAGAGTATCAGCTTTTTAAATTTGGGTTTAGTTATTTCATCCACCACCTCAAAGTCTAACCTTACCCTCTTAACAGTAATGATATCCCTAGTTTTATTGTCCTCTAATATTCTCTTTTTATGTAAAACCTCAGATAAAGGTGTGTTGGTGTGGGTATTTTCCAATACCTCCATATACGTTTTAGATTGGGAGTCTACTTTTGTTTCTATAAACCTTTGCGGGAAAGGAATAGGTGGGGTATAGGGAGACGGAACAACAATGAGAGCTTTCTTCTCTACCTCTTCGACAACTTCCCCTTCAGATAGTGTCGGTGGATTTTCCTCAATCTCTAATATTTTCTCACCAGAACTCTCCTTAACCTCATTATTGATCTCCCTAGAATTTTCTATTTGTTCTTCACTACTGGTTATTATAACATCCACATGTTTCTCAAGGGAGGGTTCTATAGGTTTTTGCGTAAGTAGGGAGATTTGAGTCTCCAATGCCTCGGTGTGAGTTGCGAGGGACTCGACCACAGTGTTCATCTGCCTAAGGTTTTCATTAATTTTGATTTGTTATGTTCTAAACTCTTCATTTTAGAGAGTTTGTGTCTCCACAAAGCGCTCCATCATAGATTCTGTCATAGACTGAAATTTGGGTAAAAATGAGCTAGCGTCGAATTGAAATCCTCCAATAATATTTCGAGGTCGGATTTAGGGGGATGTTGCAGTTCCTCAAAATATTGGGATTGGTAATTGTAGAGGAAACCTGGGTGAGAGTGAGTTAGCGTCGCATTGAAATCCTCCATTAAGATTTTGAGGTCAAATTTAGGGGGAAGTTGTGGTTCCTCAAAATATTGGGATTGGTAATTGTAGAGGAAATTTGGGTGATACATAGTAATTGAGATAAGAGTGCCTTAGTCTATACGGTGCAACAGCAGAATCACAATATTAACTGTTGGTCTCCGGTAATGGTGCCGAAAACTTGATGCATCCGCAAGTGCACGGAAATATCGAAGTAATGTAGAAGATTGCCGAACCCACAGAGACCAATGTCAACCTACCGTTATATATTGCTGCGATGTAAAGCTAAGGCTAATGATTACTTGGTTTAAACGGAATTAAAACGAAAACTAAAATGAAACTTAGAAAATATATCAATAAGGAGAGGCCGAAATGTGGATTCCGTGTTCCTAAGGGACTCTGTAGATTTTAGGCACTAATTATAATTAAACTATGTTCCGTAGAAAATATCAATTTAAAGACTCTGTCTCACACTCTCGCGCTATCGACTGAGCCACACTCCCTAACCATAGGATTATGCTCCCGCTCGCCCGTTTTAATTAGAAAGTGTATTTTGAAAATCAATTAAATCCTAATCGATACCTAAAGCGCTCTCGTTGTTTTTAATATCGATGCTGAGTTCCCACTATTTGGTTCAATCCTCACACTCTCGCGCTATCGGCTCGAACTTTAATTTGCTTTTCATTCTCGTGACAAAACATTAGGACTTAAAATTTGAAAATAAAACCAAAAAAAGAATTATTTAATGTTTCGCGCCTATTATTTTCTACCGAGTCCCGTTGGTAACGACGGTCCTCATACGCCGGACTCAGACAGAATTTACCAATACATTAATTCAGATAAAAATAACATGAACATAACAATTGAATTCAAGGACAACATACTAACGAAAATAATAATGCAATAACAGTAAATAATTTAAAGCAATAAAAACCTATAAAACGGTAACGAAAATGATACTTAAAAGAGTAAACAAAATTATATTAATTCTAGCAAGATTGTTGTTGATCCAAGAGTACAAGAAGTAAATAAAAATAGAATTTGTGTAACAATCCCTCGATGTGAGGTATTGTCACTTTAACAAATAGTTTTTCTGCCTAATACTAGGAAGCAATTTGATAGCGCTTCTGCACGACTTGGATGGCAAAAAATGTCAAGAGAAATCCTATATATAGAGGTTTCAAGTGTCTGATAACTCCCCAAAAACCTACAGGGAAGTTGAGAAGATGTGGGGGAGTGGGTAGAGGGAGTTAAAACTAACTCCAGGAAATTCTGGAACTGCAACATAATGGTGAACACCATTAGGGCAATGACCTTCATTGAATGACGTGGCTGGCAAGGGCAATGGCGAACGCTGTAATGCCTCAAACTGCTTTCAGGATTACGGACTGACCCCAAAAACTAACACGGGTCTTTTCAGCATGATTTGTCCTCACTCACATGCTTTTCGAGAAACTCCCCAGAAGGTCACCCATCCCAAAATTGCTCCAAGTCAAACACGCTTAACCATGGAGTTCATATGAAACGGGCTACAGAAAAGAAGATGCATCTTGTTGGTATATGTAGTACCAATTAATCCTTATAAGTCTTCCTTCAACCATACAGTCTCATACCTGCATAGCCTCAGGATCCCTCTCATTTGATGTAAATTCAGTTTTTCCCTAAAAGCTGCTAGGAGTGTCTCATTGTCATGCCTCATTCACCGACAACCACTCCCTCGCCAAGCGGCTAGGAGTGTCTCATTGTCATGCCTCGGACACCGACAACCACTCCTTCGCCCTCAGGTGTTACATGTAATCACTCTCCGCCTTCTTCAGCCTCGGGTGTTACAAACACCATAACAGTAAATTGGCAGAATTTGCCCTTTTTGCTGCTCTTTTGCTCCTTTTTCTGATTTTCTCGCACATACGCTCTTATTCGACAAATACCTGAAACACAAACATAACACGACATAATAATACGAAAAAACAAGTAAAACGACATTAAATTGCATGTGAATCGAGTTGAAATAAACGCGACTAGAAATCTCGCCTTTAGTGACCAATTTAGTGACTGAAAAAGAATAAAAATCAGTCACCATACAACTTAGCGACCGATAAAGTGACTGCCCCTTTTAAGTTGGAAAAGTGTTAGTCGCTAACTTATAGTGACGAAATTAGCGACTGATATTTGGTGACCGAATTTGAGACTACATTAGTGACTGATTTTGTGACCGATTTAGTTGCCAAAAATGTCATTGAAATGCTAAATTGAATATTATTGGAGTCACTAAATCGGTCTCTATTATTTTGATTTATTAAAAAAGTCTTTTAAGCAATGAAAATATTTTTTTAATATAAAACTTAGTACATCACACAATTTACTTAATGCATTTAACAAATAACATAATATACTAAATATTTTAAATACACAATATAACCAAAAAGCAAAAATATAAAGTCTCACTAAATTCTCATAAAAAAAAATTAATCAAAAGAACACAATATAAAGTACTTCTAAGTATTCAGCAAAAATACAATAAAATTGTTTTAACTAAAAACAATAATTATCATAACACAATACAACATATTATTTTCAGACACTGGTCATTCTAAGTCCATCTCTTTATCATTAGTCTCATCAATATTGTCATCATGAACTGTCTATATTGCTCCTCCATACTACTTCTGTTATTATAATAATAAAAATTAACACAAGATCTATATTGCTCCTCCATACTACTGTTATTATAATAGTAAAAATTAACACAAGATTTATAGATTAATCAAGCTAGAGAATATCTAATTCTTCAATAATAGAAGACACTAATGTGACTAAGATCTTAAATTCTATGACCATAAACATATATATATAATTAAACATATATATAATTAAGTTTTTCTTAGAGGCATGAAAAGTTAAATTTGAACTTAATTAAATCTAAAACAAAAGGTTATAACAGAGAAGAATGAATCAAGGTACCAAAAGAATTAACATTGACAACAACATAATAGCATATAGTACCTTTGTAGTTGTTAAAAATTGAAGCCACATTGTTGCACCAACTTGTTAAAAATAATATTAATCAAACATCACTATTACAAAAAGCATTTTTTACTTTGGACGCAAAATGCATAACACTTCAGTTATAAAAGCGAGGTAACGAAGGGCAACATGAAATCTCGTAATTTATCACCTTGGCGGAATTAAAACCAAGAGATAAAATTAAATGCACATAGGTTCGAACCCCAGCAAAAACACTTTTATTATTTTCAAAACTAACATATCTTTCATCTAGGTTTATCTTAAAAAGTGAGGGGTGAGATAATTTCTTTTTTTATTTATAATGTTTACATTATTTACCCAGAATATTACATTGTTTACCAAGAACATTACATTGTTTATACAGAATATTACATTATTTAAAATAAAAGTCAAATTTCCTAGAGAATAAGGTAAAAATCAAATTTCCCGAAGATCTAGATCAGTCTTGGGGAAGATCAAATGTTGACTGCAAGATTATTCTCTACGGATCTAGCATGTATTTGTTTCTGAAGTAAAACAAAATAAAGGTTAGATAAATAAAATGAATATTCAAATATATGATCTTGTTCTAATGATAAATATTCAAGAAAACAAACCTTAAACCCAAGTAATTCTCTGCTCCTACAATCCATCTTAGAGAATTTTTTGAAACGTCTTTATGTTTCAAGCGCTTCATGTTTTATTTAGGTTAGATTTTCAATATTCATCATGCTTTTATAATGGATGTCCCTTAGTTTCACGCCGATAACTATTGGCATATTCTTGAGGGTTGATAAACATTAAATGGACGACATATAGTAAAAAAAAACCTTAAATATCTCGTCGACCAAGAAGAAAGTCGAGGTGAATAAGTTATTTTTTAAATACAGTGTTTACACAAAATATTAAAAATACATTGTAAAATATGTTTCCCAATGAGAAATTTTATTTTACATGTCCAGGTTGAAGGTTTGAAAAGTACACAAGAAGGGGGGTTGAATTGTGTGTTTCACGTTTTCTTTTAATTTAGCTTCTGATCAAAGTTTTAAAATCAGAACTGATGTTCAAATTCTGAGTTAGTTTATTTGACAACGGATACAACAGAAATAAATAAAATAACAACAAAAGACACAAAAGATTTATACTGGTTCCTCCCCTAATTGAGAGTAGTCTAGTCCCCTTGTCTCATAAGAGCTTTCATTATAACCACTTCATGATTAAAATCTATTATGCTTCTGCATAAGACTTTTATAACTGCTCAGACCAACTGTCTGAGACTTCCCTTGCTTAGAGCACATGTCTAAGATTTAAACTTTGCTCACACCATCTGACTAAACCACCTATTCATCTATAATCTGGTTGAGACTTTCCTTTGCTTATAGTAGATGTCTAAGACTTCCCTTTGCTCATATCCTCTGGCCGAGCCACCTGCTCTTTTGGCCATCCAGACTGAGACTTCCCTTGCTCAAGCTACACTCAAGACTTCTTGCTCTGGCCCCCTCAGAGGGAGACTTCCCCACTTGCTCAATTAGCCTAGCTGAATAAGACTTTCACAGCTCAAGCACTTAAGCAATGAGACTTACGTGGCTTAAGCATCTTGGCTCAAGACTTGTTGCTTGAATGTCAATGAGACAAGACTTTTTGCTCAAGCACATAGCATGAGTCTTAATCTAAACTACTAAAGGCTCAGCATAATAGAGAACAAGGTGTACATGATACAAACATTAGAGGTACGGAAATCACCACAACAAAAACCTAAAGCACTTAAGATTTCTAATATATACAAAGGTAAGAAATCTTAAGGCTTTTACAATTACAACCTAAAATAGAAAATCTGCATATTACATAGAGTTGATAATTCATTGATCTTGCTATTTCTTCATTAAAAGAATCATTGTTAAGATTCAAACTTGAATCTTCAGTCATATATATAGCCTTTCCAGAAACTAGTCATTGAGGAAGTGACTTGATCAAGTTTCTTTGCTTTTACTCCATAGTATAAGAGACGTTAAAGATGGATGCACAACAGATTTTGAATCCAGTGTGTAACCTGTTTAACCTTTGAGTCTTCAAGAGGTTTTATACTGATAGAGTCGTTGGGAGCAGACATCTATAGAATGTACCAGCTTTTCTTGAGCCTTGAAATCTTGAAGACTCGAGCTGACAGGTTGATAAAATAATACAACTTTCTTTCAGTAGTACGAGTAATCCACAACTTTATCACCAACTCTGAATGGTACCAAATGCTGATATATAATTACTAAGTATAGAAACTCGTCTAAATGTTGAGGCCTCCAGTTCAGAGTCTAAGTCAAACTACACTAGCAATTGTTCTTCAGACTCTGCCACTAGAAGCTAGCAATGAAGCAACTTTAAGTGTGTCTAAGTAAAACATATTATGATTATTTATGTACAAGAACCTGCATAAATAAATCACACATCAAATAAACCATTGTTCTTTTAATATTTTTGTTATCATCAAAACTAAAAGAGAATATGTCAAGAACAAATCGTGTTCTAACAATCTCCCCCTTTTTTTATGATGACAAACACAAGTATTTAAAGGACAATGTTGGGCGTTTAATTTTCTCTACAACAACAGGGTATGAGGTTTATAAGCTCCCTCTGAGTCTGATAGTTCACAGATGACTTTAATTTACTCTAACATTAAGAACTATTTTTCAAGAAAAATAAATTAGTCTTCTCAGTAACATCAGGGTCTGATGTTTGCAAGCTCCCCCTGAGTTAAACAGTTCCAAGGTTGAGGTTTGTAAGCTCCCCCTTAGTTCCATATTTGAGAATATAAAAATAACAATATTTTATCTCCTTTTGACAACACCAGAATACGAGGTTTGTAAGCTCCTTCTGAGTCTCATAAGTTAAGTTAGAGTTTTGTAAGATCTTTCTTAACACTATGTACAAGAGAGTTAAAATATGTTGTCATTTTTAACTTTCCTTGGCAACACCAGAATATGAGGTTTGTAAACTACTTCTGAGTCATATAAGCTAAGTCTGAGGTTTGTAAGCTCTTCCTTAAACCTATGTACAAGAAAGTTAAAAAATACGCCCTAGCAAAGTAACCATAAAAATAGAAAATAAATGACCAATATGTACAGGATTGGTATTCAATGGGTTTAGTTTCCACTCAAATACTTACTTTCTCCCCCTTTTGTCACATAAAAAATAATAGAAGGAAAAGAAGGATAGTGAAAAATATATCACTAATAAATGTAACTCAGATCATCATTATAGGATTAGTTTCCAAAGAGGAAGAATAATCAAGTAATAAGAGTCATTAAGGTTTGTAAAGTGCATGCTTTGAAGTCTTAGTGGTCGTTGCTATTCCAAGAATTAAACAAGGAATAATTTTAAACTCTTGGTATCCACAAAATTCATTATAAAAACATCCAACTCCTAAGTCATTTTCATTAATCCCCAACCTAAGGATATGGAATAGCAACTGAGAGTCATAATGCATCTGTCATAACAGACGTAATCGAGAGCTCTGCAAGCTTGGTAATCCAATCCCCACAGAGGTGAGCTGCTTCTGAGTCCTCTACAATTGTACCTCTTCCCTCAACACAACTTGCTTTTGAAGAGGCTACTTCAGCAGCATCTGAACGACCTTCAGAAGGAGGTCCAACAGTAGCTGCCTTGAAGCCTCAGAGAAAAAGTATGAAGAGGTCAAGGAAGAAAAAAAGGAGGGTCAACAAGAAGTTATACTGCTCTCTTCCACACATAGAAGAGGAAGAAGTGATTGATTCAGAAAATGAGGAGGTAGACTTGTAGCGGGAAATTTGTGAGTGTAAGCTATTGATTAACTTAACTAAAAAATATAAGACTCGCCACTGCACTTTTATTTTATCCAAAAGGAAAAAGAGCGAACAAAACCTAAGAGTTTTAAAACAAGTACAGAAAGAGAACGCGTAAGGGGGCTGGTTACGCAATGGGAAGGTGTTAGAACCAAAAACGTCTATAGTACTCTATAGGATCCTTTTTAAATATATACGCTTTTGGTTTGAAAGTGTTTGCTTGAAAGGATATTGGGGAGATGTGAAGAGAAATATTTTTAAGATTTTTGTGTTTGGAGATACTTATCGTCTCATGCCTACGTATCCACAAAGTGCAATATAGGATCAAAAGTAGTAGTTCATGGTATAAATAACAAAAATTTATTTGTTTTGATTGATTTTTAAATGAAAAGACAAGTCGTCATTTTAAGGAGAAAACTATGACTATTCTCCCACAAGTATAAGACAACATTTGCATCACCTAAAGATGGAAGATTTTGCTTGGATTAAAATCAACAAGTCTATCACTCAACATCTAAGTGGAAAATGTATACACCTTAAATACTACGGGGAATAGGAGAATTACATTTCAACTATGAAAATGACTCATGTCTAAACTTTATGAAAAGTTTTAAAATTAAAAGTGTATAAAGCCACAAAAGGTTTGAATGGGGTGAAGTGTTTTTTATATCTTTTTGAAATTGGTCAAAGTATGATTAACATTGATTGACATTTATTAAAGAAAACATAGTTTAAAAATTACTTGACAAAAGTCAAAGCTTTATTGTGAAAGGGTTTGAAGTTTGAAAACAAGAAGGTTTTTGAAAAAGGGAGAAGATTTTGAAAATTTAAGAAGGGGAGGAGATGAAGTGACTACCCGAGAAAGAAAAATAAAAGCTAAATACAAGAAGGATCTAACCAAATTATAGCATAATTCAAAGCTAGTGAAATAAGAATTTCATCCAATTTGAAGCATAAGCCAATAAGCAAGCTAAATAAATGCAAAGATCCATGATACTCCAAGCATAAGAAAAGAGACCTAATTCCAAGTCCAAGGGTCGAAGAATAATCCAAGAGGTTCAAGGTCTAAGTCCAAAGCAAAGGATAGTAACCATAGTCCACCATTAAGAGAGCAAGTTTTTTAGGGTTTAAGCCTTTATTAATGTTTTTGGTCCAAATGGACAAAAGAAAAAGAACATAAACATAAACAAAAGGTCCAAGTGGACAAAGGAAAAATTGTGGAAACATAAACAAAAATATCATATGAGATGATAATAATGAAGCATAAAAGTAAAAGAGAGATAGGGAGCAATAAAGGAACATAAACAAAATTAGCACAATGATATTGTTAGTGAGTTAATGGTTAGTTGTTAGAACAAATGATCAACGATGGTTAACTCGTGCACTTAGGCCAAAGTTAATGAAAACTCATTAGAGGATTGATAAAATCAAAGCCTCCTAACAACAAGTTTCATAGATAATGGACCTAATACAAATAATCAACCATACTTGGGCTTTCAAACATAAGTTTGAGCCACAAATGATCATTTTTCGATTACGGGACAATTTAGCGCTATGTTAAGCAATCGTAATTGGATTTATGTAGAAACCACGACTATTTAAGGCCGGTAAATAAAAATGTTAGTGCTAATGCATGTTAGAGAAGTGATATGTAGACCACTCTCCGAAAGTAATACCGTACGAAAAGAAAATAGGTAACGATCTCATCTTCATCAAGAACTTGAAATAAGTTCAAACGATAATGAAGATTTTTATTGATCAAAAGAAAAAAAAAAGAGAGGGAATGCCAAATTAAACTATAATTTCAAGATCATTCCATCTTTAAGTTCATCCACTCATCTTGGTGGATTAAAGCACTAAACATATCATTAACTCAGAGCACCTAAAATGAATTGAACAATTCACTTTAAAGATAGATTTAAATTAGTTAATGTTTATCCCACTTCATCTACACCCTAAGTCCAATGAATTTAAAGAGGAAAATAATCTTTAAAAGTGTATTTCAAGGAAAAAATCAAAAGAGAAAGAAAAAGAAGAGGAAAGAACCAAAACAATCCCAAAAACAAGCAAAAAAACACAAATTTGCCACTGGTTAATCGATTAGCCATTTGCTAGTGCAAATGTGTTAATCGATTAACACTATTAAGACAACAATTTTTTTTTTAAAATTCAGCATCCATGATCCAACCATTTCTTCAAACATCTCATGATCATGAATGAGAATTAGCACGGAATTTTAAGTGAAACAACGACAAATACCACCAATAAAACACAATTTGCAAGATTCAAAGATCAAGCAACAAGAATCAATAATAGATCACATGTGAAGGATGGATCAAGAACAACAATGGTGGAATGAGGTTTACCACTTCAAATCTGAAATTCTTTAAATCAACTCCAAAAACCACACTCCAAAGCCTTAATCCACTGAAATTGATGATGAAAAAGTGAATGGATGAAGGTTTAGCTCAAAGATTGGTAAGTCCTAATGATGAACTTACTAACTTCAAAGGAAGAAAGAGCTTTGGTGAATTTGGTAATTGGAGAAAGTTGAGAGTCAAGAAATAATTTGACGAGGTGATTTTGGCTATCAAAAGCTTGTGAGATGAAAGAAATGAGGCATCTATTTATAGGACTTAGGCTTGGAAAATTTGGTGAATTGGAGTTTGGTTTGGAAACAAAATTAGGCTTGAAATTTGAATTTGGAGAGAAATTAATGATCAAGTGGTGATTAGTGAAGGTGTATGGTAGGAATCAATTATGATGAGGTAGGGGAATAAAACTGAAGTGATCTAGAATATTCTCATGATGAAACATTTGAATTTGGTGCCAAAAATATTGTAGAATTTGAATTTGGCCTATTTTCATAAAATGTGCACAGGTTAATCGATTAACCATTTGCATGTGCAAATGTGTTAATCGATTAATACAATGAAAATTGTGAAAAATTTGCCTTTTGATGTGATGTTTTGGCTCTGGCTCGATTTTTCTGACTTGTCAAAGAAGGCATGGAAATAAACACATGAACCTTGGAGTCTCTTGAATAATAATCAATCAAATCTTGGGAAACTCTTGATCAGATGATTTTGAATTGTTTGCAGATAAACTTTATCTTTTTTCAGATGAAATTCATTCGAGCTGAGGGACTGGTATTGGTGTTCTTGATTCCAACCTCTTCCTGAAAAAGAGTTAGTAGAGGAAAAACAAACATTTTTTTAGATTTTAACTAATGGTTAGTAAACATAAACATAAACAAATATCAAACAAACAAGAAAATAATGGTGTCTGGCGATCTCTAAAAAACAAACCTGCAGAGAAAGGAAAGAGAACTAAAGCTTGCGATCTTGTTTGTGGAATGAAATGAAAATGATAAGTGGAATCTTAGGGGTAAAAATTAGGGTATTACAGCTGCCCCTATTTAAGTTTCTTCTATCCGGAGATATGAAGATTGATATCTTTGTCTCGACTAGATAGAAGAGACTTAAATATAATAATAAACCCAATTTTTACCCCTAAGAGGCCACAAAATGATATGATTATGCTAATGATATGCAGACAAAAGACCTCTGTGGGGAAAACAAGCCACAAGAGACAAATAAACTACTGGAGAACAAAAGAAAGGAAAATAGACTTCGCAGGAGAAAACAAAAGAGTAAGATTTCATTCTGATAAAGGAAAGGAAACGACTCAACAGGGAAAGAGATACCAACTGCCGGTTACTGGGCAAAGATACTCAAACCAAAGAGAAGAGGTGAAATACTTTCTACTGGTTACTGAGTAGAAAATAAGGGTAATAAACGCAAAAGAATTATCATCTACCAGTTACTGGGCAGAAAAACAAAGAGATATATTACTTATTAACGATTACTGGGTAAAAAGTAATCCACTTGTTGAGAGATAATCAACTACCTATTACTGGGTAGGAAAAGAAACAATGCCAACTACTGGTTACTGAGTAGTTTAGCGAGAGTAAAAGTCCTGAAGGAAAAGGTTACCAAATATTGGTTACTGGACAGGGTAAACAAAATATCAACTACCTGTTAGAACACAGATTGGTTCTTAATAATTACTCTTTGTTTTGATGATAACTGTTAGGAAATTTATATTTAAGAATTATATACTCTAAAATTTGTTTGAGAGTTTTACTGCAGATTAAAATTATATTAACTCTCTAGAAGCAAATCTGCCTTGAATACAAGAAGCTATTCTGACTCTGAAGCGCCAGATGCACCTTACAGAAGAATCTGTTTGCTCCTTACAGAAGATCCTGAGCGTAGTCTCCAGAAGGATCTGAAGCAAGAAGCTCCAGAACATTCTGAGTCAGAAGCATCTGAAGATAGTCAGAAGCATCTGAAGATAATCAGAAGCATCTGAAGGTGAAGCATCAGAAGTATAGAAGAATATTGATTGAAGAGTTTCTCAAAGCATTAGTCTACAGAAGTTTCTGAAAGTACCTACGCTGCCAAGTACTGAAGTTCTGTGTCAAGATGCTCTGATGATCAACACGCTAGAAGCACACACGCTGCAGAAGACTCTGATACATCATAGTTCTGAATCTCATTAGAAGACTCTGATCCATTCAGACTCTGAAGAACTTGCTGAAACTGAAGAAGTGTTTTCAAGAATATATCCGTTGGAACTATTCAACGTCTCTTTCCTTATTTGTGCTAGACACACTTACACAGACAAAAAGGATTTTTCTGTGCCATCTATTTCAAGGAAAGGTCAGTGCATGTGAAGACAAAAAGGCTCAGACCTTTTGAGACTCTCTTTTCAACGTTCAGCTTGCATGATTCAGCTGCCTATAAAAGGAGATCTTCACTTCATTCTTCAGTTACACACTTGCTGAAAAGAAATCATAATATTCTATAAGCTCTCATTCTTATTCTTCATAGAATCTCATTGTACTTAAACTTAAGAGAAAAATCACTGTTGTGATTATAGCTTTATAGAAGCATTAAAAACTCTTGTATTTAATTTACATTGATTGTAAAGGATATTCCTTAAGAGGATTCAGTTAGAATCAGTAGCTCTTGAGAAGACTAAGAACTGTAGTTCTTAGGTGATACTATTGTAATCAGTTTGATTTAATAGTGGATTAAGTCCTTGTTGAGAAAGGCAAATCACTCTGGAAGGGTGGACTGGAGTAGTTGTTTAACGAACCAGGATAAAAATAATTGTGTGATTATTTTCAAGTATTAATTTTCCATACTTATTCAACCCCCCCTTCTAAGTATTATCTCACCTTCAGTTGGCATCAGAGCTCCGGTTCTGAGTGTGCTATCACTTAACAGTGTCAGTAAAGATCCAGAGAGATATACTTTGATCAATATATTTATTTGTTATCATGGCTGATAATTCAATGTCAAATATCAACAATAAATATGAAGAGAGGGATAGGATCAGTACCAAACCTCCAATGTTTGATGGAGAAAAATTTTGACTATTGGAAAGATAGAATAGAAAGTTTTTTTCTTGGGTATGATGCTGATCTTTGGGATTTGGTCATTGATGGATATGAACATCCTACTGGTGAGGATGGCAAAAAGATTGATAGAAGATCAATGACTGAAGTGCAGAAAAGAGACTTCAAGAATCACCACAAAGCAAGAACTATATTGCTTAATGCAATCTCTCATACTGAGTATAAGAAGATTACTAACAGAGATACTGCTCATGACATGTTTGAATCACTCAAAATGACTCATGAGGGAAACTCTCAGGTTAAAGAGACCAAGGCTCTGGCGCTCATACAGAAGTATGAGGCATTTAAAATGGAAGAGTCTGAAAATGTGGAAACTATGTTTTCTAGATTTCAGATTCTTACAGCTGGTCTGAAAGTTCGGGACAAGGGCTACTCAACGTCAGATCATGTCAAGAAAATCATCAGAAGTCTTCCCACCAGATGGAGACCAATGGTGACTGCATTGAAGATGGCAAAAGATCTGAACAAGATCTCTTTAGAAGAACTTATCAGTTCTTTGAGAAGCCATGAAATTGAGCTGGAGGAAGATGAACCCCAGAAGAAAGATAAAGGTAAATCCATAGCTTTAAAATCTAACAAAACTGCTAAAGCTTTGCAGGTCATTCAAGAAAGCTCTGAAGAATCTTCTTCTGAAGAAGAAGATGAGTTGTCCATGCTGTCCAGAAGGATTAACAAACTCTGGAAGCACAAGGGAAAGAAGTTTAACAACTTCAGAAGATCTGATAACAGAAAGGAATCTTCTAGTCACAGAAGATCTGCCAAGAAAGAAGTGGTGTGCTATGAGTGCAAAGAACCTGGGCACTACAAGAATGACTGCCCCAAACTTCTGAAAGAAAAACCTAAGAAGAAGTTCAACAAGAAGAAGAAGGTTCTGATGGCAACATGGGATGACTCAGATGAGTGTGAGTCATCTTCTGAATCAGAAGAAGAATGTGCAAACGTTGCACTGATGGCCAGGACAGAGGATCAAGAGGAAGGTACCTCTGGATATGAATCAGAATCAGAATCTGATGATGATGCAGAAGAGGTAATGGCTAAACTTACCAAAGAAGAACTCATTAAAGTTTTAACAGAAGTTCTTAAAAGTTATAACAACATCAAACTCAAATACAAGAAGCTGAAAAGCAATCTTGAATCTGAGATTGATCTTCTAAAAACAGAACTTGTTGAGCAGAAAGAAATTAACTTAAAAATCAAAAATGACTTTGATAGAACTCAACAAGAATCTGATTCTGAGACTAAGTCATGTGAAAATATTTTAGAAAAATATGACTCTAGTTTTCAGAGGTTTCTCACTAAGAGCATAGATAGAAGCAAGATGGCTTCCATGATCTATGGTGTTAGTGGAAACAACAGAAGAGGCATTGGATATGAGTCTTCATCTGAAAGCAATCCAAAACCTGTTGACAAACTTTTCATCAGGAAGACACCTCTGTACTCTCAATTCAAATTTGGTCACTTGAATGACATTAAACACACAAGCTCTGAGAAGAGTACTTATGTGTTTAAACCAAAGGCAAGTCAGAATAAACATTATGTTGCAAAACAGAAGTTCAGACAAACCTACAAACCAACTAACCCCAAAGGACCCAAGAAGATCTGGGTACCTAAAAACAAAATAATTCCTGTTGCAGATGTTCTTAGCAGCAAGGTCAGGACACCAATCATGGTACCTGGACTCTGGATGCTCACGACACATGACAGGAGAAAGGTCTATGTTCCAAAGCCTAGAACTTAGATCTGGAGGGGACGTAAAGTTTGAAGGGAACCAGAAGGGCAAGATCATTGGATCTGGCACTATTGGAAATGGTAAGCTTCCCTCTATTACTAATGTTCTGTTAGTTGAAGGATTGAAACATAATCTATTGTCCATAAGTCAATTAAGTGACAATGGTTATGATATAATCTTTAATCAAAAATGTTGCAAAGCTGTATGTCAAAAGGACGGTTTTATCCTATTCAGTGGAAAGAGGAAACACAACATTTATAAAATTAACCTTTCAGAACTTAAAGTTCAAAATGTAAAATGCCTCTTATCTGTGAATGATGAGCAATGGGTCTGGCATAGAAGATTGGGGCATATTAATATGAGACGTATATCTCAGATTAATAAACTCAATCTGGTCAAAGGACTTCCTAAGTTGAAGTTCAACTCAGATGCTCTGTGTGAAGCATGTCAAAGAGGTAAATTTTCAAAATCTCATTTTAAATCAAAAAATGTTGTTTCTACTTCCAGACCATTGGAATTACTTCACATTGATCTGTTTGGACCAGTGAAAACTGCATCCATCAGAGGCAAGAAGTATGGGTTAGTCATTGTAGATGACTACAGTAGATGGATATGGGTAAAGTTTCTAAAACACAAGGATGAGTCTCATTCTGTGTTCTTTGACTTCTGCAATCAAGTCCAGACTGAAAAAGATTCCAAAATTATTAAAGTCAGAAGTGATCATGGTGGAGAATTTGAAAATAAACATTTTGAAAAATATTTTTCTGAAAAAGGCATTGCACATGATTTCTCCTGCCCTAGAACTCCACAACAAAATGGAGTTGTAGAGAGGAAAAATAGAACATTGCAAGAGATGGCCAAAACCATGATCAATGAGACAAATCTGGCAAAACATTTCTGGGCAGAAGCAATTAACACAGCTTGTTATATTCAAAACAGAGTGTCTGTAAGACCTCTTCTGGAAAAGACTCCCTATGAATTGTGGAGAAACAGAAAGCCTAACATTTCTTATTTTCATCCTTTTGGATGTATTTGTTTTATGCTTAATACTAAAGATAATCTGAACAAGTTTGATTCCAAAGCACAGAAGTGTTTCATGCTTGGTTATTCTGAACGCTCTAAAGGCTACAGAGTATTCAATACTGAAACACAGATTGTGGAAGAATCTATTCATGTTAGATTTGATGATAAGCTTGGCTCTGAAAAGCCAAAGCAGTTTGAAAGTTCTGCAGATAGAGAAGTGATTCTCACAGACTCTGAAGGATCAGAGGCAGAAAAGGCAAAAATCAAAGAATCTGAAGCAACCCCAGATGCTACACCTTTGACCTCCCAACTAAACAACTTGCATATTTCTGATAGACCAATTGTCAGAGGATCTTCTTCCAGAATCAAATCTTCTCATCCAGAAGATGTGATAATTGGAAAGAAAGATGATCCAATAAGGACAAGATCATTTCTCAGAACTTCTGAATCTTCTTTATTTGGCTTAGTGTCAATAATAGAACCAACATCTGTAGATGAGGCTCTGGAAGATAATGAATGGATTATAGCTATGCAAGAAGAGCTGAATCAATTCACCAGAAATGAAGTTTGGGATCTGGTTCCTAGACCTAAAGGATTCAATATTATTGGAACAAAATGGGTCTTCAGGAATAAGCTGAATGAAAAGGGAGAAGTAGAAAGGAATAAGGCAAGGCTGGTTGCTCAAGGATACAGTCAGCAAGAAGGTATTGATTACACTGAGACATATGCTCCCGTGGCAAGGTTAGAATCTATACACCTTCTTATATCTTTTGCTGCACAGAATAACATCACTCTGTATCAGATGGATGTTAAAAGTGCCTTTCTTAATGGCATTATAGATGAAGAAGTTTATGTTCACCAACCTCCTGGCTTTGAAAATGAAAAACTTCCAGATCATGTTTTCAAATTAAAGAAATCTCTATATGGATTAAAACAAGCTCCCAGAGCTTGGTATGAGAGATTGAGTAATTTTCTTCTGGAGAAGAATTTTATCAGAGGCAAAGTGGATACAACTCTATTCTGTAAAACCATAAAGAAAGATCTTCTTATTTGCCAAATTTATGTAGATGATATTATTTTTGGTTCAACAAATATTATGCTTGGAAAGGAGTTTGCTACATGTATGCAGGCAGAATTTGAAATGAGCATGATGGGAGAACTCAGATTCTTTTTAGGAATCCAAGTTAATCAAACTCCAGAATGCACCTACATACATCAGACAAAGTATGTTAAAGAACTTCTGAAGAAATTCAACATTTCTGACAGCAAGGTGGCAAAGACTCCAATGCATCCTACTAGCTCTCTTGGCAAAGAAGAGGTAAGTAAGAAAGTAGACCAGAAGCTCTACAGAGGTATGATTGACTCTCTTCTCTATCTTACTGCTTCTAGACCTGACATATTATTCAGTGTTTGTCTGTGTGCTAGATTCCAATCAGATCCCAGAGAATCACACTTGACAGCTGTCAAGAGGATTCTAAGGTATCTGAAAGGTACTTCTAATGTGGGTTTGTGTTACAGAAAATCTGATGATTTCAAATTAGTTGGATTCTGTGATGCTGACTATGCTGGAGACAGAGTGGAAAGAAAAAGTACTTATGGAAGTTGTCAATTTCTAGGAAGAAATCTAATCTCCTGGTACAGCAAGAAGCAACCCACAATTGCACTTTCAACCACAGAGGCTGAATACATTGCTGCTGCTGGATGTAGCACGCAGATGCTCTGGATGAAAAGTCAACTAGAAGATTATCAAATTTTTTAGAGTAACATTTCTATCTTTTGTGATAATACTTCTGCTATATGTTTGTCCAAGAATCCCATTTTACATTCTAAGGCAAAACATATAGAAATTAAGCATCATTTCATCAGAGACTATGTTCAGAAGGGAATCATAAATTTAGCCTTTGTTGATACAGATCATCAATGGGCAGATGTTTTTACAAAACCCCTTGTTGAAGATAGATTCAATTTTATTCTGAAAAATATTGGTATGGATGTTTGTCCAGAATGATATTTACCAGAAGCAAATTGTTTCAGATGCAAACATGCTTAATTCATCTGAAGTATTTCTTCTGTTCATATATTCTATTCTGATTATTATTTCTGATGTGAAAATCTGAACTAACCATCTTTAGAAGATCTGAACGTGGCTAACGTTTCATTTCTTGAGAGAATTCAGAACAGCATGCAAGCAAACACGTGTCCCACAAAATCTGATGAGGTGGCGTGTGCACAACTGAAAAGACGTTTGAGGTGAAATTTGAATAGTAAATATCTTGGTTTTCCCCCCAAATCTGTCAGAAGCATTTATTATTTGAAATGATTTTATTCTCTTCATTTAATGCTGCTCAAACGTGCGTTTTCTCTCTAACTGTTGGTGTGCCTATGTGATTAGTATAAATACATGTTGTGTATTCACTTTCACACTTTTCACTCTCAGAATTTACATGCGTTTTCATCTATTGTTCTCTCTGCATAAAAACTCAAAACCTAAGTGTTCTAAAAAGCATTCTTCAATGGCGTCTTCTTCATCAACAACTGCACAGTTTCAATCAACAATGGCTGCTGTGACTTCAGATAACCTAGGTGCTGCTCCATATACTCCTCCACAGAGAACTCTTCTCACACCTGTTGATAAGTTAGAAGTGTTGTGTGAATCCATGGTTGAATTTGATTCTTTGGCTGACAATGGGTTTGATTTTCGCTCCATTGTTAGAGCTCAAGGTTGGGTGAAATACTTTGATAGATTGTTTGGACCAGTTTACCCTCTACTTGTTAAGGAATTCTGGATTCATGCATCTGTGTATCCAAAGTTTATTTTATCATCTGTGCTGGGAAAGGAGATTATCATCACAGAGGATCTGATTAGAAGACTGATTGGTTATGAAGAAACAGATGGTGTTTCACATCTGCCAGCTGGGTGTGTTGATATGGATGAAGTTTATGAGGAAGTTATGACTGTTGGACAAGCCTCTAACAGATTCAAAGATCTGAAGCCTGATTACAAGATCTGGGCCAAGATCTTCATGGGATGCATACATCACAGAAAGTCAACAAATTCCCCAGATTATGTCAACAATGAACAGATCTATTTTATGTACTGCCTAAGTCAGAGCAATAAGGTAGATCTTCCTTACATTTTGTTCATGCATCTGTGGAATCACATCAATGCATCCAGAGAATCTGTAAGAGAAAAAGGCCAGAAGATCAGGACTTGGATACCTTTTGGAAGGTTGCTCTCAGATCTTCTCACTGAAAATGGTTTAGTGGCTGCTCTGTATGATGCTGGTGTTACAGAGGAACTAGAGTTCATTATGGGAAAGCCTCTGAACGCTAAGAGCCTTCTGAGACTCAAGATTGTATATGAACTTACTACTGCTCCAAAGAGGTTAAACATGTCTGATTTGAATAAGAGAGTTCCAGTATCTGACTTTCCTCTATTCTTTGCTGAAGAACCTAGACACATTGTTCTGATGTATATAGAGGAATGTAAAAAGGAAGGAGTGCCTGTTCCAGTCAATGTATTTCAACTTGTTAAGAAACCACTGCCAGATGCAGGAGAAGAAGAAGAAGAAGAAGTTCCACTTCAGAGGAAAAGATCTCAGCCTGTAGCAGAATCTGAACCTGTCTAGAAGAAGGCTAAGATTGCTGAGAAATCCAAGGATCTTCTGAAGAGAAAGGATTCTGGAGAAGCTGCCTCTGCATCTGCTAAGAGGATTAAACTCAAAGGTACAAAGACTTCTGCTATTTCTAAAAATGTTGTTATTAATGATTCATCTATTAAGTCTGTTCCCAAACCACCTGTCACTCAAACAACATCTGTTGCTGCCCCCAGTTCTGTCTCACCTCAGAAACAAACCACTGCCTCTGTATCAAAACCACCTCAACCCAAAATACACATCAAACACTTCACTCCACGTCCATCACCAACAGTTCCATCACCAACAGTTCCACAACCAACAGAACCACAACAAACAGAACCACAACCATCAGAACTACCACAAAATTCTGATAAACAAAACTCTGCTCAACCACATACAGAAAATCAACCAAAATCTTCTGATCATCCAGAAAAACAAACCACAGAAGATCAACCAGAAAAAGACTCTGTCATTCCACCATCAACAATTCCATCTTCTGAACCTGTAGCAACTGTTACTTCTGAACCCTCTAAAGTAACTTCTGCTCCTGTTTCATCTGAACCACCTACTCAATAATCTGATACCCCTTCAGAACCATCTCATATCCCTGAGACAGAAGTTCTTGATATCACTCCATTAAAAACAGTGTTTCAAGTTTCTTCTACCTCTTGTACACCTGAAACATCTTCAAATTCATCTGAATCAGAAATTCATCTTGATTTTCTAATTAATCCATCTGACAAATACCCTGTTCATGAACCTGAACCTGAATCAACCTTACCTACTAAAACTACCATTTCAGACCCTATGCCTCCACCTGCACCTTCATCTGAGATGATTGTTCCTACTTCCAATCCATCATCATCTGGAATATCTTGTGCCCAAGTGTCTTCTCTTTATCATAATTTGTCTTATGGTTTCAAACTGAAAGATTTTTATGATAGAGTTGAGCCTTCTGAACCCTTGAAACCTCTGAAACCTAAACTCAGACCGGCCCTTCCATCTGTAATCCTTTCATATATTCAATCTATGGAAAATGAAGGATCCTTAGCCCCCATATCTGCTACATCTGGTAAAGCTGCTGTTTCAGCTCTGCATCCTGCATCTGATAACACAGTTGCATCTGACAAACCATCAAACTCTGCTTTCGTACCATACTCCAATGCATCCTTTGATGTTGTTTACCCACGCACAAGACCTCAACCAAATCTGCTTAATGCTTTAAACAGATCCTTACCTCAGAAACCAGAAATTCCATTCTTTCCATATGTTCCCCCTCCTCTGATTTCCATTCCAAAATCACTGATACCACCAACTCCAAAACCTAAACAGATGACTCTGGAAACCTTGCTTAAGCCACCACCCAGACTTAATATTGATCATTTATTTCAAACGTTTTTGCAAGAAATACAGATGTCTTTAGGTACTGTTCAGAAAAGATGTTCTGAAACTATGGATGCAAATGAGACTGACATCATCTGGAAAGGATTTCTCAAAAGATTCAACACTGTAGCTTCTAATATGAAGAACATCTGTTCTGATGATGCAAAGCTCAGAGCTGAAAGAACTCAATTCTGGATTGTAAACAAGACTGAACCTCTGCTTTGTTTGGATGCTCCTCCACCTCCTCCTCCACCAGAACCAACTGCCACTGCATTGACTATGACTCTGGTAGAACCCTCTTCAGGATCTCCAGAACATATGGCAATTGACTCTGTTCAAGCTGCAGAACCTCCATTTCCTTCATCAGAGACAAAGACAGAAAATCCAGATTTTGGAGACAAGATTGCTGCTCTGGAAGCTGGTCAATCTGAAATAAGATCTTGGATGGCGAAGCAAGACAAGAAATCTGAGGACATGTCAGAGTGGATGTCTAAACAAGATGAGAAGAATGAGACAATAACTAAGTTCATGTCAAAGCAAGAGCAATCTCAATCTGAGATCACAGACCTATTGAAGATGCTTTTGTCAAAACACTCTTAGATTTTTTTTCTCATGTTTGTGCATCTGTTGTTTTTGCATCTGAATGTTATTGTTATATCTTCTGATATTTTCCAATGTACTTTTGCTCTGTTATGATTAAATGAATCATTTTGTTATTCTCCATTGAATTATCTGCTTTTGTTCCTTTTATTTGTCTTTATTAAAAGTTTTTACTTTTTGCTTATGACAAAAAAGGGGGAGAAAATAAAGATCTGAACTATTTAATATAATTTCACTAGAATGAATCTTCAGACATATCTACTCTTTCTAATATCTAAATTGACTATTTCAGAACTTTTGATAAGAACACTCTATAAAAGAATCTCTAAGTTTCTCAGATCATTTATCTTCTATCAAACTCTGAATCTCATATCTGCAAGATAGTCTGACCCTTGATTATTACAAAAACAAACAAGATCTGACTCTGAAGATTACTCAAGATAAAAAGGGAAGTTTCTATTCCTTTTTCATATTTAACTCAGGGGGAGATTCATCATCTCAGGGGGAGTTATAATTCTTTATGTTCAATTAAATAAAATTTCTGATACTTTTTGTCATCATCAAAAAGGGGGAGATTGTTAGAACACAGATTGGTTCTTAATAATTACTCTTTGTTTTGATGATAACTGTTAGGAAATTTATATTTAAGAATTATATACTCTAAAATTTGTTTGAGAGTTTTACTGCAGATTAAAATTATATTAACTCTCTAGAAGCAAATCTGCCTTGAATACAAGAAGCTATTCTGACTCTGAAGCGCCAGATGCACCTTACAGAAGAATCTGTTTGCTCCTTACAGAAGATCCTGAGCGTAGTCTCCAGAAGGATCTGAAGCAAGAAGCTCCAGAACATTCTGAGTCAGAAGCATCTGAAGATAGTCAGAAGCATCTGAAGATAATCAGAAGCATCTGAAGCTGAAGCATCAGAAGTATAGAAGAATATTGATTGAAGAGTTTCTCAAAGCATTAGTCTACAGAAGTTTCTGAAAGTACCTACGCTGCCAAGTACTGAAGTTCTGTGTCAAGATGCTCTGATGATCAACACGCTAGAAGCACACACGCTGCAGAAGACTCTGATACAACATAGTTCTGAATCTCATTAGAAGACTCTGATCCATTCAGACTCTGAAGAACTTGCTGAAACTGAAGAAGTGTTTTCAAGAATATATTCGTTGGAACTATTCAACGTCTCTTTCCTTATTTGTGCTAGACACACTTACACAGACAAAAAGGATTTTTCTGTGCCATCTATTTCAAGGAAAGGTCAGTGCATGTGAAAACAAAAAGGCTCAGACCTTTTGAGACTCTCTTTTCAACGTTCAGCTTGCATGATTCAGCTGCCTATAAAAGGAGATCTTCACTTCATTCTTCAGTTACACACTTGCTGAAAAGAAATCATAATATTCTATAAACTCTCATTCTTATTCTTCATAGAATCTCATTGTACTTAAACTTAAGAGAAAAATCACTGTTGTGATTATAGCTTTATAGAAGCATTAAAAACTCTTGTATTTAATTTACATTGATTGTAAAGGATATTCCTTAAGAGGATTCAGTTAGAATCAGTAGCTCTTGAGAAGACTAAGAACTGTAGTTCTTAGGTGATACTATTGTAATCAGTTTGATTTAATAGTGGATTAAGTCCTTGTTGAGAAAGGCAAATCACTCTGGAAGGGTGGACTGGAGTAGTTGTTTAACGAACCAGGATAAAAATAATTGTGTGATTATTTTCAAGTATTAATTTTCCATACTTATTCAACCCCCCCTTCTAAGTATTATCTCACCTTCACTACCTGTTACTGGGTAGGAAAAGGAATATTACCACAAGGAAAGATTACTGACTACCGGTTACTAGGTAGAAAATAACAATAACTAACCAAAGGAGAGACAAATGTTACCTGCTACCGGTCACTGGGTAGAAAAATAAAGGCAACAAGCTCGGGAGGAAGGATTACCTTTTACCAGTTACTGGGTAAAAGTAAAGGATAACTAACCAAAAGGGGTGAGAAACATTACCTGTTATTTGTCACTGGTAGAAAAATAAAGGCAATATACTCAAAAGGTGAAGAAACATTACCGGTTACCCGTCACTAGGTAGAAAATAAAGACAATAAATTCACAAGGAAAAACTACCAACTACCTATCACTGGGCAGGGTAAACAAAACTCAACTACCTGTCACTAGGTAGAAGAAGGAAATAAAGGTCGACTATATGTCACTGGGTAGGACAAACATACTCTCCTACCTATCACTGGGTAGGACGAGAAATATATCATTAGCTACTTGTCATTGGGTAGCTCAAATTACATAACAAATTTCTCAAATAAAGAGACAACCATCTATTGGGGATGAAATATTCATAACTCTGTCGGGGATCTTCAAAAGAGATGCGGACATGTTAAATTATACAGCATACTTCTTAAATAAAGAGACAACCATCTGTTGAGGATTTCACAACAAATTTCTCATCGGGTATTCTTCCACGGAGATGCCGTTTGATGGAAAAGCTGGTCGGATAAGGATCCATCATTTCACAATAAACTTCTTACTGAAGATGAACTAGAGAAATGCCATTTATTTCGAATATACAAATAAATTCATGGAGGTTACACAAGTTGCTCAAATAAAGAGGCTTCCACTTGTTACCATGTGAGGTCTACCTTGCTGGGGACATAAAATTTGCTCAAATAAAGAGAACACCACTTGTTGTCAGGCAAAAATTATTACCAAGAGAGTGTTATCAAAACACTACTAGGGAAATTCACATCTTCATATTCTGATGGAGATTAACAAACAGATTTCTGCCAAGGAAAATAAATCCTCAAAAAGTATAAATAAATACCTTCTCATCATCCAGGTTTCACAATCCGGAGAAAATCCAAAACAGCCGCTGCAAGAGACCAAAGTTCAATCCAGGAACAAACTAGAGAGAAATGGTCAAACAAGACTCGACCTGATGAGGAAATATCTCACCGGGGATCAGTTCCATCCAGATAAAAGCTGGGGAGGAAAGCTAAAGCGGACATCTTCCACGAGGCATAAACACAGTGGGGAATTAGAAAGAATAGGTATTTTCTGCTTAGGATCGACACTCTAATGGAGAGAGGACACACGCACTCCGTGGGGATAACAACATCGGAGAACGAGGAAGCACCAACAAAAATGCAGGATGCACAATGTAACAACCAGATGTTATGCACAACAAAATGAATGCACATGCAATACATATGAGTATGAATATGTTGAAAAAACAGACAAAAAAGATAAACAGATGGTGAATAAAACATCACAACACCATCGAATATTTAGCTAATCTCAATAAGTTGGAGACATCACTGGAGATCTAAATGTGTGAGAAAAACATAAGAAAGGGGAGTTTCAATTGGGTTTTCAAAAATGAAAGCTTTTTGTGAAACTCAAACAAAGATCACAAATAGACTAACAAGAGAGAAGGACACACGATATATCCTAGTTCACTTGAAAAATATCAAGCTAACCTAGTCCACCCGCCAAGGTGATTTCGCCTTATCCACAAGGACATTATCCACTATAATCAACATATTACACCGCATTATCAACAAATGGTGGCTAACAACAAAAACTAACTGTCTCTTCATAAGAATTCTGATCCAACTGGTCCCTTAAGGAATTACAATCTACACTAGAAACCACTGGTGACTAACAACAAAGACTAACCGCCTATTCTTAAGGATTCTGACCTAACTGGTCCCTTAAGAAGTTACAGACAACAGTTTGAACAAAGATGTTTACAATGAAATTGCTTCTACATAAGCAGATATAAACACTATTAATAGCTCAAATGGCTAAAGACACTATTACAGTATAAACAATATTCTTTCTTTGTATTGTGATACTTCAATACTGTAGCTTTAGTTCTTCATAGATCGTTTTCAATCAAAGTGTAACCTTTGTATTAATCATTGTGAAGCTTCTTAATTTCTTCAAGTAATCAAGTCCTTATATAGCCAGAAAAGGATTCGTTGGAGGGCAGATCAGGAATATCCTTTAGATAGCTGGCGACTTGTAATAATGTTATTACGTAGGGATGAAAATCGTATACAAAAGTTGTCTTTTGTACCACCAAATCAGGGTAGTGGAATGGTAGTGGAATGAAACATTGAAACATATTATGTATTATTTTCCCTCGTAAACGATTGAGCTTATCTTTTTTACATTAGAGGCTTCTAAATAGAGATAATTGAAGCATGATTAGAAGAGTTGATCACTAGGTCTTCAGAGTTTTGAGTCTTCAGAGTCTTCAAAACTTGTTCAGCAAACACTCAGTTTTCAGAACCTTTGGTCATTAGTAACTTAAGTATTCAAAGTCTTCAGAACTTGTTTAGCAGAACTTTGTCTTCAAAACTTTAAGAACTCATTCTTCAGAACCTTTGGTCATTAGTAACTTAAGTCTTCAGAGTCTTCAAAATGTCGTTCAACAGAACTTTGTTTTCAGAGTCTTCAGCACTTATTCTTCAGAAACTCAATTCTTTAGAGTCTTCAGAACTTCTTTCAACAGAACCTTATCTTCAAAAGTAAAGTATCAGAGTCATGATCAAAGGCAGAAACCAAGAGAACATTGCAGCAGCAACATATTATCTTCTTAGAATCTTTCTGAGTGAGAGTAGATCAGAAGCAGACTTGCTTCTTATAATGCATAAGCGACTTTAGTCAGATCAGAGTGACAATGCACATGGTCTCTATCAGAGTCAGAGATTTCTTTATCAAAGTCAGATCTTCCTTTATCAGAGTCAAAAATTGTTTGTTAAATCTTCAAAAAAAACAAACATTAGAGTACCACAATTGTTCTCACACAAATACTACTTTGTTATTATCAAAACATAGAGATATCTTGCAGAACCAAATCTTATTCTAACAAGATCCTGCTATGAATAAAAATGAAGAAATCCTGCAAGAGATAAGAAAAAGCCATCAAAGGAAGATAAATCCTACTACAAGGCTCAAATACTGCTTGGAGAGAAAGATATTGCTTGGGGAGAAAACCCAGAGATCAATCTTCAAACATCAATAATCCACAATAGGGAATAATAATATGAACTCCGCTTCGAGGGAAAGATCTATTGGAGAAACACAGAAGCACAAATCTTCCAACTCTGCCTGGGGATAAGAAAAATCCATATGAAATCTTCTTCAAAGGGATGAAGAGATCTGCTGCAAAATAATGGATCCTTTGAGGATTGTAATCATGTAAACAGCTTCACAAACTCCACTAGGGAATAACACAGCTCTTCTGGGGATATCAGAAAAAGTTCTCTGAGGATTATGTAACTCTGAGAGAAACATTATGGACTTGCCGGGGAAATTAAGAAGTTAACATCATAGCAAAAAGTTAAGTTATGGTGGATTTTAAATCAATACCTAACATAAGGTGAGAGAAAACCCGACAGGTGACTGCTATATCAACACTTCTTAGAAGAAAGCAACATTTCTCTTTGCTTGGGAAACATCTGAAGTAGTAATGCATAACCTCCACTGGGAACCATCAAGGATAAATCTCTGTGTGGGGATTAACATTAAGGAGAGGTGACCCTCAAAACTGCTCAATGCTTGACCATAATCTGGCTGGATGAAGAAAACATGCTCAGTTGGAGAAGATTTGAATCAAGACTTAGTTGGGGAAAACCGAACAACATCCATCTAGTTATCCATAGGAACAAAACTCTGCTAATGAAATATCAACAAACTCTACTGGAGATACTCAACACAACTCTACTCGGAAGCTGTCAATAAATTCTACCAGAGGAGTAAGAACGAACCCTGCTGAAGAAAACATCAACACACTCTACTGAGGAGAATATCAATGAGATCGAACTCCACTGAAAACAACACTAAGTTTTGCGCTTCAAGATTTTACCATTCTTTGGATTACTGTTGATATTCCTTTTTATATTCATAAATCAAAGGAAAATGTTTTTATAATTTTCAAAATTTTAAAATAATTATTCACATTTGTTTCAAAAATCATCATAAAAAATAAAATGTAATTTGTGAATAGAAACAGAATGAGAATTGCAAACAAAGGGACAAAGGCCCAAATTTTATTGACAGAATGGTCGTCCGCAAATGGCATAACTCTACAGATCATTACAAAGTTTGAAAAATGGTAAATACAATGGAAAGGGCTACATTGAAATACAATGACCACTATTATCCCTAACAATTTTGAATTCCAATTGTGCTTGAGACTTCAGCTGAGGATGATTGAAGTAAAGTCCTTTAATATGAAAAATTGCTTCAAACGATCAAGACCGGCCAGATGTAGTTGCCATAATCCCTAACTTTTTCCTAGATTGCCCTCTCGGGTTTTCAATCTACTGGGACAATTATTTCTGTTTTTGTCTCTAATTTTTGCCTGGACTTCCCTTTCGGGTTTTGAATCCACTGAGACACTCATTTTTTCCTATGCCGGTCTTTCGGGTTTTCAACTTAGCAAGTTGTTCTTTTATTTTTTTAGACAAAGTATTTCTTGACTGCATCGACATTCACAGGACGAGTAAAATTTTCACCATCCATAGTTGTAAAAATTAATGCACCACCAAAGAATTCTCTCTTAGCAACATATGGGCCTTCATAATTAGGAGCCCACTTGCCCCTGGAATCTGTGGTAAAAGTTGAGATCTTTTTTAGCACGGGGTCGCCTTCTCTGAACACAGGAGGTCGAACCTTCTTATTAAATACTTTTTTCATTATCTGTTGATACAATTGGCCATGACATAAGGCCGACATTCTTTTTTCTTCAATCAGATTCAACTGGTTGTATCTACTCTGACACCATTCAGCTTCTATCAAAACTCTCATAGAAGGGATTTCAACCTCTATCGGGAGCACTGCTTCCATACCATAAACAAGAGAAAAAGGGGTTGCCCCTATTGAAGTACAGACGATTGTACGATACCCATGCAGAGCAATAGGGAACATATCATGCCAATCCTTGTATGTAACAACCATCTTCTAAATGATCTTCTTAATCTTCTTATTAGCAACTTCAACAGTCCCATTCATCTTAGATCTGTGAGGAGAAGAATTATGATGCTCAATCTTAAACTCATGTATAATTCCTTCATCATCTTGTTATTCATATTCGACCCATTATCAGTGATGACCTTGCTCGGAACAACATACCGACAGATGATTTGGTTCTTGATAAACCGGACCACTACTTGCTTGGTTATATTGGCATATGATGCCTCTTTGACCCACTTGGTAAAATAGTCAATAGCCACCAATATGAAACAATGTATGCTTGACGCTCTAGGCTCAATCATTCCAATCATATCAACGCCCCACATGGAGAAAGTCCATGGAGAAGAGATAACATTGAGAGGAGTTGGAGGCACATGAATTTTGTCAGTATAAATCTGACATTTATGACACTTCTTCACATATTTACAACAGTTAGATTCCATTGTCAGCCAATAGTAACCTGCCCTTAACATCTTCTTAGCCATTTCATATTCATTGGAATGGGTACCAAAGGATCCTTCATGAATTTCTTTCATTAACATGTCTACTTCACGCTTGTCTACACATCTGAGCAAGACCATATCATAATTTCTCTTATACATTACATCGTCATTTAAGAAGAAACTACCAACCAATCTTCTCAAAGTTTTCTTATCCTTCTTGGACGCCCCAAGTGGGTACTCTTAATTTTGAAGAAAACATTTAATATCATAATACCAAGGTTTATCATCAACAACCTCTTCAACTACAAACATATGAAATGGTCTATCAAGGCGTATAACATCAATTTTTGGCACGTCATTCCATCGATTTACCACAATCATGGAGGATAAATTCGCTAAAGCATCTGCCATTCGATTCTCTGCTCTTGGTATATGGTGAAACTTAACCTTATTGGAGAAAGTTGACAACCTTCTTGCATAATCACGATAAGGAATCAAATAAGGTTGACGTGTCTCCGACTCCCCTTTAATCTGATTAATCACCAGGGTTGAATCTCCATATACATCCAGAATCTTGATTCTTAAATCAATAGCTTCTTCCAAGCCCATAATACATGCTTCATACTCAGCCGCATTATTTATGCAAGTGAACACCAACCTTACTGTGAAAGGAATATGAGAACCATGAGGAGTAACAATAATTTTCCCCAATACCATTGCCATACTCATTAACAGCTCCATCAAAAATCAAACCCCATCGGGATCCAGGCTCAGGCCCTTCTTCAGGTAATGGTTCCTCACAATCTTTAATCTTTAGATAAATCACATCCTCATCAAGAAAGTCGGACCATATAGGTTGGTAATCATCAATTGGCTAGTGTGCCAAATGATTAGCAAAAACACTTCCTTTTATCGCTTTTTGAGTTCAGTACTCGATATCATATTCTGACAACAACATTTGCCAATGAGCAATCCTTTCAGTTAAAGCAGGATTTTCAAAGATATACTTGATTTGATTCATTTTAGATATCAACCAAGTTGTACGATTCAACATATACTGGCGGAGGCGCTTGGCAGCCCAAGCTAAAGTACAACATGTCTTTTCAAGCATTGAGTACCGAGACTCACAATCGGTGAACGTCTTGCTCAAATAATAAATGACAAATTCTTTTCTCCCAGATTCATCTTGTTAACCCATAACACAACCCATCGACTCTTCCAGCATGGTCAGATACATGATCAAAAATCTTCCTTCCAGAGACAAAATAGGAGGTTCAAGCATATACTCTTTAATTATTTCAAAAGCTTTCTGACAATCCTTTGTCCATACACAACCCTGATCTTTGCGGAGTAGCTTGAAGATCAGCACATACGTGGCAGTCATATTCGATATAAATTGGGAGATATAGTTCAAACGTCCCAAGAATCCTCTTACTTGCTTTTCTATTTTGGGAGCAGGCATTTCCTGAATAGCTTTAATTTACTAGGATCAACCTCAATGCCTTTCTGACTGATAATAAATCCAAACAACTTTCCAGAACGGACACCAAAAGTGCATTTATTAGGATTCAGACGAAACTTAAACTTTCTCAAATGTTGAAAGAGCTTCAATAAGTATTCAATATGATTTTCTTCAGTCTTCGATTTACGAATCATATCGTCCACATAGACCTCAATTTATTTATGCATCATATCATGGAATAGAGTGGTCATAGCTCTCTGGTACGTTGCACCAACATTTTTCAGACCGAAGGGAATCACTCTGTAACAGAGTGTTCCCTAGGGTATAATGAATGTTGTTTTTTCCATATCCTTAGGTGCCGTATTTATTTGATTATAACCGGAAAATCCATCCATAAATGAAAATATATTGAACTTAGCAGTATTATCTACCAGCATATTAATGTGTGACAGTGGAAAATCATCTTTCGAACTTGCTTTATTCAAATCTCTATAGTCAACGCACATTCGGAATTTTTCGTCTTTCTTTGGAGCAGGCACAATATTGGCCACCCATTGAGGATACTCAGTAGTCACAAGAAAACCAACATCAATTTTCTTTTGAACCTCCTCTTTAATCTTCACAGCCATGTCGAGATAAGTTCTTCTCAATTTCTGCTTCATAGGCGAACATTCAAGCTTCGATGGCAAATGGTGCTCCACAATATCAGTATCAAGACCAGGCATGTCTTGATAGGACCAAGAAAACACGTCAACATATTTCTAAGAAGCTCTACCATCCTCTTTTTAACATCTGACTGCAGTGCCCCAATCTTAACTTCTTTCTTATCATCATCGGAACCCAAATTAACCAATTCTACCAGCTCTTCATAAGGTTGAATGGTCTTTTCCTCGTGCTCAAGCAATCGGGAAATTTCATTAGGAATATCTTCAACATCCCCTTCTTCTACTTCAAACACAAGGACCTCAAAGTTGGGAGAGGGCATAGGGTCATTATTTTCAATGGGTTTAACAAACAATATGCATAATGATTTATGTTTGATTTTAGAATATGAATAAGAAGTGAAAATATTATGTAGAAAAAATGATTATCACATTATTATTTTGGTTTTTTATGTTACCATTTTTCAAAAATAAAGCAAAAAGGGAAAACATAATATGGATAAACAGAATAAGATTTTATTAATGATGATAAAAGTTGAAACAAATCCCTCACAAGTTCACTTTCATCTTGGGCAGAGCGAAAGGATTTTTGGAAGAAAAATAAATAAATTACTTTGAAATATGAACAAGAGTAGGAATGTCAACAGCGATCCAATTCTGGCATATCAATCCACGGGTCACAAAGTTGGGCGTTTCTTGCTCTTGATCGTCCTCAATGATGGAACTGACTTCATACTCAGGTTCTTTAAGCTTCGACCGAGGAGAGTAAAAGGGTACATATACATCTTTTGTCTCAAAATCGTATCCATGATCTTCCAAATAAGGCTCCCAGTCTTGAGCAGGAATGAAATCATCTTTAAAACCATCTGAGATGTAATCTTAAGGGTCATCTTCAAGAATTGCAGCTGTAGAAAAAGTACGATACGTGCCAGGACAACCTTGAACCATATTGACAGTCGCGTTACCATGCTTAGGCAATAAATTTGATTGCACATTGGGATTGGTATATTCAAAAGACAGAATACCACTTCTTACAAGCTTTGCAACTTCATATTTCAAGGGATATCAATTTTCAATATCATGCCCAGGGGCACCCTGATGAAATGCACAATTGCCTCTGGCTTATACCACCATGGAATATATGTAGGAACGTTCGGAGAATCACAATTCCCTACAACTATCAATAATCTGAACATTCTCACAAACAGAAGAAGACCAAGTAATGTCAGTATGAGTAAGGGACATGATCCTTTGAGACCACCTTAAAAAATGCTTGTTCTCCTTAAAAGCAGATGATTGTGGCAAGTGCAAAATAAACCACTTGTACAGCAGAGATGTGCAACAAATAATGGTATCTTTCCCCTTAGAAGTCCTACTATGGATGGAGAAATAGGTGTCACCAAGTAAAGTCGGAACATGGTTCCCAATCAAGAAAATCCTAATAGCGTTAACATCCACAAATTTGTTAATGTTAGGGAATAAGACTTGTCCATATATAAGCAAAGCAAATATAGTCTCAAACGCCAATGTGCTACCAGCGTTAGCAAATAAAGTGGCTTTCCCAATCAAGAACTTAGAAGTCAAACCCTTGATGCCTCCCTTAACCTTCAAATTAGCATCTATATCAGATTTCATCAAATGGGTGGCTGCAGCAATATCTTGGGGTTTAAGAACTTCCTTCAAACCAGTATAAGGAACCTTATCAGAAACTGGTATACCCAACAGATAAGAGTACTCCTCCAAGGTTGACATGAGCTGATAATCAAGAAAAATAAAGCATCGATAGACGGGATCATAAAATTGCACAAGGGTGCTTAGAGTTCTGTCTCCAATGTTGGTAGAAAGAATAAAAAGAAGTCTCCCATGACGAGATCTGAAGCCTGAACGATCAACTACCAAGGACACTAGTTTTTGCAAATTTGTAAGATCGGGAGATCGGAAACCGTACTTCTAAGTGTTTCTCCTTCCAATGTCCTGAATCACAATAACTACAATATTTGCCAAGGAAAATCACTGAGATCCTTAAAAATCGACTGAAACAAAATGCCCATGAATGCATAAGTGTAAGATGCAACACCCACAAACAAGATTACACAAAGCATACGGGTTCAAAGGTTTGGCACGAGCATGGGGCCAAAGGTCACAATGGTATGTATTAAGGTTATATCATCACATGTAGAACAAGGTTCTAAAAAGTTCTCAGAGTCATAATTCCATCTTTTGGATATTATCGGCTTAAACGACTACTCGTCGGCCAACAATGTTCTCAATAGAAACTCGTCTGAATGTGGTATCACGTAATAACTATTTCAAGTATACATTTGAATAGCCACCGCGCCATGTCCTAATAAGGTCACGATGGGTTAAAGGGTTCTAAGGTCCTCAGCTTCTCAAGCTCCCAGGTCGGAAAAAGTAATGCCAAATACGACTACTCATAAGACATCAGTAATACCAAAGGGGCTTCCACTGAGTGGGGATCTCAAGTCAGCTTAATAAGGACTACTCCATGTAAGCCAACAAAACTATACCACCCTTCTATCATACATGCACTCAAGTCTGGGTATAGGACTTATCTCACTACACAGATCATCAGGCACCAAACAGAATAAGCAATAACAAAGAAATCAAATAAAAAACGATAAATATATCAAATTAGGCTAAATCCACTAGGGACTAATCCCCAGCAGAGTCGCCACTTAACTAAAAAATTCAAGAGCCGTCACCGCACTTTTATTTTATCCAAAAGGAAAGGAAAAATAGCAAACAAAACCTAAGAGTTTCAAAATAACTACAGACAGAGAACGGGTAAGACGATTGGTTACGTAATGGGAAGGTGTTAGCACCCAAAAATTATATAGTACTTTATAGGAGCCCTTTGAAATATCTAGGCTTTTTGGTTTGAAAATGTTTACTTGAAAGGAGATTGGGGAGATGAGAAGAGAAATATTTTTATAATTTTTGTGTTTAAAGAGACTTATCGCCTCATACCTATGTACCCACGAAGTGCAATATAGTATCAAAACCCCGTAATTTGTGGTACACATAACAAAAATTTATTTGTTTTGATTTATTTTTAAATATAAAGACAAGTCATCATTTTAAGGAGAAAACTACGACTAATCGCCCACAAGTATAAGACAACATTTGCATCACCTAAGGATGGAGGATTTTGCTTGGATTAAAATCAACAAGTCTATCGCTCAACATCTAAGTGGAAAACGTCAACATCTTAAATACTATGGGTAATAGGAGAATTACATCTCAACTATGAAAATGACTCATGTCTAAACTTTATGAAAAGTTTTAAAAGTAAAAGTGCACAAAGGCACAAAAGTTTTGAATGAGGTGAAGTGTTTTTTATATCTTTTTGAAATTGGTCAAAGTATGATTAACATTGATTGAACATTTATTAAAGAAAATAAAGTTTGAAAATCACTTGATAAAAGTAAAAGTTTTATTGTGAAAGCGGTTTGAAGTTTGAAAACAAGAAGGTTTTTGAAAAAGGGAGAAGATTTTGAAAATTTAAGAAGGGAAGGAGATGAAGTGACTATCCTAGAAAGTAAAATAAAATCTAGAGACAAGAAGGATCTAATCAAATTATAGCACACTTCATAGCTAGCGAAATAAGAATTCCATCCAATTTGAAGCATAAGCCAATAAGCAAGCCAAATAAAGGCAAAGATCCATAATACTTCAAGCATAAGAAAAGAGACCTAATTCCAAGTCCAAGGGTCCAAGAATAATCCAAGAGGTCCAAGGTCTAAGTCTAATGCAAAGGATAGTAACCATAGTCTACCATTAAGAGAACAAGTTTTTTAGGGGTTTAAGCATTTATTAATGTTTTTGGTCCAAATGGACAAAAGAAAAAGAACATAAACATAAACAAAAGGTCCAAGTGGACAAAGAAAAAATGGAGGAAGCATAAACAAAAATATGATATGAGATGATAATAATGGAATATAAAAATAAAAGAGAGATAGGGAGCAAGAAAGGAACATAAACAAAATTAGCACAATGATATTGTTAGTGATTTAATGATTAGTTGTTAGAACAAATGATCAACAATGGTTAACTCGTGCACTTAGGCCAAAGTTAATGAAAACTCATTAGAGGATTGATAAAATCAAAGCCTCCTAACAACAAGTTTCATAGGTAATGGACCTAATACAAATAATCAACCGTACTTGGGCTTTCAAACATAAGTTTGAGCCACAAATGATCATTTTCCGATTACGGGACAATTTAGCGCTATGTTATGCAATCGTAATTGGATTTATGTAGAAACCACGACTATTTAAGGCCGGTCAATAAAAATGTTAGTGCTAATGCATGCTAGAGAAGTCATATGTAGATCACTCTCCGAAAGCAATACCGCACGAAAAGAAAATAGGTAACGATCTCATCTTCATCAAGAACTTGAAATAAGTTCAAACAGTATCGATGATTTTTATCGATCAAAAGAAAAAAAGAAGAGGAGAGGAAATGCCAAATTGAACTATAAATTCAAGATCATTCCATCTTTAAGTTCGTCCACTCATCTTGGTGGATTAAAGCACTAAACGTATCATTAACTCAAAGCACCTAAAATTAATTAAACAATTCACTTTAAAGATAGATTAAATTAATGAATGTTTATCCAACTTCATCTAAACCCTAAGTCCAATGAATTTAAAGAGGAAAAAGACCCTTAATAGTGTATTCCAAGGAAAAAAATCAAATGAGAAAGGAAGAAGAAGAGGAAAGAACCAAAACAGTCCCAAAAACTAGCATAAAACACAAATCTGCCACTGGGTAATCGATCAACCATTTGCTAGTGCAAATGTGTTAATCGATTAACATTGTTAAGACAGCAAAAAAAATTTTAAAAAATTTAGCATTCATGACTTAGCCATTTCTTCAAACATCTCATGATCATGAATGAGAATTAGTATGAAATTTTAAGTGAAACAACATCAAATACCACCAATAAAACACAATTTGCAAGATCCAAAGATCAAGCAATAAGAATAAACAATAGATCATATTGTGAAGGATGGATCAAGAACAACAATAGTGAAATGAGGGTTTACCACTTCAAATCTGAAATTCTTCAAATCAACTCCAAAGCCTTGATCTACTGAAATTGATGATGAAAAAGTGAATGGATGAAGGTTTAGCTCAAATATTAGTAAGTCCTAATGATGAACTTACTAACTTTCAAAGGAAGAAAGAGCTTTAATGAATTTGGTAATTGGAGAAAATTGAGAGTCGGGAAGGAATTTGACAAGGTGATTTAGGCTATCAAAAGCTTGTGAAATGAAAGAAATGAGACCTCTATTTATAGGACTTAGGCTTGAAAATTTTGGTGGATTGGAGTTTGGTTTGGAAACAAAATTAGGCTTGGAACTTGAATTTGGAGGAAATTAATGATCAAGTGGTGATTAGTGAATGTGTATGGTGGGAATCAATTATGATGAGGTAGGGAAAAAATCAAGTGCTCTAGAATATTCTCATGATGAAACATTTGAATTTGGTGCCAAAAATACTACAGAATTTGAAATAGGCCAATTTTCACAAAATGCGCATAGGCTAATCAATTAATGTAACACCCTTAAAAACCCCACAATAGAATAAGCATAATCAGAGTAAAATTAACATGCATACACAAAGGGTGTCACACATACACTTTCAAATTACTAAAAAACCACCTGTCATGCTCAATAACACTGAAATAAATAATCATACTTTACAAGATTTCATTTGCATGTAACAGCGGATTCATTTACATCACATATTTTTCATAAAAGAAATATTTGCTTTTATTGCATAAATCACATTGCTTAGGCTCTGAGGCCAACATCACAAAATACATCAGAAACATAACCCAAACGATCCCGGTGTTACATCACCAGAGCACGACTCGACCCAATAAAATTAAATCACTAAACCACTACACCAATAGCGACCTCGCAACTACGAGCAGTACTACACCTTTATACCTGCACGATGTCATGAAGGACATCATTCCAGCAGAAGGGTGAGAAATATTATCATAATAACAATGCATATAATCATATATAAATACACAAATACTAAATACATATATTCCACATTTTCTCACCACATTACATTATAAACGTCATATATGTCACAATATACATTTACCTAATTAAGCACATTCATCAATTCACATAAACACACACAACATGTTTATTCTACCGATTCACACAAACATCTATATTCATGTTTATTTCACCAATGCATCATATAAAGAAGATAATGCAACTCATAGAGACCGACTCACGACTCTATGCAAATGCAAATGCGGTACCGACTCATTCAGCAGGTTCAATTGAAGAACCAAAGGAACCATCGCTCGTTACCGAAGTAACTCCCCGTCGGGCCTACGATGTTCACCATCGCTCACACCCCACATGGGGACACGATGTTTCAGGATTGCTTACACCCCACAAAGGCACACAATCATTCTGCAGATTCTCCATGGAATCAAATATAAATTATCGCTCACACCCCACAAGGGCCCACGGTTGTTTCTGCAGATCCTCCATGGGATCAAGAATAAACCATCGCTCACACCCCACAAGGGCAAACGAGGTTTCTGCAGATCCTGCACGGGATCAAGAATAAACCATCGCTCACACCCCACAAGGGCACACGAGGTTTCTGCAGATCCTCCACGGGATCAGACACACAAGAATGCAATCATGATGCTACACACGCACAATGACTCTACATGCTCTTGAAATGCACACATATTGACAAATATATATAATTATGCATTACACCTCACCCAAGTACATACAATTATACACATAATTGCCAAACGGCCACATCACACACTTTCATATAACAATCACATACACATATAATATGACTCATACAAACTCAACAACTCTCACAAATCCTCACGAGGATTATGGGTACATCACTTATACCCCACCAGGAACAACTCCACAGTTATTCTACCCCGGTGATCACTACACTAGGACGACACCTTGTCATTCTACCCCAGTGAGTAAGAATTTCGCATGTTTACATATTCTCAACATCATTAGCATATTTCTAAACAATGCACATATATCATACATATAACCTCATGCATACTTAACACATCATCACATTCATCATGCATTCATGTTTAATTCAAACAATGCATATAATCGCCAAAAGGCCATATTACACAATCTAGGATTCACGCCATAAGGCTACCCACAACATTTCATATCACACACAAAACTATGCATAATAGGAAAGGATTAATCATACTTGAATAGAATAATCAACATGGAAATGAAAACACAAGAAAATAACATCCTGCTACGCTCGCTACCATGCTCGCCTAGCAAGTTCCTAGCGAGTACTCGCTTCCTGTTCGCCTAGCGGACAAGCTCGCGAAGGCAAACAGAAGCCTCTGACTTAATTCACTACACCACTCGCCACAGCGAATACCCAGCAAATGCTCGCGACCCCCTTCGCTACCAGCGAAGAACACCCAAAACCATACTGCCCAAGTCTGGGACCGTTCGCTACTGGCTCGCCACAACAAATGCCCCGCGAATGCTCACGACCCGCTCGCCTAGCGAACATGCTAGCGAGGGTCTGCAAACTCAGAATTCCCCCACTGTCCAAAACTCTGAAACTCATCGAAATCCAACTGATTCAATCCCAACTCATCTCAGTAGCCTTAGCCCAACATCCTTCGACTAAACTCTACTACTTATCCTCATTTCTAACCGTTAAAACTCGGTTTCTACCGATTAAACTCATTATGCCCTAGAATGGAAGATGAGGAAGAACAACCAAACAAATCCAAACAATCCATACATAATCACATACATTGTTAAGATAACAATACTCAACACCCTTACCTCGATTAATCGGAAGTTAGAAGTCGTTCTTGAGCTTTCCAAGCTTTTGCTTCTTTTTCCTTCTACTTTCTCTTCTTCCTCCACTTTTCTTTCATGTTTTCTATTTTACATTTTCGTTCCACTCCCCTTCATATATCCTTCCCTTCTGTTTCTCTCCAATCTATTTCTTCTCTCAAAATATTTACCAATTCATTTTCCTCATAAAATATCCCGTCTCATTCGAAATCAGAGAATGTCTAGCAAGTCCACATTATTCTACTAAATAGAATAAATCAGTTAAATCCAATAATTCACTTAAATCATGCAAACCAATTAACTAGTACCATTAATCAGTTATTGAAAATTGGGTTGTTACAACTCTCCCCCACTTTAGGAATTTTCGTCCTTGAAAATGTTGTCCAACTTGAATAATTCTGGATATGACTCTCGCGCATCTCAGTCTCCCAACTAATTCCACCAACGGAATCCCTTTTCCTCGAAGTTGCTTCTCGTTCAATCTCAGGTCCGAGTACCATATTCTCGCCGGACACACATCAACTCATAGGAGCCTTACACCCCTTTACCAAAAAAATCCTCACACAATGTCATTACGACATTAGAATGATAACGATTGTCGTAGGTAACTCAATCAACGACGATTAACTATCCCACGATCCCTCTGGTCCAATCACACAAGATTTCCAACAAATTCTCTACATACTGGGTAATCCTCTTTGTCTGTTCATTCCTTCCATGAACGCTAGTCAGAGTTCAACAACCACATGGCACCCCGAAGTACCTATAAACCTTCCCAAAGTCTCAATGAAAAACTCAGATTCCCATCTAATAGAAGAATTCATCCTTATTGATAAGTAATGAGTTGCTCTTGTTAATCCATTCTTAACCATCCAAATCGAATCATATTTCATCAAATTCTTTGGAAAACCCGTCACAAGATCCATGGGGATACTATCCCATGCCACTCAGAAATATTCCACAGTTGTATCAGGTCCAACAGTTTCCGATGTTCACACTTCGACTTCCAACAAGTCTAGTCAACATATACAACTTCGACCACTTCTCTCTTCATCTATGGTTACCAAGACGATTCCTCAAATTCGGCCATGCCCTCACAGTACCTGGTTGGATACCTAATTTATCTCAACGTCCTCCTCGCAGGGTACTCTTATCCAACTTCCACTATTGGAACACAAACTTTATCACGACACTCATGGTAACATTCCCATCAATCCGAAGATCAACTCTTCGACTTTTATCCAACAAACTTAATCATTTTATTCAACTCAATGAATTCCGACTCCCTCAGGTCTCATCGGGAATACCAATAGTCAGTCTCAACATACAAAGCTCAACTCCATAAGAAGTCTCTTCACATACCAAACTCATATCCCGAATTTGTTTCCTCAGTTCCAGTTCAATACCATCATCATCAGTATATACGGAAATTCCCATTTGATACCTCAGCTACCACGTCGTCTCACCCGAATGGTAATTCGACCAAAACCATATTCCTTCAGAAGTTCCAATTATTTACTCTGCCTCATATTCAACTTTTCCAAATCAAACAAACAACTTAAGCTCTTAAGGTCAGTAATCATTTCAAATCTCAACCAAACAATTGAGGTCTCCAAACCCCGGCACGGACACACTACGACCAACTCCAAACTACTTGTCAGATAATCCCCCTTATGTATCTTGGGTTGCCTTAAAGCATAACCAAAACTCGCTGATGTTGTACTTAACATATCTCTCAATCATATCAACCAAACATCACGAAACACAACAAGTAGTTCTGTCAAACTTGGCCAACCAATACATGAGTTACTGACAACTTCTCCCAAAAGCTCTTTAAATTCCTTCCCATTGGCATATCACTACTCTTTCTCAAATACCGATAGCTCAAGTCTCTGATGTCCAACACGATCCTCTATACTCTTCGAATATTCAAATACCCTTGGTTACACAACTATCAACTCACTCCATTAAGTATGGAAAATCCCATGTCAAACGGACACTCAATTCGTGAGTTTATGGCGGAAACACAAACCACACTTCCTGTACTTACTACAACACCCAACCGTATCCCATCAAGAAATAACTTAATTCTATGTTATTACTCCACCATCATATAGAGCCTTGTAGCAACTTCCAACGCTTCTAATCCTGCGTCACTCCGAGTTACGGTTCTCTCATTACGACAAAATACGGAAATAACGTTTCCACACCCAGGAGACCATTTACACTTATTCAACTCTTGAAGTACTTAGAGGCCTAATCATACCAAGATTGCATCCCACCTCTTTCTTTCTTTAACAATCACCAGAAATCACCACTTCGTCAGGACAACTTCCAGGCAATCACGACTGATCGGTAAACCGCCAACTTTCCACTTTCGTTAATGCACCAAACTCCCAAGTACTTGGCCTTACTCCAAACCATTCACTGCTCACGCCATCTAAACTTGCAAGACACATCTATCCCATCCAACACAATCCCAACTACTATCAACAAGAGATTAAGGGTGATCAGTTCCTCAATTTGTCAATAGACAGCCGATATCATGATGGGGCATAAACCATCTTTACCAAACTATAGGAGCGTTCAACTACACGCTTGCAGCATCCTGGAGAAGCACAACTCCCCCCCCCCCACTTGGATCATTCCCACTCCTGCAGACAAGGTTTAGAACAACAAACTCGTACCGACAGTGTTTGTACACACATGTCGCATACAAGGGAACAAACAACATTAGACAACTTGGCCGGATGGACCGACCTGCTCTGATACCACTAATGTAACACCCTTAAAAACCCCACAATAGAATAAGCATAATCAGAGTAAAATTAAAATGCATACACAAAGGGTGTCACACATACACTTCCAAATTACTAAAAAAAACACGTGTCATGCTCAATAACACTGAAATAAATAATCATACTTTACAAAATTTCATTTGCATGTAATAGCGGATTCATTTACATCACATATTTTTCATAAAAGAAATATTTGCTTTTATCGCATAAATCACATCGCTTAGGCTCTGAGGCCAACATCACAAAATACATCAGAAACATAACCCAAACGATCCAAGTGTTACATGACCAGAGCACGAATCGACCCAATAAAATTAAATCACTAAACCGCTACACCAATAGCAACCTCGCAACTACGAGCAGTAATACACCTTGATACCTGCACGATGTCATGAAGGACATCATTCCAGCAGAAGGGTGAGAAATATTATCATAATAACAATGCATATAATCATATATAAATACACAAATATTGAATACATATATTCCATATTTTCTCACCACATTACATTATAAACGTCATATATGTCACAATATATGTTTACCTAATTAAGCACATTCATCAATTCACATAAACACACACAACATGTTTATTCTACCGATTCACACAAACATCTATATTCATGTTTATTTCACCAATTCATCATATAAAGATGATAACACAACTCATAGAGACCAACTCACGACTCTATGCAGATGAAAATGTGGTACCGACTTATTCAGCAGATTCAATTGAAGAACCAAAGGAACTGTCGCTCGTTACCGAAGTAACTCCCCGTCGGGCCTACGATGTTCACCCATCGCTCACACCCTACATGAGGACACGATATTTCAGGATTACTCACACCCCACAAGGGCACACAATCGTTCTGCAGATTCTCCACGGAATCAAATATAAACTATCGCTCACACCCCACAAGCGCCCACAGTTGTTTCTGCAGATCCTCCATGGGATCAAGAATAAACCATCGCTCACACCCCACAAGGGCACACGAGGTTTCTGCAGATCCTCCACGGGATCAAGAATAAACCATCGCTCATATCCCACAAGGGCACACGAGGTTTCTGCAGATTCTCCACTGGATCAGACACACAAGAATGCAATCATGATGCTACACACGCACAATGACTCTACACACTCTTGAAATGCACACATATTCACAAATATATATAATTATGCATTACACCCCACCCAAGTACATACAATTATACACATAATTGCCAAACTGCCACATCACACACTTTCATATAACAATCACATACACATACAATATGACTCATACAAACTCAACAACTCTCACAAATCCTCACGAGGATTATGGGTACATCACTTATACCCCACCAGGAACAACTCCACAGTTATTCTACCCCGGTGATCACTACACTAGGAACGACACCTTGTCATTATACCCCAGTGAGTAAGAATTTCGCATGTTTACATATTCTCAACATCATTAGCATATTTCCAAACAATGCACATATATCATACATATAACCTCATGCATACTTAACACATCATCACATTCATCATGCATTCATGTTTAATTCAAACAATGCATATAATCGCCAAAAGACCATATTACACAATCTAGGATTCACGCCATAAGGCTACCCACAGCATTTCATATCACACACACAACTATGCATAATAGGAAAGGATTAATCATACTTGAATCGAATAATCAACATGGAAATGAAAACACAAGAAAATAACATCCCGATACGCTCGCTACCTTGCTCGCCTAGCGAGTACTCGCTTCCTGTTCGCCTAGCGAACAAGCTCGCGAAGGCAAACAGAAGCCTCTAACTTGATTCACTACACCACTCGCCACAGCGAATACCCAGCGAATGCTCGTGACCCCCTTCGCTACCAGCGAAGAACATTCAAAACCATACTGCCCAAGTCTGGGACCGTTCGCTACTGGCTCGCCACAGCGAATGCCCAGCAAATGCTCGCGACCCGCTCGCCTAGCGAACGTGCTAGCGAGGGTCTATGAACTCAGAATTTCCCCACTGTCCAAAACTCCGAAACTCATTGAAATCCAACCGATTCAATCCCAACTCATCTCAGTAGCCTTAGCCCAACATCCTTCGACTAAACTCTACTACTTATCCTCATTTCTAACCGTTAAAACTCGGTTTCTACCAATTAAACTCATTATGCCCTAGAATGGAAGATGAGGAAGAAAAACCAAACAATCCATACATAATCACATACATTGGTAAGATAACAATACTTCACACCCTTACCTCGATTAATCGGAAGTTAGAAGTCGTTCTTGAGCTTTCCAAGCTTTTCCTTCTTTTTCCTTCTACTTTCTCTTCTTCCTCCACTTTTCTTTCATGTTTTCTATTTTACATTTTTGTTCCGCTCCCCTTTATATATCCTTCCCTTTTGTTTCTCTCCAATCTATTTCTTCTCTCAAAATATTTACCAATTCATTTTCCTCATAAAATATCTCGTCTCATTCGAAATCAGAGAATGTCTAGCAAGTCCACATTATTCTACTAAATAGAATAAATCAGTTAAATCCAATAATTCACTTAAATCATGCAAACCAATTAACTAGTACCATCAATTAGTTATTGAAAATTGGGCTGTTACAACTAACCATTTACATGTGCAAATGTGTTAATCGATTAACACAATGAAAATTGTGAAAATTTGCTTTTTGATGTGTTCTCTTGGCTTTAGCTCGATTTTTCTGACTTGTCAAATAAGGCATGGAAATAAATATACATTGGAGTCTCTTGAATAATAATCAATCAAATCTTGGAAAACTCTTGATCAGATGATTTTGAATTGCTTGCAGATCAACTTTGCCTTTTTTCAGATGAAATTTGAGCTTAGGGACTGACATTGGTGTTCTTGATTCCAACCTCTTCCTGAAAAAGAGTTAGTAGAGGAAAAACAAACATTTTTTTTGGATTTTAATTAATGGTTAGTAAACATAAATATAAACAACCATCAAACAAACAAGAAAACAAGGGTGTTCAGTGATCTCTCAAGAATAAACCTGCAGAGGGAGGAAAGTGAATCAAACCTTGCGATCTTGTTTGTGGAATGAAATGCAAATGATAAGTGGGATCTCAGGGGTAAAAATTAGGGTATTACAAGACTATAACAACAATGGACACCACTGGGCACGAGATGTCATGGCTAGGGATTAATTCTAGAAATCATCTTGTACCTTTTTTTTATTAAAAAAATGTAATCCATCAGCTTAATTAATGAAAACGTTTTTCTGACCAATACTACTTTAGCCTACATTAATATTCCAGAAATTTCTTTAGATTTTCTGAAGGTACACTACCAAAGTAATATTGACACAGAAACGACAGTTAAAATAGATCAAACATAAATTCATAGTTATTCAGAGAATCTTAATAGGTTAGACTGCTAGATCACATTTCCAAGAGTCACTATTAAAATACTGATAAAATTTAATCAGTACTTAAATAATATTAAACTCAATACAATGAGTGTAACATATCTATAAAAGGACTCTGGTAAGATTTCTTCCATTAGAACTTAATCCCTAAAACACCAAGATGTATAAGGAAAAGAAAATTTGGGTTCCAAATAGAGGTTTCAAGAAGGTAGCACTACTGAATGCAGCAACTCAAGCAAATCAAAGCAAGATAGCAACTGAAGAACCTGCAAGCAAGCAGACAGCTTCAGAAGTGTTCTCCTTTTCAGCATCCTTTGTGAAGATACACAAAAGGAGAAGAAGATCTTCTGGATCCAGACGCAAAAATAAACTAACAAATGAGGCTTTGGAGTTTGCTAAGGAAGAATAGCAAGATATCTTAGACAATCTAGACATGCCAGACGATCATAGGGAGTTCCTTAGGACACATTCATTAGACTAGAAAAAACTAATTGTCTTGTAATGCTTCCTTTTTATTAATAAAATAAGTTGCAAAGATTTAAGTTCTTTTATCTATTTTAGATTCTCAGTGAACAACAAGAATAAATATTAATCAGTTAAAACTGAACACAAGCATGAACAAACTCTGGATTTATTTATAAGATGCTTAATACAAAGATTTCAACAACAATACAAAGCATAACTATGCATAAATCTAACATCATAATCTTTCATAGATAGCTTCAAACTTGTCTCTCCAAATCTTGGAAGAACTAGCCTTAAAACTTATGTTAACCCCTTGTTGAACAAGTATTTTAGAAATAACTCGTCCAAAAGGAATGAAGAAGATCTTTCCCTTCTTGAAAAGAAGAAAGAGACCTTTTCCAATGGTCAAACATAACTTGTGGAAGATCAATCTGAATTAAGAAGTAGAAGCGGGTCTTTTTCAATAGGATCCACTCGGTCTAAATCTTTATCCTTAGGCATTAAGTTTGAATTCAAAATCTGACTCCAAACAACAGTATCAGGAAGAAGATTTGAAACCATTGATGTATTAGATGGATTTACAAAGATACGCAAGTAGGAAGGTAGTGTTCCCGAATAAGAGTTCCTAGGATTTCTCCAATCTCCTCACGATTGATCACATTTGCAATTGCCTTGTAGGTTGCTGTAATAGAAACATCAGTTACTTTATACATAATAGCATACTCAAAATTCAGCTAAATAATGGAGGCGTTGATCCAAAACTCTTTGACAAGACTTGGATAAGTGAAACCACAAAGCATCTCAAAGTAGCCATTCCACCTTTGTTCAGACCCAATCTTCCAGAAGTTGAAACCAATCTTAAGCAACTCATCAAAATTCATAAACTTTTCATTGATGACAACCAGCTTATTCAAAAGAGAATAAACTAAAGAATCCATCTCAGGTTTGGTTTGATCAGCACACAACCAAGAAGAAGAGAAGAATAAAAATAATAAGAAGAAGAACGGAACAAGAATCTTATAAGAATAGGAATCTTAATAGAAAAAGGACACAATAATGTTTCAAAGAACAGGGAATAGTAATAACAAGTACTAAAAGAGGAAACATCATTACCCAAAGGTTCTTTATCCAGCAAATATTTCAATTTTACTATATGAGTTTCACCTTTTGTAAAAGGTTAAGTATTATAAAAGCTTTTAGAGAACTTTTTACTTAAACTGATAAGACAGTCAAAAAGAATATTCTTCTGAATCTCAGAATTTGACAACTTTCAAAAGCTATCTACCATCAGAGTCTAGTAAGTTTAGACTTAGAGAGAGATATCATCTGTCAGTTACAAGTCTCTAAAGTTCTATTCCGAACTAGCACTTTATCTTGAAACAAGAGTCATGAGTGATAGATGAATATTGAATTGTCTTCTTTAGACAGCTAACTAGCAACAATATCAATATAAAAGTGAGAAACTGTTTTCATAAATGTGATCATCATCTAGCTTAATAAGACAATCAGTATAGATAAACACAACAGAGTTTCCTCTTAAAGATTTCTGAAGTTATTCTTTACAAAAGAACCTTTCTAGAAGTCTAACAAAAACTTTATATTTATATATCTATATAAATGTTTCATTGAATCAAAAGATAAACCAGAAAAGAACAAGCATACCACTTTTTTTTGGCCAGACTCAATTCAGTATTCAGAATTGACCAATAGAGTTTGAACACATCTTTGAGTGGATTCTGATTCAATAGCTATCTAACCATTGACTCCACTACTCTCACCAAATTCAGTACCACCAGTACTTGAATCTGGGTTGTTGGCTCTTCTTTCAATAAATGTTGTAAACAACCTTATGGAAGATGCCTCTACTTCTTTCCTTGACATCTGTAGCAGATACATTATAATACTCATATTTCTATAAGACCATACATGTAAGTACAAACAGACTCTTCTTTGCCTTATATATCAATCTAACAACAGAGTATAAGTCACTTCAGAGTATGAGTATAGAATGAGATATGACGGGGACAAAATCTTGTTCTAAGCAATGTCAATAATATCACTATCTTGGATTATATCTTTTGACTTTGAAATCATTGACAAGCTCATAACCAGATGGTGTTAGCTATCAAAAATTGACATCGGGAAGATTAGAGTACTGTCTTAGTACGGCTGACAGAACTCAAAGAGAAGTTGAAGATTTTTCATAGAAATGTCTTTTAAAACAACTTCCATGATGGTCCTCAAACAATAAGAAATGGAGTTTATTAAGATATCACCTTAAAGAACAAACTCCATATAACCAAATATTTTGAAATAAGATATCTTTAACAACATCTCTTACTATTCAATACTTGATTTTTTATTTTAGAACATAGATGCTTCTTTTCATCTGCATCCTGCATTAATATCAGTTTCAAAAGATTAAACACGGAAGAGCAACTGATATTAGGTTCTAGTAGTTTTTCTTCTTACATTCAGATTTGGGAAATCATTTGAAATACAAATATTTTAGAAGCTTTTGAAATTACTCTTCTATCAACAGATATCATAATCCATTCATCCAGTATAGAAGTCCTTCTGACAAGAAACCTAAGTTTCTCATCATTAGTCATTCCAAAGAACTTAATCTAAAAAGAAGAAGATGATTTGTTGAATAGTTTTTCATTATCAAACTTCATTTCTTTCCTTTGAAGACTGCAAGACAAACCTTTGGAACCCAGCATATTCAACATGTAAACATAAAAGAAAATGTGACTTTAGATTTAAGTCAAGGAACAATCTTCTCAGAATTTGCTTAAAAAGATTAGATGAAGTGTAACTACTTCAAGCTTTAAAAGTTGATCCCCGCAAATCCAAGCACAAGATTTCAAAGATAGTCCAAGCATCAAACATATCAATGATGTTGATAAACTCATAAGTGAGATAACGTATCTACCAGAATGCAATTACCTCTGAAGATATTCAATATGCATCTTCCGAGTTGGTGAAAGAGATTTTCAAGATGATCATCTTTAACACCATCAACTTTTATAGTAATACCTCTCTCAATGATATTCTATAGACCTTCAGCAACCCTTTATCAAATCCAATGAGTTAAAAATATGTTTAGTTTTTCCATCATTTAAATTTAATGGAATCACCCTTCAACAACCCTTTTCTTATTTGATCATTATCTGCACCGCTGTTAAGTGTTAAGCACAGATCGTGCTCTGATACCAATTGAAGGTGTGAAAAGTACACTGAAGGGGGGTTGAATTGTGTTTTGATTTTCTTTTAATTTAGCTTCTGATTAGAGTTTCAGAATCAGAACTAATGTTCAGATTCTGAGTTGGTTCGTTTGGCAGCGGATACAACAGAAGTAAATAAAATAGCATCAGAAAACACAAAAGATTTATATTGGTTCCTCTGCTAACTGAGAGTAGTCTAGTTCCCTTGCCTCACAAGATCTTTTAATTATAACCACTTCATGATTACAATCACTTATGCTTCTACACAAGACTTTTACAACTGCTCAAACCAACTGTCTAAGACTTCCCTTGCTTAGAGCACATGTATAAGGCTTAACCTTTGCTCACACAATCTGACTGAGCCACATGATCATCTATCATCTGGTTGAGACTTCCCTTTACTTAGAGCACATGTCTAAGACTTCCCTTTGCTCACATCCTCTGGTCAGGCCACCTGCTCTTCTGGCCATCCAGACTGAGACTTCCCTTGCTCAAGATGCACTCGAGACTTCTTGCTCTCGCCCCTCATATGAAGACTTCCCCACTTGCTCAATCAGACTAGATGAATAAGACTTTCACAACTCAATCACTTAAGTAATGAGACTTACGTGGCTTAAGCATCTTGGCTCAAGACTTGTTGCTTGAATCTGAATGAGATAAGACTTTTTGCTCAAGCACATAGCAGGAGACTTAGTCTAAACTATTGAAGGCTTAACAGAATATAGAACAAGGTGTACATGATGTAAGCATCAGAGGTATGAGAAATCACCATAACAAAGACCTAAACCACTTAAGATTTCTAAAATATACAGAGGTACATCTTGATCGAGGACAAATTGTACCGACGGAGATTCTCCATCCCCCTCCTCAAATGTGTTAAGGAGTTCAAGATCCCTAACATACTCTAGGAGATTCAAGAAGGGATCAATGCACAACACCTTTGCGTGAGATCCCTCTCCCGTAAGGCTCTGCAGGCGAGATACTGTTGGCCCACCATGCAACAGGACGCGAAGGAACATGTTAAGAAGTGCGACAAGTGCCGACTTTACAGGGATATGCACCTGGCCCCACCCAACGAGCTCAAAACGCTCTCGTCTCTATGGCCTTTTGCTTGGTGGGGGATAAACATCCTCAGACCCTTCACCATAGGGTTGTACCAGAATAAATATTTGATAGTCAGCGTCGACTACTTTATGAAGTGTATAGACGTTAAAGCCCTCGCCAAAATCATAGTGCACAACATACTTCGTTTCTACAAAAGGAACATACTTGTCCGGTTCAGCATACCCCAAGCAATCGTCACCGACAACGGGATGCAATTCACCAACAAGAACTTCGTTACCAAGCTAGGCGTGAAGCAACACTTCACATCTATCAAGCACCCACAAACGAACGTGTAAGCCGAAGCCGCAAAAAGAATGATCTTGCGAGGCCTAAAACAAAGATTGGGCGAGGCCAAGAAGAGGTGGGTCAAGGAGATACACAATGTGCTCTGGACCTATAGTACGACCCCACACTAGACAACTAGGGAGACCCCATTCTGAATGAACTACGGAACCAAGGCAGTAATTCCGGTGGAAATAAGGGAACCCTCCAGGAAGACCAAATCTCCCTTCGACGAGAAACTCGCCCTGGTCGAAGAAATCCGGTCGGGGGCATCCCTCCGTGAAACCTTGCTCAAGCAAAAGATAACTTTTTGACATGATAGCAAAGTCATCAAACGCGAATTCCAAGTAGGCATCCTAGTCCTACGAAGGAACCAGAAAGACTCACGCAAGGGCAAACTCACCGCGAACTGGGAAGGTTCCTATCACGTCCACGCGAGAACAGAGAACAGGGCCTACTACCTCTAAAACCTACACAAGGAGGAACTTGCTCGACCATGGAACACTAAAAATCTTAAATAGTACTACAGTTAAACACTACCCATGACATACTCATTTTGACCGCGAGGTACGTCGCGACCACGGGGGCACACTAGGGTACAAGTGCAACTCCTAAACTCGAGACAAAAAGACAAGAGCATACTCTTGTGTGTGCGAGCAAACTCTTGATTCGATAGGGACACCTCAACCGAGCTCCACCGTTGTCTTGCTAATTAGGCAGAACACTCAGCTCGTGATAGGAAGTTCACGCCACGAAGAAAAGACCTCGATCGAACTCTCGGCTTCGTCGATGATCGAAACCCAACTCCAACCACTCGGCTAGCTCTCCGCACCGTCGAGGGCCAACTACGTCGAGCAAAGGCCCCAATTACTTAGTAAAAACAGGAAAACACAATATTGCATATTCACGAGAAAAGTAAGTATTTGACATACAACAACACACACAAAATACGAGCATACCAAATAATAAGGCATCATGCATTGAGACGAGCAAAACCCATCGTTCAAACATTATAAGCCAAGGTGCGCAGACCCGACAATATCAAAACCCATTGCACGTAAGCCAGGCAAAGTCAAGTTATAAATTAGGGCACGCAGACCAAACAAAATAACAATTAAAATGGTGCGCAGGACAAAAAGCTAAAGAATCAAACATCAACTTCCTCCTCGGGCCGAGGCTCTCTGTTGCTCTATTTGGCCGTCGAGCACCTCAGGGGCAACTATTTGGCCGTCGACCACCCAGTGGAAAGCACCGATCCTCTTGGTGACGAGCTGGAGCCCGGGGTTGACAATTTGAAGTTGTTGTGCCGCCATGTAGAAACCCACCTCAAGAGTTCTCGGGCAATCTTGCTCGAGCAGCCGAATCCGAGAAACTAGGTCGCCTCGGGTCGCCAAGAGCTTTTCTTCGGCACTTTCGTCCTTGGCAGGGCGAGCAGCAGCCTCCAAACTAGCCACTTTGACCCGTAGTTGGTCTCTCTCCTCTTTGGTCTTCCTCAGTTGTTCCCGCAATGCATTCATATCCTTAAGGAGGCGCACTTGGACCTCGAACTTCGAGCGATAGTCAAGAAGGTCAGTTTCCACCTTGTCCTTCTCCGCCTCCAGAAGCGTATTCTCCTCCCGCAGCTTCTTCAGCTTAGAGGAGGGGTTAGTTTCATCGTTAAGTACCAGGGCTGTCTCAAAAATCCTCATCATGGCCGCTATGTCCTCGCACAGGGCTTTCCTCCTGATCGTCTTGTCAATCCCCGTGATTGCTTTGAACTCCGTTGTAGGTACGATCATAGACTTATTCCCTCCGAAAAACTCTCGATGGAGGTGGCATGGAGGCAACACAAATCTCTCCCCGACAACACCTTATGGGAGGTCGACGGGGTTGGACTCCTCGAGACGTTACTTCTTGGCCGGGGGGTCCTGAGAGACCGGGGACTAGCTTCCCTGAGGAGAGGAAGAACCGTCAGACTGCTGGTCATCCTGGGCCATCTTTTGGACTTGGGTGACGCGACTTTTGGTGGTTTTCTTGGCGCCTTTGGTCGCCGCAAGCTTCAACATGCGCTCCTAGATGCTCAACATCTGGCTTGCAACAGAGAAAAATGAAAACAAGTCAATATAGTGAAGAAAAACGAGCGGGCACGCGAACAAAGAAAACACCCACTACCTAAGAACCTCAAGGCTTCTTTGTCAGACCCGCACTCGAGGAAGGCCTTGGTGTTGATTAACCGAGGTTCACAGCTCGTTGAGAATAAAAGTCTCGTCCTTGTTGACACATTTAGCGGGAGTGAAACCAGAGACGAACTCGACTATCTTCTCGTAAGATAACCGATCCTCGACGTTCAGAGAGTCGGGCTTGACGATGTAGTTGTCCATACCTCTGTTGAAGTGACCCTCCTCCCACTTAAGAGGGAAATTCGACTCTAAAGACTCCACTTTTTGCTCGTCCTCCTCCTCGACCACAAGGTCATACAGGGAGTCGACGACCGCATACGACACAGGCTTTACGATGAAGTATATGTCCTTAAAGGTACAGACAAAATCATGGTATGCCCAGAACAACTTCTTCGATTGCTTTAGGGATACCCAAATATGCTGATCTTGGAAGGATTGTCATTGTAGCTAGAAGGTATGGAAGAACAAGGGGAGCGTAGCCCCAATGCAAAGCTTTTGACATACGAGCTCGAACGCTCGCACGAACGCAATCACATTGAGGTGAAGCTACGAAGGCGCCAGATGTAGCCCCTAGAACACCCCCTTCTGGAAGTCACTAAAGGGCATATGAAGGCCCGTGTCCCAAAATGCGAACTCGTACATTGAGAACCGCATCCCTTTAAACCTCGATCAAATGTAATGCTTCTCTTTGGGCTTGTAAATCATCCAACTAGGGGAAGCGACCTCGGCGTGGTTCTCGACGGTGGCAAAGGCGTCTGAGTCGTCGATGGTGAAGCACGACGCAGTGCTAAGGGGTTTATGCCCGACCTAATCTTCAAGCGTGCAGGCTCGCTCGACCCCGACTTGCTCAACAGAGGTGTCGAGCTCGACTTCCTTATTGATTACAATGACATCCTCGATCATTGCGGCCATTTTACCTGAAAAGTAGAGGAAACGGTAAATTCGACATCTAAGATCAAACCCACCCTTCCACTACAAATCAAGTGAAAGGGAAAAGAGAGGGGCGAGGAGCCGCTCGACAAACTTCCCCAGCCATAACACCCGCCGAGGAAAAATTATCCACGAGGAGACTCTCCTCGACGCAGAACAGTGAGCCTCCTTCTCGGTAGGAAGTCTCATCCATGACGAGACTCTCCTCGACACGGAACGACGAGCCTGCCTCTTCGATAGCAAGGCTCATCGACATGTAAAATCCCTCCAATTTAACATGGGAAGCCTCCTCGGTGAGAGGCTTCATCGCGATGTTCACGCGTTCGTGGGGAGAAGGGATCCCCGAGGCCTTCACCGGAAACCCCTCGAAGATCCCCAAAATCTTTATGAACTCCCCGACATCTTCATCGGAAATTTTATGGTTCTGCCAGAAAGCTCATGAGGTCTGCTGGGAACTTCATCGGTTCGCCAGAAACTTCATGGGTTTCACCGGGAACTTCTTCAGTTCGTCGAAAACCTTATTGACTAGATGAAAACATCATTAATAAATTCATAACATTTGGAAAAAGGGCCAGGGACTTACTTGAAGGAAGGAGATTCTGGATGGAGGAGGAAGGATAACGACGGCTGCAACGGTGAATGTACTTTGGGGAGTAGAGAGACTTGGGGGAAAATTCTTGCGTAGAATGAAAGGGGAGCGTGCAAATGAAGCGGACTTCCCTCCTATTTATAAAGCCTAGCACAGGAAGCAATACACTACTAGGCACTCAAGTACCCATACTCGTAGTCGTCCTAGGCATTTATTTCTCTGGACACGTGGCCCTAGAAGATACCACGCGTGTCCCTTTAAATCCCTCTCCTGCTCGAGACCAGACATGCATGTTCTTGTTGCAGTGAGAATCGGATGTCAAGCTATTGATTAACTTGAATCTTAATTCATTAAATTTACAACTGGACTTTAATTTATCCAAAGGAAAGGTTAAAGAAAGAAAAACTTTTTGCGCGATGTAACAACAACGCTAAGAGATTCGAGGATCGGGGGTTGGTTATGCCTAGGGTAGGTATTTCACATCCTAAACATTTGTAGTACTCTACAGGAACCTTTTGTGTGTGTATGATAAACTTGCTATGGTTATGCTATGGATTGAGATTAGGGTTATGGTAAAGACCTAAGGATACCTTCTAAGTTTTCTCGCAAAGATATCGCATTTTCTGCCTACATATCCTAACTAGGATAGAATCAGAGCAATCATAGTTCACCTCACTGAGGATAGATGAACACTTGATTATAATAAAGGTTCAAAGGGGGAAAAACATAAAAATGCTTGTATAGAGTTTTAAAAAACTCTCTATTCTACGTTGTACACTCAAGATGTTGACTTTGACAAAAGTCAAGGAGGGAGTAAGTAATCATCACCATGATTCTTACATAGAGTTGACAAACTCTATCCTAGGATTCTAGTTGAAAAACACTCCTAGTAAAGGTGGGTCTTTTAGACTTAAGCAAAGTCTAATGGCTAGTAGGTTCTAACTTAACTAAGTTAGGGTTCAGAATGACTTGACAAAGTCGGAGGAATGGTAATGAGCTATCTATGACCCAAGGGCCAATAGGGAGACTTTTCTTTGGACACAAGGACACAGACAACTTGATGTGAACTAAAAAGTTTCATCACTGGGGAATAACTTAACAAAGTTGAAGAAATAAAGCAAGAACATGTAACAACATGTAACAATAATCAAGATCAACATTTAACATCTTAACAAAGATCAAAAAGCAAAGAGGTAACAACCATCAATGCAAGCAAAGAACATGTGTAACAACAAGTTCATCTATAACATTTAAAACAAGATTAATGCAAACAAGTGACAACTTAAAGCAAGCATGTTATAAGGATCAAATGAGACAAAATGTAACAACATAATACCAACTAAATATGTATTGATGACAATCAAACAAGCAAGAATACAAGAAATGTTACAACAGTTCAAGCATGAATTCATGATTTCATGGGGAGAAGTAGACAAGTTTCATGGTAACAACCAAGTAAACAATCAAACCTAGCATGTTATGCTTCTAACAAGACACATAAACAAGTAGAATGAAGCATGATAAGCATATTCAAGAGGTCACAACATCAAGAATCATGTCAAAGTTCACAGAGGAAATTCAAAGTATACCATGCATATTCAAGCATTTCACAAAGGAAAGAACAAACCCTGAACATGTTATGGTTCTAACAAGATACATAAACAAGTATAATGAGACATAGTAAACACATTCAAGAGTTTACAACATTAAGAATCATGGCAAATTTCACAAATGAAGTTCAACAGACCATTTTCATATATACACATTCATAAAAGCAAGTACGAACATGGTAAGGCAATGAATAAAACATATTTGAGCATTTAAACATGTTAATAAACATATATTAATCATAAAAGATCAATATCACAAGAAAAATCAAGTTACAAGTTGAAAAAGTTCAAGAACATCAAGGTAAAAACCCTAAAAAAATACATGTTATTCAAGTGGATCAAAGTATTTCTAGGATAACAATCCTTGAATTATTTCTTCACTCAATGAAAATAAACATGTTAAGGAGTAGTTTTCAAAAATAATGGCATCAATATCACAAACAATGAGCAAGTTATGATTATTGGAAGTTGGTGCACCAAGAGGGCAAAACTAGGTCATGACAAGGTAAGGCAACTTTAGGTCATTTGCATGAAGGATTGGAACTCATTCAAATCTTAACCAAATGAGGTGAAACAAAAGTTAAAATTGTGTATTTTTGAACAAGGAATTCAATGGTACCATTTTTTCCATACCATGAACCCACAAGAAAATACGATAGCATCAAGGTTTGGGCAAGTTTGGTGACAACCAAAAACAAGAACATGTGAACAGCATTGTGTAGTGGTGTGATTGGTGAAACAAGTGTAAAAACATCACATATACATCATATATAGAGTTTAGTATAAAATAAATCAAGAAATGCACACATGGTTTGACAGATTGGATGCGTCATGTAAAAAGTGACTAGGTTGTGCCTAGTTTGTGACCTGAGTTTGACAGTTCAACAACTACATGTTTTGCTGCAAGAAATGGTTCATAAATGATACATAACATACCTAAAATATTTTCAAACAATGTACAACATAAGATCATAGCTAGAAGTCATGGTAGCATGTAAAATACAAGTGAAAAGTTCACATTTTTGAGTTTTAGGCTTACCTCTTGAAGTAAGCTTGAGCAATAAGAAAACCAGAGATCTTGAGAGCTCTCCCAAGGTCTAAAAATTCTCCAAGGATGATAATAATATGCTCCAAGGATGATAAGAAGATTCTCCAAGTAACCCTCAAACCAGTTGGTGGGCAGAATGCCTTGTAAGTGAAGAAAAACTTCAAAAATCCAAAGATTTCCAAAGCCAACTCACTCAATCCTTGTTACAGAAGTGTGGAACCACCATGGATAGTTTCTATATGTTATTAATGAAGTGTTAGAGTTTTCAAATCTCAAGGAAATGCAATGGTTTGAAGGTTGTCCTTCAAAATGCAGAAAAGTCAATAAATGAGCTTTGGAGGGTTGACTTTTGGTTTGGATGGATTTCTGGTAAAGGTGAGGTTTTGGACAGCTCTAGTGCATCATTTGTGATGTGTTTGGAATGTGGTTTAATTTGTAAAGTGTTTGGAAAAGTTTTTGGAAAGGAAAATGCAAGGCAAATTTTGAAGGTGTTTTGGAAACTTGGTCAAAATTTGCAAGAACTTGAGATTGAATGGCAGGAAGAGTTTCAGCTGGTTCTTAGCATGTAATTGGTGTATTATTTATGTGAGAATGAGGTTCAATTTATAGGCAAGTGTCTTGAGCAAGAGGTATGGGCAGAAGTGAAGCAACTTGCCAAGTTTAGTCTTCCATCATGAAAATCTTGGAGTTTTACAATGCAATCTTGCATTTCTGACCTTAAGCCACTCTAATTAGGGTTCTTGTACTACACTGTTTTTCTTTCTTGGGTGACAACCTCAAATTGGATTCATTCTTGATCTAATGTGATATCCTTGATGACATGAAGACTTGATATATGGAGGATCAATCCAAAACTTTGACTGATCAATCCTTTGAAATCCTGATTTCTGACTGTGTGAAACCCTAGTTCACCTGTATCTTGACAAAGATCAAACGTGAAATAGGTTGTGGTTAGATAATCAATATTGATGCTCCTATAATGATGATGTGATCTAGGGGTCAAAATTTGGGGTATAACAGTTGCCTCTATTTAAATATCTTCACCAAATGACAATGAGAGATGACAATCTCCATAGAATTATGGTGAACGGTATTTAAATATAGCAAACCAAAATTTTTGCCCTTAGATACAATGGTATGCAAAAGGGATAAATGCTAAAATGCAATGAGTTCTAAAATGATGCTTCATGATACTTGAATTCAAGACAATGTTGACACATGAGCAAACGAAAAAGAAAAGTGAAACAACAAGTAACTACTCAATGGGAAAACAAACACACTAGGATGGATCCCAAGCAAAAGAGCCAGTAGTTCAGACATGACTAAAGGTGATACTTTACGGGAATCCTCCATACAAGGAACACAAAATCCGCCTAGGGAGATGAATCTTCACCAGGGAAAAGGCCAATCTCTACTAGGGAAATGCATCGAGGGTGATATGGATAAGAAGCCACGTAGAGGGAAAAAAAGTCAACAGAGACACGGTCCTTATTAGGGAACAAACCCAAGGGGAACTTTCCTTGTGATGAAGAGTTTGAACGGGATCTTCAGGAAAGGACTAGAAACAAAGACCAGACTTTCCAGGGACGCTAGTGACTACTAGACCTCCGAGATCAGCTGGGGAAAATCAAAGATTCACTAGGAATGCCGGTAACAACCAACCAAACTAAAGTCAAGTTTTAAAGAACATTTCCAATGACCCTTAGGCTTTAATCAATGCCAGTGACTACTGGACTTCCTGAGGAACGCTAGTAACGACTAGACTTCAATGGGGAGATAGGTAACAACCACGCATCAAACCAATAACAATTGGACTTAAAAGCAATGACAGTAACCACTGGACTTACACTGGGAAAACGGGTAACGTCCATGCTCTATACCGATAACAATTGGATTTTCAAACAATACCAGTAACTATTGGACTTGCTGGGAAAGATTGGTGACAACCAAATCAAAGTACCAATAACAATTGGATTTCAAGCAATGCCAGTAACTACTAGACTTTATCGGGGAAGTCGGTAACAACCGAACCACATACCAATAACAATTGGTCTTAGCAATCAATGCCAATAGCTACTGGACTTCCTGAGAAAGATTGGTGACAACCAAATCAAAGTACCAATAACAATTGGATTTTACACAGTGCTAGTCAAAACATTACTGGACTTTCAAGGCGGATATGGTAACAACCAAAACGGCAATACCAATAACGATTGATTTTAAGCAACGCCAGTAACTACTGGACTTCAAGGGGATTGGTGACGACCAAACTAGAGATGCCAATAACAGTTGGACTTTAAACAATGCCAGTCAAAACATTACTGGACTTCCTAGGGAATTCGGTAACAACCGAATCACATACCAATAACAATGGGTTTTTGACAACATAGAAACTACTATGTCTCAGCAGAGTCTATTAATCAATGGAACTTTAGCTGGGTGTAGATTTAGGTAAACACCGAATCTCAGAGATAAGTATTAGTAACAACTAACATCTTGGTAGACACCAATAAGCAGTATCAGATATTGCTAGTTATAACTAGTCTCCCGGGGATATAAGCATTTATCACAATAACATTTAATCCAGGTAACTTGATAAAGTGATCTCGTGACAACATATTTGGAGCAAAAGGGTTGGTAACGACCAAAGGATCTCAAAGGCTACAGCTAGAACAGAAGCATGCAAACAGATGTGTATGCTAATGGTATGATGCAAATTTAAATGCAGACCGACTCTCGGGAGAGAAGGAAAATAAAGGAAACATGACAATCTAACTTCACTGGAGGGGAGATTAATCACACTGAGTCCCAACGTTACTACTCAGAATAGAATCTTTCACTGGGAGAGCAAATCAATTCTCCAGAAGGGATTTGGTCATTGCTTTTGCAAACTTGCGGAGGAGAAGTCACAACTTCTGTAGCATGGCGGTCTCTCAGTGCAACCTTATTTGAAGATGGTGTTAAGCTTTCTATTGCTCTGGTCTGAAAGGAGTCTAATACAGTCATGTCACCCTTTTAAAGTTACGACTTGTTTGTTAGATTAGTTTTTCAAAACAGTTTTTTTTTAAAAACACTTTGCTTTCATTATTAACGAATAAGTTAAATTTGCATAACAAAAAATACAGATCATAACAATGATTGGTCCAAAATCTGATTTTATTAGTAGGCGAGAACCTTACAAATGGCAAAGTCTCGGGAACAATTACAATTGGAAAAATGGAAAAACGAAACAAGATGGGTTACAAAATCCAACAATAATCCAGCCCTACTAACTATTAGTCCATATGATTCGCTGCTTCTGAAAAGAATGGCATATAGTGATCCTCTTGATTATCTTTTGCGAGCTTGACAACTTCTGATGCAGTGAAAGCCTTGCCCCTAAGCTTCGCCTGAATTTCCCTTTTGGGTTTTCGACTTAGCGAGTCCTCTTTTAGGCATAGTATTTCCTTAATGCATCCGAGTTGACGGGGTACTTAAGTTGTTCGCCGTCTACTGTCTTGAGAATTAGAGAGCCTCTAGAGAAAACAGTTTTCACAACAAAGGGGCCATTGTAGTTGGGCATCCATTTTGCGCGCATATCCTTCTGAATTGGCAGGATCTTTCTGAACACGAGTTCTCCTTCCTTTTATTCTTTGAGGTGGACTCTTTTATAAAAAAATTCTCTTCATCCTTTGCTGATATATCTGACTGTGACACATCGCAATCATTCTCTTTTCATCAATGAGATTTAGAGAGTCGAATCTTTCCTTTATCCATTCAGCTTCTTCGAGCTCTGCTTCCATCAAGACCCTTAGCGAAGGTATCTTAACCTCGATGGGTAATACTTCATCCATCCCATAGACAAGGGAAAAGGGGGTTGCCCCTATTGAAGTACGTATCGATGTTCTGTATCCGTGCAAGGCAAATGGTAACGTTTCGTGCCAGTCTTTGTAGGTTACAACCATCTTTTGCACTATCTTCTTGATATTTTTGTTTGCAGCTTCAACAACATCGTTCATCTTTGGTCTGTACGGTGAAGAGTTATGATGTTTGATCTTGAAATTATCACAAAGCTCTTTCATTGTTTTGTTGTTCAGATTTGACCCATTGTCAGTGATAATTTGATCAGGGATGCCGTATCGGCAGATGATCTCTTTCTTGATAAAACGGAAAACCGTATGTTTGGTTACATTTGTGTAGGATGCAGCTTCTACCCATTTGGTGAAGTAGTCGATAGTGACAAGGATGAATCGGTGACCGTTGGATGCTTTGGGCTCAATTTCCCCAATCATATTTATGCATCACATTGCGAATAGCCAAGGCGATGTCAATACATTAAGAGGATGTGGAAAAACATGCACCTTGTCATCGTAGATCTGGAATTTGTGGCATTTCCGAGCGAAAAGGATGCAATATGTTTCCAGGGTCAACCAGTAATAACCAGGCCTCAAGATTTTCTTTGACATGGCATGGCTGCTCACATGAGTGCCGAAGGTACCTTCGTGCACATCTGTCATCAACAAGTCTCTCTCTTTCTCGTTAATACATCGGAGCAGGACCATATCATGATTTCTTTTATACAGAACGTCGTTTTTGATGAAGAACTTAGATGACAATCTTCATATAGCCCTCTTGTCAATTTTAGAGGCATCGACCGGATACTCTTGATTTTGAAGAAAGTTCTTGATGTCATGGAACCAAGGTTTTCCATCGGATTCTTCCTCTGCCATCATGACGTATGCTGGCGCGGTCTTTCTTTCAAAGCAGATTAAAGGAGCCTTGTTGACAAACTGGACCTTCCACATTGGTGCTAGCATGGCCAAGGTATCTGCGATATGATTCTCACCCCTCGGGACATGTTTGAAAGTGATCTCGTAAAAGTACTCGATCATCTCCAAAATATAGTCTTTGTATGGAATCAGCTTCTCATCTCGAGTTTCCCATTCACCTTTGAGTTGGTAAATTACTAAATCGGAGTTGCCGATCACCTCTAAGATCTTGATACAAAGATCGATGGTAGCTTCGAGTCCCACGATACAAGCTTCATATTCAGCTATATTATTTGTACATGAGAAGCATAGTCTGGAGGTAACAGTGGTATATCCTCCAGTTGGATTTTCCAGAACATCCCCAACACCATGTCCCTTTTTGTTGGATGCCCCGTCAAACATCATCTTCCAACGGGATCCGGGTTCGGGACCTTCCTCAGGACCAGGTTCTGATTTCATTCTTTGAACATACATCACATCTTTATTAGGGAACTCAAGTTTGAGCAGTTGGTATCATCTACGGGATGCTCATCAAGGTGTTCTAGCAAGACGCTTCCTTTAATGGAGTTTTTGGCGACGTATTGAATATCATACTCTGACAAGAGCATATGGCATCTAGCAAGTCTTCCAGTTTGAGCAGGCTTTTCAAAGATATATTTTATTGGGTCCATCTTTGATATCAACAACGGAGTGTGGCAGATCATGTATTGTCGGAGATGTTTGGCCGCCCAAGCCAAAGCACAACAAGCCTTTTCAAGAGGCGAGTAACGACTCCCGCAATCGGTGAACTTTTTGCGTAAGTAATAGATCGCATGCTCCTTCTTTCCTGACTCATCTGTTTGTCCCAGAACACAGCCCATTGAATCTTCCAATACCGTCATATACATATAGAGCGGTTTTCCAGGTACTGGAGGGATCAACATCGGAGGTTCTTGAAGATAGCTCTTAATCTTTTCAAATACCAACTGGAAGTCATCATTCCATATTATTGTTTGATTCTTTCGTAACAACTTAAAGATTGGTGTGCATATAGGAGTCAAATTTAAGATGAATCTGGAGATGTAATTCAAACGTCCAAGGAAACCTCTGATTTGTTTCTCTATTTGGGGAGCTGGCATCTCTTGAATAGCCCTGACTTTGTCGGGATCCACCTCGATTCCTCGTTGACTAACGGTGAACCCTAGTAATTTGCCAGATCGAACTCCAAATGTGCATTTAGCTGGATTCAGCCTCAGTTGAAATTTTTGGAGTCTTTGAAACAATTTTAGTAGATGATTCAGGTGATCCTTTTCATCCCGAGACTTCGCGATCATATCATATATGTAACACCTCGATCTCTTGATGCATCATATCATGGAAGAGTGCAACCATGGCTTGCTGATAAGTGGCTCTTGCATACTTCAACCCAAAAGGCATGACCTTATAACAATAAGTGCCTCATGGTGTTATGAATGTTGTTTTCTCCATATCATCCAGGTCCATCCTAATTTGATTGTAACCCGAGAACCCGTCCATAAAGGAAAATACTGCAAAGCTAGCTGTGTTATCAACCAATGTGTCGATGTGAGGTAGTGGAAAATCATCTTTTGGACTGGCTTTATTAAGATCCTGATAATCCACACATATCCTGACCTTTCTGTCTTTCTTCGGCACTGACACTATGTTGGCTACCCACTCAGGGTACTTCGAGACTACTAGAAATCCTGCATCGATTTGTTTCTTTACTTCATCTCTGATCTTTATGGCCATGTCTGGTCTTGATCGTCGAAGTTTTTGCTTAACATGAGGATATTCTAGTTTCAGAGGGAGCCTATGGACCACAATATCAGTATCTAGCCCTGGCATATCCTGGTATGACCAAGTGAAAACATCGGCATACTCTTTGAGGAGTAGTATCAACCTATCCTTGAGCTCTGTTTCTAGTGATGCCCTAATTTTTACTTCTTTCTTCATCTCTTCAGAACCTAAGTTGACAACTTCGATCTGCTCTTTATAAGGTTAAAGGTAGGCTTCTTCATGCTCAACCATTCTGGTTAACTCTTCGGGAACCTAGAATTCTTCGTCAAACTCTTCTTTAGCTTGGAAAACAATTGAACCATTACCATAAAGAACCGAATGATCATTAGATTTCACAGGTGATGGAGGTTTTCTGCATGGTTTTAAAGGGTTTAACATGATTAGATACACACACAACAACATGCAGATGATGGATTCAATTTTAAGTTTTTTCGGAAAAAAAGATTGTCATTTTTCCTTTTTACAAAAAGCGAAAATGATGAAAAAGTAAATGAACAAAAAGGACAAGAGTTTTAACAAAAACACTTCTTCATTCATTAATCTTTTTAATCGCAATGTGGCACATACAAAATGATTCTCTAGCCTTGGGCAAGACCAAGAATTTCAAAGAAAACAAAAGCTAAGCAATGTGTTACTCTAAAGGTAGCACGACGGGAATTTCCACTGCCTCCCAATTGTGCAAGACCACTCCATCTCATATCACCAGGTTGTTGAGGTTGCTTCTCTCATCTTCTTTAATGATGGCGTGGACTTGTACCCCGCCGCTAACAAATATCTCCTTTAGGGTTTTCTTCTTCTGGTTGTTATCTTCGGATGCTTCTTCCAGAGTTGGTTTATAACCCAACATTTTCTTGTCATTTTTGGCGCGAGCGTTTACTTCTATAACTTCTCCCCATCTTTGCGGGAGTCTTTCCTTCACTGCAGCTTTTATGCTTTACGCGGTGGTAAAAGATGGACCACAGACTATAGCAGAATTATCAATTAGCACAGCATGAGCGATTTCAAAGGCTTAAAACGTTGTTTCTAGCACATCCTCGTTGGCTTCGATGTATCAGAATGACGACAGGTTCCTCACCGTCAAATCTTCCTCCCCGTGCACTATGACCAGCTAGTCATCAGTGACAAATTTTAGCTTTTGATGCAGGGTGGAGGTTACAGCTCCTGCCTCATGGATCCAAGGTCAACCCAATAAACAACTATAGGCTGGATTAATATTCATGACTTGGAATGGTACTTCAAAACATTGAGGACCCACCATTATTGGCAAAGTCACCTCTTCAATTACTAACCGTCTGGATCCATCGAATGCCTTTACAATTAAAGAGGTTGCTTTCATAATTGCTCCTTTATGACTTAATTTTGCTAGAGTCCTTTTTGGCATTACATTCAAGGAAGAGCCAGTGTCAACCAGGACTCTAGCTAAAGTATCTTTTTCACATTTGATGGAGATGTGCAATGCACGATTGTGTTTGCGGCCTTCTAGCGTAAGATCATCATTGCTGAAGCTTAACGTGTTGCACGTCGTGATATTGGCGACAACCGAGTCGAATTGTCCCATCCTGATGTCTTTGGTGACGTGGACCTGAGTCAATATTTTCAGCAGAGCTTCCCTATACGGGGGTGAACTGAGCAGTAGTGAAATTACAGAAATCTTTGATGGCATCTGTTTTAGTTGATCCACCATCCTATAATCACTTTTGCGGATGATTCTCAGGAAATCTTCGTCATCTTCTTTTAATATCTCTTTTCCTTTTGTCTTATCGGTGACTACCGATTCTTTTGGAACGGTCTCTTTAGGAACAACCTCTTTGACAGTAGAAATGACCTTAGGTGCTACTTTGGGGGTTTTAATGGTAACCTTCGGTACATAAATCTTCCCGCTGCGAGTCATTTGACTTCCTCCGACAATGTTAGTCACGTCGGCTTGTTTCCTTTCGGCTTTCACGTCTCGCCAGGAACTGTCGTATTTCCATGGTACGGCTTTGGAGTTTTTCTCTCTCCGAGGATCAAATCTTGGCTGAGCCTTTCCGAATCTGGGCACTGGATCATTGCGGAATATTGGTCCGGCGGTGCTGGATCGAGTTATCTTGTTATTGCTAGTGTTGAACACCGCTCTTTTCTTAGGCTTCTCCGATAGATTGAACATTGGTTCAATAAACGCAACATCATTTTTTTTTCTTACTACTGACTTGTAGCATCCCTTCGTTGATTAATGATTGAATGTATTTTCACACAAGGTCACAACCTTGTGGGTTCTTGTTGCATTCTTCACAATCCTCATGAGTTCTCTTGAGCAACCATGCTTGAGCCAATCTCCTGTGCAATTTCACCAGCGGTGTTTTAACTTCAGCCACTTCAGTGACTGTTATCATCTCAGAGCCTTCTCCTTCTTCCGTTATAGCATTCATTCCACCGTGGTTCGGCAGAGGATTATCCTTCACATTGGGATGATTATCTTCAAATGGCAGTATCTTCTTTTCAATCAATTCCCTAACGATGTGCTGAAGCGCAATACAACCCTCTAAATCATGCCCCATGGCGTTCTCATGGAACGGGCAATGTGCGTCGGGATTATAGTATGGAGGCAAAGGATTGGGTAGGGCACCCAGTTTTCTTGTTTGAATAAGTTCTCTAGCTACCATCATAGGATATAATTCAGTATAACTATTGGTATTGGTTGTATCTCAGGCCTCCTATTCTGATAGGTCGGCCTGGAAGCTTGAGCCTTAGGCTGCTGCATCTGCTGATTATTGTAAGGTCGGTAATTCTATTGCTGATAGGCATTCGGTGCCCCTGGCTGAAGATTTTGTTGATTTTGTGTTTGGAAGACTAGCGTAACCGCTGCTATATATTATGGTTGATGATACTGCTGTTGTTGAGCTTGAACTTGGGGATGGATCCTTCAGTCCTGTGCCCTTTTCTTGTACATTACCACATTAGTTTCTCCCTCTTTCTTTTTCTAGAAACTGCTGGATGGTTTCTTGGATGAATAGTTGCTGGAATTGCTGGCAAGACCAGACATTTTTTCGTTCTTCAATCCGACTTCCACTTTGACACCCACTGCCACAATATCGGCCAATTCCTAACTGTAAGTGGTGGCTCAACATGTGCAGCCGTCTCACACCATCTTTGTGCATATTCTTTGAAGGATTCTGAAGACTTCTGAGTCATGCTCAATAGCTGACATCTGTCTGGAGCAAGGTCGACGTTGTATTTGTATTGTTGGATGAAGGCATCAGATAGATCTTGAAAACTTCAAATCCTTGATTGGTCTAGCCTCAAATACCATTTTGCAGAGGCTCTTTTCAAAATTTCTTGGAAACAGTGTATCATTAACTTGTCATTATCGAAATGCGCAGTCATGCGTCTGCAATACATCACCAAATGGAGTTTTGGGCAATGTTGCACCCTAAAATTTTCCCTCACATTTTCTAACTTTGATTGGCTTTTGCTTCGCATTCATCTGCATATCGTCTAGGTCGATCATTTCTGGCATACTGTCCATTTTGTCAGCCGAAATAGATTTATCGGAATTACAGCCGCTTTGTTCACACTTTGGACGGTTGAAACCGTTTCGACGGATAAGTTTTATTTTGAAATTGGGCGGAGTGTTTCATTGCTTCCGAGTAGTTTATTTCGCGCTGATATTTTAGGCGCGTTCGCTTTTTTCGGTTTTGAGTATTACTTAACTTTTTCATTTTTATTTGTGATTTTTTTTAACAGTCGTTTGCTAATTTAGGTTTAATTTTGTTTTGTTTAGATTAGTTAGGATTTTATTTAACCTTTTTAATATTAGTTTTTAATAGTTAATATTTAGTTTAAGATTTAGTTATGTTAATAATAGTAAGGTTGTAATATTAATTAATTAGATTTAATTAGAAATAGGTTTAGAATTTTAATTTAGAAAATAGATTAGAATTAGAATTATTATTTAGTTAGAAATTAAATAGAATTTAGGATTTAGAAATAGAATTAAGATTTAGGTTTTATTTAGTTTAATTTTATTTTAGTTTAGAATTAGTTTTAGTAACTAGTTTAGAATTAATTAGAATATTTTAGAATTTACCTTTTATTAGATTAGAATATTTAGTATTTGGAATTTAATAGTTAATAATTTAGTTTTAATTAAGATTAGATTATTTGTTTAACTCTTTTTATCTAGATTAGAAAATAGTTTATATTTTAGAAATAGTTCTTATTTTTAGAGATAGTTTTTATTTTTAGAAATAGTTTTAAGTTTATGTTAGGATAAATTTTTTTTAATTAATTAATATTATAATTAAAAACAGAAAAAAGAGAAAGTCCATTAATGTTTTACAAAATTACAAATTGAAGATCAAATGCAACAACACTTCAAAAAACCTACACACCACCCAAACCACAAAAAAGCCCCAACCAAAACTGTCAGCCACGCGAACTGTACTATCCAGCTAGCAGAAACAATTCTTCTGCATCAACCAAACTCTGTAGGACCACCAAACCCCCCCCCCCCCCCCACACAAAACTCCACATAGCCACCACAAAGTTGGTACAAACGCCAGCCTACTCCTGCAGCAAAAGGCCAAACATCACACTACCATTGTGTACAACCATGTCGCGCAGCCTGCTCCCTAACATAATACAAGTCAAAAACCATTTCTACCCTCCTGAATTCTTGTGCAGTAGACCTTTATAAGAGGGGGCAGCAGCTTCAGAAGAGGGGGTCATCAATCATCTTCTGCAATTTATCTCCCCTCCTCACCTACATGCTTTCATTCATCAACAACGAGTCACGACTCCATCGCAAGCTTTAACTGTATCTTTAAAATAGAGTAGAAACCAATATTGGAGAAGAAGAAAGAGGTATTGTATCCACACAACAGACACAAGGAAGTTCAATAAGCATCCTTTAACAGAAGCCATAACAACGACGATTTAAACATAGAAGCAAGAAAGAGTAAGGTGAAATTCATACCTGAACTGGATTTGGTAGTTTCACTTCATCATCGTCGTCTTCAAAGCGCCATCGAAGCGGCTCCGATAGGTACGGTTTGATTTGTGTATTGCTTTGTTTCCTCGTCTCAGTATTTTTTGTGGTTTAACTTTTGTTGGGATTTGGCTCCGAGTTGTTTATTTTGTCGAATTTTGACATCCTGTTATGTTGAGATGTTAAGAATGAAGAAAGGTTAATTTTGAGGTATGATAGGAGGAGGGATTTTTCACAGAACTCCTGCACCTTTTTCATCATCCTCATCCGCCTGATGCTGAAACTCACGAGACACTTTCTTTCTCTTCACGGGCCATCTTCAGTGCTTCAACAACCTTTAGCATTTTTTTCTATTCTTCGTCTCACTCATCTTCACAAAACCTACAAAATTCAAGAGTAAACAATAACGCGACGATTTTTTGAGTTCCACCTTCCTCAGCATCAATTCTCAATCGAACTTGCTATAACCAGAATCCATTGTTAGCTACTCAATAACAACACAAGGAAAGTTGAATTGTACTTGAAGCTTCCCTATGTTGTCGTCATCTTTATCGCGGAACATCACCTCAAGTCAAAGCCTCACTCTCTGTAGACGATGTCGCACGAATGCGGTAATCTCGTTCTCAATCTTGATTTAACATGGGGATAATGAGAGGACGAATAGAACGTAGAGTGAATCTAAATAGAGAGACGGCGGTTGATGGACGCCTGTCGCTACTCGAAAAATACGCGCAACGACGGGGAAGGCGAAAAGGAAAAGGACAGAAGAGTCGCCACCGAACTTTATTTATCCCATGAGGGGAAAGGAAAATATCGATAAAACCTTAAGAAAAGAACGGATAAGATGGTCTCGCAACCAAGAACAGGTTCGGAAGCCGGTTATGCGAAGGGAAGGTATTAGCACCCCTCGCATCCATCGTACTCGGTGGGAACCATTCATTTGTCGTGTGTGATTTATTTGCTTAAAAAATTATGCTATAAAAGAGTGTTCCAAAGGATAGAGGGAAAGGTTAGAAATTGGTAAAAGAGAGATAACAGGGGAAGAAGGGAAAGAACGGACTCGGTAGGACTTCGCGGTCCTAGGCCTACGTATTCTCAACGGATATGAGAAAGTCAGAGTCGACGTAGTTCGGGAAACTACGGGTATAAGAGGGAATGTGCTCGGCAGGGATTGTGGCCCTTGTGCCTACGTATCTTTACTTGAACGAAGTAAAGAATCAGAGCAGCCGTAGTTCGGCCTACGATTCGTTGATGTTTTTATGGATGATGCTATCGTACGCATTCTAGCAGTTAGGTGTATTGCTGCTCGCTCGTTGGAGACTTAGGCATTACCTGTTTGCGGTAGAACGGACGTATCATATCCTTTTTGAAAGATAAGTTTTCGCCATGCGAGGCAAGATGTCACATTTGATTTGTTGAATTATTTTTTTAGGGGCGGGATAGGTCCTCGGATAGTAACCCTTACGGGTAGTACCCAATTCTTTATCTCAAAGTTTTTGTTGTAAAAATGGGTGGCGAACGTAGCGTCTTCGTATTGAAAGACGAGTATCAAAACCACCCACACTACAGTGAGCATCTCGACACTCGGAGAGGAAGAAGTCTACACTTAATCCTCTCTTTTTAGTTCAATACAAAGAGAACTTCATTCTCTTATTAAAGTGTTTTTGGTTTTGAATGGTAAGTGCTTTTGCGACAGAGAACCCTACGGTAAACGTCAGCACTCGGGATAGAAGAAGGCCTACGCCTAACCACTCCACGACCATTCAAATTTTTGTTATGAAAAGAGTTTAAAAATGCGCTCGGTACGGGACCGAGGTTTTTAGGTGACAAAGGTTACGGAAAGAAGTTGTAGAGGGAGATAGGTGGCGGATAAAGTCACGTCTTCGTATTGAAAGACGAGTATCGAGACCACCCACACTACAGTGAATATCCCAACACTCGGAGAGGAAGAAGTCTACACGCAATCCTCTCTCTTTAGTTCAATACCAAGAGAATCAATCTATTTATTGTAAGTGTTTTGAAAATGCACTCGGTACGGGGCCGAGGTTTTTTAGGAGAAAAAGGGTGTGGATGAAAACATCTTCGTATTGAAAGACGAGTGTCAAAACCACCCACACTACAGTGAGCATCTCAACACTCGGAGAGGAAGAAGTCTACACTCAATCCCCTCTCTTTAGTTCAATACAAAGTGAACTTTATCGTTTTGTTAAATATGGTGAGTTGGCTTAACCATTATTTGAGAAAATTCGCTTGACGTTGGGTCAAGGATTTAATTGTTTAAAAAGGTTTAAGGTGAAGCGAGCAAGGTCGATGGCGGACGCACAAGGCGGCCGACTTACAAGGGTTAAAAATGGCTCGATGAGAATCGAGAGTTTGCTTTTGAAAATGGTTTTTGGAATCAAAAGTCACCAAGGACAATAGCAACATTCCTACTAAAATCATACAACATATGGGATTAGTCGGCTAAAAAAAATCGAGACATGCGATAAAAACGGAAAAACAATTTTGGAGGTAAAAATAACAAAAATAAGTGGAAAACAGTGGGGTAACACGGGTGGCCGTGTTGTATGACACGGCCCGTGTCATAGGGTACCTGCAATGTGAGTTTTTAGGGCATGACAGAGGTGCAACACGGGTGGCCGTGTTGTGTGACACGGCCCGTGTTGTAAAGTCTGGGATTTTTTGGTCGTGGAAACCTCAAACAGAGGTGCAACACGGGTGGCCGTGTTGTGGGACACGGCCCGTGTCAGGCTACCAGAGTGAAAAACCTAACTTTTTCTATGGTTTTTTGCTTCTTTTTATGGTTCTTTCAAAGGGTTTCTTGGTCCCCTTGGGATCTTACAGAGTATACACAACAATAACAACAACATTCATATGACAAATGCAACAAATGTAAAAAAAAAAAAAAAAAAAAAAAAACAAATATAAAAAGAGAGTAAAGTTAAGAGGATGGATACCAAAGATTTTCCTCCTTTCTTTTTCAAGCTCCTACTGGTTTTGGATGGATGTGTTCTTCACTCTATGTTATGGAAGTGTTGCTCTTCAAGAAGCTCCTCTTGTTTTTGGTGGTTTTCTTCTCTCTATTTTTTTCTGGTTTTTTCTCTCCTCCAAGTGTAGTATATCCTTCAATGATTGCTTGTGTGTTGTGTTATATGATGATAGTAAAGGAATATTATCTTTCTATCCTTGCTTGCAGCCCCTTTTTCACACTTTTCTGTCACCTTTTGCTGTTGTCCCAATGCCACACTCCTTGCACAACTTTTCACTTCAAAATTTCCATTTTTGGCAATATCTTTTACTACCTTTTTGTGCAGCCCCACTTTCCCTCTACTTCTAGTATGCTTGTGCTGCATTTTTCTGCTACAACACTCTACAATGCTGTCCCTCTTTGTGCCCATTGGTCCCTTGGTTGGTCATGCTTGAATATTCCCATGTAGCCAATTATCACTACTTTTTGACAGCATTTTTGAAAACTGATTTTTTAGCATGTAGATGTATCATTTGCATGTTATTTCTTTGACCTTATGACATAAAAATAATTTTGTAACATGGCACATATGGTCATCTCTTGCATGGGGCTGTTTTGCATAACATTCACATTGCCCATGGCTAAGCAAACATAGTCTTGATCTTGACATTTTCCAATGTTGATTTAATTCTTAGATATTTCTTGGATATAATGTGGACTTGGTGTGGAATTTCCATAACATGAATTGGATTAGAGACTTAAATGAAGATTAGAAATACATTAATTTCTAAACATTACTTAGAGTTGAAAATCTTGCAACAAATGACATTCTTGTAATGTCACAAAACTTCTCTTTATAATATTCTTGCCTTTAATCTTGAATTCATGATGGATTTCCTTTATGTCATTGAATTTGAAAGAAATGGAGAAATGAGTCAAGCCTTGAAAGAGGGCAAATTTTGGGGTGCAACAACGCCGTGTTGCGTTTTTGTGATAACAGTGATGGATTGGTGTGAGAGGTAGAAGCTATATGTGAAGAAGTCGAAACAAACAGGGCAGTGAAGATATTGTAGTGTTGAGGTGAGGTAGAAGGAGGAGAGAATGGTGGTAGGAAGAGAACGATGAGGAGGAGAGAGTTGGAGAAGATAATAGGGGCCGACGACGGGAAGAAGAAGAAGGGATTTCAGGTCTTAGGGTTTTTTTAGTTTTAATTGGTGTCAACATGGGCCGGGTAACAGACCCGTTCGTTATTCTCTCCACCCCCCCCCCCCCCCCTGTGTCTACTTGACTTCCCCTGGTCGTGTGTTTAAGGCCATTGGGCCTAAGTCCGTCTCTTTTTTTTGTTGTTGATTGATTTTTGTTAATTAATTTTGCCTAATTAGTTTTTTTATTTTATTTTATATTAACCTAAGGATTAGAATTTTAATTTTAGATTTAGATTTTAGTATTAATTTTCAGATGTTAGTTTTAAGTTAGAATTAGACTAAAAATTAGTTTTTTTAATTAACATAGAATTTAGTTAACCTAGATTTAATTTTTGTTAGGTTTCTACTAACTTTGTCTTTAATTAGCTTTTTTAGAACTAATTTTGTTTTTTTTTTAACTTTGGTCTATTTAATTTAGGAGTAATTCTTATTTAGATTTGTTTTGATTTAGGTTAATTAGATTTAAGTGTTAGAATTTAGTTTTGTTTTTAACATTAGCTTCGATTTTGGATTTAATTTTTTACTAATTCTTTGCTTGATTTTTAGTTTTGATTAATTCTTGAGTATCATTAGTGAATATTTTTCTGACACTTGTACATATTTTTCTATAAATATTAATTTGAGTTTAATACATGATGTTGTCTGTGATTGCGTCGCTTCGTGTTTACTTGTTGTTTACTTCCTGTATTCGCATGATCCCTTAGGATTCTTAGCTCGACTTAATTTCCGATTAAGTTAGGGATAGGAGAGACATTAGGCTTTCAATCCAAGCATGACAATATTAGGTTAGTTTCCCTCCTAATTCTGACTTTAGAGTCACATTGCATGACAACAATTAAGGGTTCAGTTTCCCCTAGGTCTTTGTGTGCGCCTCTCTCTTCTCACCTCAAATTTCTTCAAGACACTTAATAAAGAATGATCAGCGTCGTGTGCTACGAGCCTTAAGTACACGGCGAATGATGAGTGAGGGGTTTCTCCTTGCTTGTCTAGAGTGTTTAGCGTATGCCCTTTGGGCAATATGCGACGCATTTGCCCCCGCGTCATAGTCTTTAGTGCGACGTGAGTCTCCAAAACTCACAAACAAAACTCAAACCTTTGCATCCTTCAGGATTTTTCTTCAAACTCATTTTCAGATAAGAGTACGTTACTTTTCCGTTCTACCGCAAACATGCATCATCCCTAACTGCTGGAATGGAGATTTAACGTCACTCATAAAAAACACTTAACTAACCAGTGGTCTAGATTATCCGAACTACGTTTGCTCTGATTTCTCATACCAGATGAGGATACGTAGGCACAAGACAACGATGTCTTGGCAAGCAACCTTCCTCTCATCACCCGTAGTTTTCTGAACTACGTTGACTCTGACTTTCCCGTTGCACGAGGGAATACGTAGGCATAGGGCGGAGATGTCCTATCGAGTCTGTTCTTTCTCTTCACCCCCATTTAGCAGTAGCTTTTAGATAACTCACCCTTAGATTAGACAACAAGCATAGATCCCGTTGAGTACAACAGACGTGAGGGGTGCTCATACCTTCCCCTTACGTAACCGACTCCCGAGCCCAAGATTTGGTTGCAATGACCTTGTCTTTTCCCTTTTATTTTAGGTTTTCTTTGATCGTTTCCTTTACCTCTCTTTGGGATAAATAACATTCAGTGGCGACTCTTCTGTTTGTTTCCGCCGGCCCTTTTTTTGCAGTTGCGACAGGCAGGTTGCCCCATCATATTTTTCAAAGGATGGTATTACGAAATTTAGGGGGAATACCAACTCCAAGACCAAGCACATGTCTCTGGCATCAGTACCAAAGATGCTTTTCCCTTATAAAGCATCCATTCTTCTTGCCATGATTTCCATCTCGACCCTCACCTTGTCGTGTTTTTCATCCACTGCTTCAGATTCATCTAGTATCTTATAAAATTGTAGTTGTTGAGTATCGAAGACCGGTCGGACATTCATCTGAGCGCCTGTCTGAGTGAACAGAGGGTTATGGAATTCATGCATAAGTCCTGTTGTTTGTGTCGTTGTGCCTTGGACATGAAATAGAGATACAAAATCTTTGGAGATGCCAAATGGAAACTCTGTTGTGGAAGTCACTACCGGCGTAGGGACCGCTGCAGTTGCGTTAACCTCAGATACCACTGTGGCTTGTGTATCCATTTTTGCCTTGATCACTTGTATAGCTTCCAGGATTTGGTTGACATCTCCCCGAAGTCCTTCCAATTCATTGTCAATCTGATCAATTCTCTCTTGCTGATCTTCCATTCTCTTCTGAGTATTGGCTCGGGTGTTGTAGCTGTGGGGAATCAGTGTGATCTTCTGGGGGAAAAGAACAATGGATGAGTTGTGGAACCCATGCAACACCATGGAAATGATATGCTATGTAAATGCAAATTCAATACTACTCATTCAAGGAAAAGCAATAATCTTGTTTACAAAAAAAATTATTAAATTAACACACGTAACAACGTGATTGACAACATAAAAGGAAAGTAGAATTTTATTGATAAAATAAAGTCTGTTACAACAGATGGTTCTCGTTAACGAACGAGACCTTTCTTACAACATAATTTTCAAAAAGTAACGATTACATTCATAAGCTCTTAAAATTACAATCTTAGGAAAAAATAGGAATTTTGGAGGCCTCGATTATTCTAACAAGATGACCCATCTTCTTCTTGAGGTATGGCGTGGTATTGACTCTGACGAATTAGCTCCCATAGCTCGGCATTTTCTCGTTCTACTTTAACTAAAGAAAAATTCAGTTCATCTCTAGGCATGAGTTTTTCTGGTTCTAGAGAGATTTCATAAGTATGATTGTAGAACATTTTCAGAGCTATCTCTTTTGACCAAAGGAGATGAGCTCTTGTGGCCAGGCAGCTCACATTTTCTTCCACAATCATTCCTTGCAGATGTGGGTGATATCAGGCCAAACGGGCTTGAGCTTCAAAGTTTTCATCACTACCTTTTTCATAAAAACAAGTCCTTAGCAAGTCTTGATTTGGTGTTGGTCATGTTTGGTACCCTAGCTGACGGCTAGCAAGGACCGGACTGTAGCCGATGATTCCCTTTGTGCCTATAAGTGTTATGTTAGGAAAGTTTTCACAGCTGTGAATCATGGTGATTCCTCCATTTGTGATGTCGTACCAGTTGACATCGTAATGGGAAAGCGATGCTAACTTTCTGATCCAAGCATCCTTGTCGTGGAGATTCCAGAGAACATGAGTCTTGGGCAAGTGTGAAATAAATCACTTGCTGAGAAGTGCTGTGCAACACGAGAACAATCCCAAATTAAACATTTTTCAACGGTGGATAACATAGTAGGTGTCAGCCAGCAGTGTGGGAATATGGTTTCTGATTATGAAGAGTTTGATGGCTTCTTCGTTGATGAACTCATCGCAACTAGGGAAAAGGTATAGTTCATAGATCAGAAAAGCCAAGATTGCTTCAAAGATCCCTAAGTCCATATTATCATAGTGGAATACATCTCTTTCCATGAATGGTAGACCGGGTTGTAGAATTCGACGAGTGCCAACAGCATGTCTTCATTGACTCTTGTATCCAATAGAGGTAGTAAATCTCCATATTTGGCGATGAACATGGCGGGATTCCTGATGAGGCCCCTCAAGATCCTAAGATTGTCCAACCTTAGGCTAAAGAATGAAAATCTAATTTTGCAATCCATAACAATGTCTGCAAAAATAAGATTTTGAGTTCCTTGAATGGTTAGTAAAAATGCAAGAATGCAACTGGTTTTACGAAACTCAGAAGATTAATTAAGTAAAACCCTCATTTCATTAATTGTTGAGAAAATTTAAAACTTTGAAATACAAGACAAGAAGCCTAAGTTTACATCAAAAAACTAGGTCCTATAGTCTAAGTTTCTGACAAGAACGTTAGTCATGGGACCTCTTCAACTTCTTCAGTATTGTATTTTCCATTACCAACTTGTCTACTATGCTCTTCCAAGCTTTGAATGTAGGCGAGATGTTTGAATACTCGTGAGTGATTTGAGTAGGCTTGACACTAGAGAAAACTGATCAATTCGTCTTTGTCTTGCAATTCTCTTTTGAGTTCTGTTGTTTTGGAAAACAGAGTATGATACTTCCCTTCCCAAATATCTCTCTCAAGCTTTGTTCTTTCAAGAAATTCTTGGTACTCTTCCATTTTTTTAACAGGGGTGACAGAAGATGGTGACGCGATAACAATCTGCGAATTCTTCTCTAGGAGATATGGCATCTTCAGATCTCAGGCTCGAGATTGTACCCATAAAGTGAATGGTTCGAAGGCCACACAATTCTTCTTTCCCAAATCAGCTTTAGTCTTTTTCTGAATATTCTTTTAAGCATCGACTGTGTTATTTCTCACAATCTCTATCGCTTCGGTATTGAGATAGAAGAATCCAGATAACAACAGATTTGTGGGCTTGTCCTTCATTGGAAACCCAAGCTGACGTCGGGCCAAAGCGGGGTTGTAGCTGACTCCTCCCCTTACTCCAAAGAGTGGTATATTTGGGAAAGTACCACATCGGTCAAAGTAGACTCCTCTGTCATAGGTAGGATCGTACCAATGAATGTCAGCTTGCGTCAGAGACATTATCCTTTGAAACCATCTCCATCCATTAGGATTTTCTTTGAAAGAGTCAGTTCTTGGAAAATGGTTGATGAACCACTTGTATAATAGGGGTGCACAACAAAGGATGGTTCCTTTTCCTTGAAGTGTCTGATGATGAATTGAATGGTAAGTGTCTCCTAACAAGGTAGGCACTGGGTTGCCATTTAGGAATATGGTGATAGCAAATGAATTGACAAATTATTTGACTTCTGGAAACAACACTAATTCATAAATTAGTAGAGCAAGAACTGCTTTAAATGCATCCCTACCACCCTCTTTGGCAAGATAAGCAGCTTTCTTAACTAAGAAATCAGAAAGGAAACCCTTGACTCCGCTTTTGGTGGCACAGTTATCCTTAATCTTTGATACTTCGAGATGAAGAGCATTTGCTATTTCCTTTGGCGAGGGTAAGATTTCTAAACCACTATAAGGTTTCTGGTCCTTTACAGGAACTCCCACATAGTAAGCATATTCCTCCAAGGTTGGCATCAACTGATAGTCGGGGAAGGTAAAGCAGTGATACAAAGGGTCATAGAGTTGAACCAAAGTGTTGAGAACTCCTTCTTCCATCCCAGTCTTTACTATACTCATCATCTTCCCATATCTTTTCCCAAAGTCTTCTGATATCATAGCCCCTAGTTTTCTTAACTTGGATGTATCAGGCTTCTTGAAACTGTCTTTCTTGGTGTTTCTTGTCCCAATATCCATGATATCTGGGGTTTCACACATAGAAATCGACTGAGTTTTACAAAACCAGTTGCAACATGATATGTTATGATGACATGATGAGATGATGCACACGTAACACATAGACAAGTATTCACAAATATAATGCACGTGCACACACAGGGTTTCCCTAAGTTCAAGGTCAAAGCATGGGGTCACAAGGTCTACCCATCCCTGAGGACTTGTACTATAGGTTAATTGTACCTGCCGAACAGGTTCTATCAAAGTTCCCAGAGTCATAGTAAATCCTTTGGATATTATCGACCACCATGACTACTCACGTGGGTGAAAAATATTCTCGGGATAAACTCATCTGAGTGTAGCATTACGTCACAACTATTTCGGGACTACTCCCTCATAGTTTCCTCACTACATCTTAAAAAGGCTTAGTGGGGTAAGTGGGTAGCTAAAGGTCCTCAATTTCACGGACTCTCAGGTTGAAACAGTTAATGAAATGTATGACTACTCATACATCATTAATCATCTCAAGGAGGTCTCAACTGAGCGTGATTACATCATATGTCAAACTTGTTAGGACTACTCCCAACAGTCAACTATTGATTATATCACATTCTATCATATGTGTCACTCAAGTCTGGGTTAGGACTTATCTCACCACTCATGATACCCAATGTTCACAGTAATACAATATAAATATATTCACAAATATACATGTAAGCAAGTATTCATACAATCATACAAAATAGGTTAAACCCTCAAGTTTTAAGCCAGTATCCCCAGTGAAGTCGCCATTTCTGTTGCGGTGAGAATCAGATGTCAAGCTATTGATTAACTAGAATCTTAATTCATTAAATTCACAACCAGACTTTGATTTATTTAAAGGAAAGGTTAAAGAAAGAAAAACCTTTTGTGCGATGTAACAACAACGCTAAGAGATTTGGGGATCGGGGGTTGGTTATGCCTAGAATAGCTATTTCACATCCTAAACATCTGTAGTACTCTACAGGAACCTTTTGCATGTGTGTATGACAAACTTGCTATGGTTATGCTATAGATTGAGATTAGGGTTAGGGTAAATACCTAAGGATATCTTCTAAGTTTGCTCGCAAAGAAATCGCATCTTCTTTGTTCTCCCCAATTTCCTCTCACTGTGAACCACTCACCCTTCTCCAAATCGAACTCCACCTTCACAACTCAAAACTCGGAAACCCATTTCCACATACCCTTGTTCTTCTTCATTAATAATCACCTTACACACAAATACGACCTTCACCTTTCTCCTCTCCAGATTTCAACAACCCACCATACCCGAACCTCCTTCAGAACCCAACTTCAATTTGAATCCCATCATAACCCGTTTCTCGCCGACAACAAAAGTCACACCCAAAACCTCAACGAACCTCCTTTCAACCATTAACAAACCTCAACACCCATTCTCAAACCAACATGAACAACCTAGAAAATACTCTTCCTTTGTGAGTAAACCCAGAAATCGGAATGTGAGAAAGTTTGAGGACTGAAACCGAGTGAGGTAGAGGGACAGAGATGAGAAAATAGGAGAATGGAGAAGAGGAGTTGTTGCTTTGTGGAGGTTTTGTTTGGGACTCTTTGGATTTGTTTGGATGGGCCTTAGGCCTATCGATCTGAATATACCCCTCCTGTTTCATATTTTCCCCCTTTCTGTTTTTATTTTATGTATTAAATATTTTAGTTTTTTAATATGTATTTTCTAAATTAGTTGTAAATAAGTTCTTGTAAATAGTTTTTTTTTATAATATTTATATATTAGTTTTTTAAAAACAGTTTGTATATTGTATATGTATATGTATTTTTAATCAGTTTATAAATTGTTAATATATATTAGTTTTTCTTTTTAAATTAGTTTTTAGATTTATTAATATATTCCTAATTTAACTTTCAGAGTTATATATATATATATATATATATATATATATATATATATATATATATATATATATATATATATATATATATATATATATATATATATATATATATATATATATATATATATATATATATATATATATATATATATATATATATATATATATATATATATATATATATATATATATATATATATATATATATATATATATATATATATATATATATATATATATATATATATATATATATATATATATATATATATATATATATATATATATATATATATATATATATATATATATATATATATATATATATATATATATATATATATATATATATATATATATATATATATATATATATATATATATATATATATATATATATATATATATATATATATATATATATATATATATTTATATTAATTTTTCTAGATTTTAGTTTCTTTTAGAAGCTCTTTAATATTTTTCTATAAAAGTTAGATCTTGATATTTTTATTCACCTTTGAGGACTTATTTCCTCTTTTGGGTCGATGAAGAGACCTTTATAATTTTCTCTCAAATTATTGATAGAAAATGATAGATCTGAGACCGACTTTTCTCTTCACTTTTTATTTTCGACTTTTATCCATCTTTATTCATTTCCTTCGCTTTTTGGTCGATGAAGAGACCTCTATGTTTTTCTGTCAAATTATTGATGAAAAACAATAGATTCGAAACCGACTTTTCTCTTCACTTTTCTTTTTCGACTTTTATCCATCCTTATTCATTTTCGTCGCTTTTTGGTCGATGAAGAGACCTCTATGTTTTTCTGTCAAACTATTGATGAAAAACGAAAGATCTGAGACCGACTTTTCTCTTCACTTTTCATCTTCGACTTTATTTCATCTTTATTTCACTTTTACCGTTTTTTGGTCGATGACGAGATTTCCATAAACCGTTACCAGTCAAACTATTGATGAATAATGTTGGATCCGAGACCACCTCCTTTCTCTCCTCATTTCTTCTTCTTTTCAATTTTATTTTGACTTTCCACGGTCGATGAAGTCTTGTATCCGTAAGCGTCAGATTATCGAAGTCGATAACCTTCCCGATTTCAAATCTATGGAAAATGACCATTTGGGTCATTTTCTTTACTTTGGGATCGCGATAGGCTACCTACGATTAATCGATATTATGTTTGCGATTAAGACGAGATCCCACTGTTTTTGGTCCGTGCGACATGATTAAATCGGATAATGATCCTTAATATCATTCCTCTATCTTGTCCTTAGCACGGATATCAATTACGCGACCTCTTATAGTTTGACTTTCCTCATAAGTCGAGATACGATGGTTTAGCGTCACATTGATCCTGATTCGATTCACTTAACATTGTTGGACCTTAATTTCTAAACCATAACCGCGATGAGTGTTGTGAGTTCTAGGCGTTAGATACGTATGAAATGAAAAGTGGATGGGCTCTTCTCACATTGTCTAGAGAGTTTAGCGTATACCCTTTGGGCAATATGCGACACACTCTCTCCTATGTCTTAGGATTTTGCGTAGTGCGCGTCCCAAACCGATCTGATTCCCTTCCATTTAGGCGTTCCAGGCCTAGGACCCTTTTCTCTCGCATCCGTGCGATTGAGACTCCTTTTCTCTCGCATCTGTGCGATCGAGACCCGTTTTTTTCTCGCACCTGTGCGATCGAGACCCTGTTTCCGTAGTTGGCCGAACTACGGCTGCTCTGATTCCTCATTCCCTAATGAGGATACATAGGCACGAGGATCCCTATCCTTGACGAGCACACTAACAACTAACCTTCCCTTTCTCTTACCCCAGTGCGATCGAGACCAACCCGTTATCTAGAACCTTTTTCTCTCGCCCCGTGCAATCGAGATCTTGTCCCGTAGTTTGCCGAACTATGTTTGCTCTGATTTGTCATACCAGATGAGGATACGTAGGCACAAGACGACGATGTCTTGGCGAGCAACCTCACCTGTAGTTTCTCGAACTACGTGGACTCTGACTTTCCCATTGAACGAGGGAATACATAGGCATAGGACGGCGATATCCTATCGAGTCTGTTCCTTCTCCTCACCCCGTTTAACATATAACATTTGATAGTTTTCACCCATAGATTTAGAAAACAAGCGTGGATCCCGTTGAGTACAATGGACGTGAGGGATGCTCATACCTTCCCATTGCATAACTGACTCCCGAACCCAAGATTTGGTTGCGATGACCTGTCTTTCCCTTTTTCTTATGTTTTCTTCGATCATTTCCTTTCCCTCTCTTTGGGATAAATAACGTTCGGTGGCGACTCTTCTATCTAGTTTGTCGACCTCTTTTTTCGCAGTAGCGGTATAGGGTTTAACAAAACTCTCTATTCTAAGTTGTACACTTAAGATGTTGACTTTGACAAAAGCCAAGGGAGAAGTAAGTAATCATCACCATGATTCTTACATAAAGTTGACAAACTCTATCCTAGAATTCTAGTTGAAGAACACTCCTAATAAAGGTGGGTCTTTTAGACTTAAGCATAGTCTAATGGCTAGTAGGTTTTAACTTAACTATGTTAGGGTTCATAATGACTTGGCAAAGTCGGAGGGAGGATAATGAGCTATCTATGACCCAAGGGTCAATAGAGAGACTTTCCTTTGGACACAAGGACACAGACAACCTGATGTGAACTACAAAGTTCCATCACTGGGGAATAACTTAACAAAGTTGAAGAAATAAAGCAAGAACATGTAACAACATGTAATAATAATCAAGATCAACATTTAACATCTTAACAAAGATCAAAAAGCAAAGAGGTAACAACCATCAATGCAAGCAAAGAACATAAGTAACAACAACAAGTTCATCTATAACATTCAAAACAAGATTAATTCAAACAAGTGACAACTTGAAGAAAGCATGTTATAAGGATCAAATGATATCAAATGTAACAACATAATACCAACTAAACATGTATTTATGACAATCAAACAAGCAAGAATACAAGAAATGTTACAACAGTTCAAGCATGAATTCATGATTTCATGGGGAGAAGTAGACAAGTTTCATGGTAACAACCAAGTCAAAAATAAAATCCTAGCATGTTATGATTCTAACAAGACACATAAAAAAATAGAATGAATCATGATAAGCATATTCAAGAGGTCACAACATCAAGAATCATGTCAAAGTTCACAGATGAAATTCAAAGTATACCATGCATATTCAAGCATTTCACAAAGGAAATAACAAACCTTAAACATGTTATATTTCTAAAAAGACACATAAAAAGTATAATGAGACATGGTAAACACATTCAAGAGTTTACAACATCAAGAATAATGGCAAAGTTCACAGATGAAGTTCAACAGGCCATTTTCACATATACACGTTCATAAAAGCAAGTATGATCATGGTAAGGCAATTAATAAAACATATTTGAGCATTTAAACATGTTAACAAACATATATGAATCACACAAGATCAATCTCACAATAAAAATCAAGTTACAAGTTGAAAAAGTTCAAGAACATCAAGGTAAAAACCCTAAAAAACACATGTTATTCAAGTGGATCATAGTATTTATAGGATAACAATCCTTGAATTATTTCTTCACTCAATGAAAATAGACATATTAAGTAGTAGTTTTCAAAAAGAATGGAATCAATAACATAAAAAATGAGCAAGTTATGATCATTGGAAGTTGGTGCACCAAGAGGGCAAAACTAAGTTGTAATACCCCAAATTTTGACCCTTAGATTAGTCGATTCAGTTCACATTCCATTTCTCTTTTGCATTGCATTTAACTAACCACTAACAGGTTTGTATAGTCTGTTGGTTTTGCAGGAAAAATCACGTTATGCACTCTTTAACTTATGAAGGGCAAAATGGTCATTAATTCGCAGTTTGTCGACAATTCATGAAGCTGAGTTGTCTTCAGGAAGTCCTCAAGTGATTAGGGTTTCTCTATCCAAGTCCTGTGATTCATCTGAGGTTAAATTGAATTTTACGGTGGTCTTGATGTCAGATTCGAAATACCTTGTGAGTAATAATCCATCTGGAATTGAATGTGTCAAGGTATCAATGGATTCGGGATTAAATCGGTGCGATATTTTTACTCTGTGGAGTTTGTTTTAACAGACGCTTGTTTTCCTGTTTTTGCTACCTGTCAGTCGATTTTTAAGAGGAAACGGTGGAATTGCTGCTTGTGTTTGGATTTTAATATCTGTTTGGTCATGATTACTAGCCGAGTTGATTTAGGTCATCAAGTTTAGCCATTTGAGATATGAGGTGAACTTTTCAACACGGAGAGCAGTTTGTTTCGCTGTTAATCGGATTTTCTCTGTTTATTCATTCAGGACCGTATTCACTGTTTCTATTATCGGGCATGAGTTACTTTGCAAAGGGATTAATCGAGCCTAGCAGTTAAGGAGAGTTTAAACTGGACGGGTTGATAATCGAACTTTTTTTCATTGAGTAAATTCAATTATTTAAATTTATTTGATGAAATTAATCAGACAAGTTTTAAAACAAGTGGATTTAGTCAGATTTAATTTATTCAGATAAGTTTAACCGGATGATGGAATCGGAGGAATTTATTGGCATGAATATAATCGGATAAGGTTTGATCGGGCAAGCTTAGTCAATCAAATTTATCTGGAAAAGCTTGATCAATTAGATCTGATTAAAAGAATTTAATTGTTTAAGTCTATTTAGGACAACTTATTCAGATGAAGTTAAATCGAAGGATTTTGGTCATTTGCATTTAATTAAACAAGATGGATTTATTCGGATGCGGTTGTTCATTTAAATTACCGGATGAGTTATTCAGAGATTTTATCGGAGATGGGATTTATCAGATAATTTGGATTGAAAAATTCGAATTAGTGGGAAAATAGAATTCCTATTTTATTATTTTGGTAGCCATATCTAAATAATAAAATATAATTTTATTTATATTATTATTTCAATACAATATCCAAAAATGAAGAAAAATACAAATTAATTACATTTTTGCTAAATTCCTAAAAATTCCTAAAGTTGTCTTCGACTTCCGATTCTTCGATTCTGAGCTGTTTTCGCCGGACCTGCAAGCCAATAGTAGAACAAACAATTTTAAGCAGTTAGAAAAGTGTTCCGACACCCTCAGAAAATGCTCATCATCGGGTGTGTCGGGAGGGCAACAAAAAAGTCGAAGTCGGCTCCCGACTTATTTTTCTCAACCTCGGGTAAATCCGATAATAATCTGTTCAATTCAAGGCATCAGAGAGAGAGAGAGAGAGAGAGAGAGAGAGAGAGAGAGATAAAAGGTTGCTTCCAGGAAAAACACTTATCTAAAAAGTAATTTTGGCCAAGCAGACCCTAAAACACATTTCCCTGAAAAATCTGAGTTCACACGGATCAAACAAGTCAAATTATCCAAGTTTTACGCAACCCAGTGGATCCCACAGCCAACGCAGCAGCGTTCTAGCTTCCATCTGAAAAAGAGGCAAGCTCAACAACAAGTTCCTGAAAACGAATAACAACCAAATCATAGCCAAACGAAATCACCATAAATGCAGCAACAATAAATCCCAACGGTCAGCCATAAAGAATGAAGATCCATAACAAATCCGCTGGGAAATTCGTACCAAATCCATCATAAATTAAGCCTACAAGTCATATAGAAGGAAGAATCAGAAATTGGAAAGGGGGACCCAATATTTGAAGAAGAAAAGGATGGATTCAGAAAAACCCCGAAGGGATCATCATCACCATCTGCGGGTCGGATCGAATAAGAAGAGGATCCTTCGTTCATCATCATCAAAGCCGCGATTTCAGAGAACCCGTAAAACCAACAACAACCGCGCGAACCCATCGGAAGGGAAGGTCGCGCATCCCTCATCAGAAAAAGGAGCATCAAGCTTCGATCACCAACGGCGGTCGTCTTCATCATCAAACAGAAGCGACGAACCCCAAACGGACCACCGTTGCCATCGAACCTCGTCGCCCTTGTTCGAAGACTCGCGGATCCCCCACCAGCCTCAGTTTACAACATCATCGGTCGGTAACGAAGAACGGCGTCACGCAACACCCACCAACTTGCTTCAAACCGTAAACGGTGAGCAAACGGTAGTCACATTTGGTTTCTTTTTTTTTTTCTGTTTCAGGTTCGAAGGAGAACGAATGCGGTCAAGACGGCAAGAAAGAAAGAAGGAGGAACTAGTAGCATGCAAAGAAGATGTAGGCGAAAAGCTCAGAAGGTCCAACCATGGAGGCCGCGCCGCCGGCTATGGAAGAAGAAGGAAAAGGGTTTGAAAAACCCTAAAGGTGTTCAGCTCCAAATGTTCCGCCCCTCCCCTCTTATTTTGCTGTTGGTTTTTTTTTCATTTTTCTTTTCATTATATTTTTATTTCATTATTCTATTTTCTTATTTTTATATTTAATTTGTAATTATACTATAACAATAGTTAGCTTAATTTATTTTTTAGTTATTTAAACTTTTGAAAAAAAACTTAAAACATTCTTTTAATTAAAATTTAAAACATCTATTTTATAATTAAAACTTAAACTCTTTTTTGTTTGAAGACTTAACTCTTTTTTAAATAAAACAAAACTTAATTAATTTTCTAATTAAAAAATTCAATTCTAACCCGTCTTCTAAAAAATATATTAGCCAAATGAATTGTTTTTCTTCCTAAATTATGTTTCTTTAAATTAAAGTTTCTTAATAAATGACTAGTTTTTTTTTAAAAAACAAAAGATGATTAATGTTCCCGTTAATTTCCTTCTGATTGCACATGGTTTAATTTCACATTTTTGCCGTATTTTCATTCTCTACGGTTGTAATTATGCGAGAACCTCGTCGCTTTCTATTTCGTCATTACCTTTACATTTTTTTGGGTTTGTAACTACGCGAGGCTATCGTCGCTTTCTATTCCGTCATTACCTTTACATTTTTTTGGGTTTGTAATTACGCGAGGCTATCGTCGCTTTATTCCCGTATATTTTGTTATGGTTGTAATTTATGCGAGTAATCGTCATGTTGCGCTTTTCTTACTATCTTCATATTTTCGTATTTCAATTATGCCATGTAATAACTTATTTTGCATCATTTACCATTAACGTCCCTTCCGAAGGATTAGGTCTAACAGTTTGACCGCCGAGTCAACAGTCCTCTCCTTTGACACATTCAAAACCCTAATTGCCTAGGTGTCCTGCCGTGGACAAAAATACCCTTTACCCTAGCTTTAGGTCAAGGAGTCGCCTACTCCGTTTTAGGGTTTCCCGTCGTGGAACATTTAGTTTACCCTAGTTTTAAGTTCAACTTTTCAACGTTGAAATAGGAGTCGCCGCACTCCACTTAAGCGTTTCCTTAAGAACGCTTACTTTCCCATTGAAACCTTGACCATAATCAAGAAGTTTCTAACCTCCCTTTCAAGGGGAACTACGATTACTCTGATTCCATCCCCTACCTAGGATACGTAGGCACAAGATGCGAATCTTGCCGAGTAAACTTAGGACTAACCCTTAGGTCTTTCAGTCACTCTTAACCCTTAGCTCAGTATATGTCCGCAAGCAAATAATAAAGAAAAAATAGTAAAAAATAAACAAAAGGTTCCTATAGAGTACTACAGAAGGTTAGGGTGCTATTACCTTCCCTAAGCTTAACCAACCTCTTACCTAGGTCTCTCTCCGCATTGTTTACGATGCAAACATTAAGTTTTCTTTCTTTTAACCTTTTCCTTCGGATAAATCAAAGTCGGTTGTGAATCAAAGATTTGCGATTCAAATTAATTAATAATTTGATATCCTATTCTCACCGCAACATAAGTCATGACAAGGTAAGGCAACTTTAGATCATTTGCATGAATGATTGGAACTCAGTCAAATCTTAACCAAATGAGGTGAAACAAAAGTGAAAATTGTGTATTTTTGAACAAGGAATGAAATGGTACCATTTTTTTTCCATACCATGAACCCACAAGAAAACCCGATAGCATCAAGGTTTGGGCAAGTTTGGTGACAACCAAAAGCAAGAACATGTGGAAAGCATTGTGTAGTGGTGTGCTTGATGAAACAAGTGTACAAACATCACATATACATCATATATAGAGGTTAGCACAAAATAAATCAATAAATGCACACATGGTTTGACATATTGGATTCATCATGCAAAAAGGGACTAGGTTGTGCCTAGTTTGTGACCTGGTTTGTGACCTGAGTTTGACAGTTCAATAACTACATGTTTTGCTGCAAGAAATTCATACATGACATATAACATACCTAAAACATATCCAAACAATGCACAACACAAGATCATAGCTAGAAGTCATGGTAGCATGTGAAATGCAACTGAAAAGTTCACATTTTTGAGTTATAGGCTTACCTCTTGAAGCAAACTTGAGCAATAAGAAAACTAGAGATCTTGAGAGTTCTCCCAAGGTCTTAAAATAATGGCATCAATAGCACAAACAATGAGCAAGTTATTATTATTAGAAGTTGGTGCACCAAGAGGGCAAAACTAGGTCATGACAAGGTAAGGCAACTTTAGGTCATTTGCATGAAGGATTGAAACTCAGTCAAATCTTAACCAAATGAGGTGAAACAAAAGTGAAAATTGTGTATTTTTTAACAAGTAATTCAATGGTACCATTTTTTTCCATACCATGAACCCACAAGAAAATCCGATAGCATCAAGGTTTGGGCAAATTTGGTGACAACCAAAAGCAAGAACATGTGAACAACATTGTGTAGTGGTGTGCTTGGTGAAACAAGTGTAAAAACATCATATATAGATATTAGTATAAAATAAATCAAGAAATGTACACATGGTTTGACAGATTGGATGTATCATGCAAAAAGTGACTAGGTCGTGCCTAGTCTGTGACCTGGTTTGTGACCTGAATTTGATAGTTCAACAACTACATGTTTTACTGCAAGAAATGGTTCATACATGACACATAACATACCTAAAACATGTTCAAATAATGTACAACACAAGATCATAGCTAGAAGTCATGGTAGCATGATAAATACAAGTCAAAAGTTCACATTTTTGAGTTTTAGGCTTACCTCTTGAAGCAAGCTTGAACAATAAGAAAACCAGAGATCTTGAGAGCTCTCCCAAGGTCTAAAAATGCTACAAGGATGATAAGAATATGCTCCAAGTAACCCCTCAAACCAGTTGGTGGGTAGAATGGCTTGTAAGTGAAGAAAAACTTCAAAAATCCAAAGATTTCCAATGCCAATTCAATCAATCCTTGTTACAGAAGTGTGAAACCATCATGGATAGTTTCTATATGTTATTTATGAAGTGTTAGAGGTCTCAAAGCTCAAGGAAATGCAATGCTTTGAAGGTTGTTCTTCAAAATGCAGAAAAGTCAATAAATGAGCTTTGGAGGGTTGGCTTTTGGTTTGGATGGCTTTCTGGAAAAGATGAGGTTTTGGACAGCTCTAGTGCATAATTTTTGATGTGTTGGGAATATGTTTGATTTAGAAAGTGTTTGGAAAAGGTTTTGGAAAGGAAAATGCAAGGCAAATTTTGAAGGTGTTTAGGAAACTTGGTGAAACTTTGCAAGAACTTGAGATTGAATGGGAGGAAGAGTTTCAACTGGTTCTTAGCATGTAACTGGTGTGTTCTTGATTTGAGAATGAGGTTAAATTTATAGGCAAGTGTCTTGAGCAAGAGGTATGGGCAGAAGTGAAGCAACTTGCCAAGTTTAGCCTTCCATCATGAAAATCTTGGAGTTTTTCAATGCAATCTTGCATTTCTGGCCTTAAGTCATCCTAACAAGAGCTTATCCATTCCTATAGGTAATTTTAATCATGTTTGAGGGGATATGAGGAGACTAGTTACATCATAGTTGGTAGTTTGAAGAAGGGCAGCCATCATTTTTCTCTTTCTTCACTATTCACTGTTGCAACTTGCATTAAACAATGATTTCCTTCAAATCTTGTGTCAAGCTCGTGGGATATGATGCTAAACACTTCCATTATTAATGTGAAGACCAGAAATGAGGCTTAATATTTGATTAGAGTTGATTTGGGAAGCTTTGGAATCAAGTCATCCATGCTGAATTGGTTTTGCAATAGTGAGTTTTTGCCAACTTGTGGACCTTGGTTCTCTCTAACCATGAAGAGTTATGGAACCCACTTGTAGTTTTTAGAAAGCAACCATTAGGTAATAAAACATTTATGTTTGAGGTGGACACCCATTCCACTTGAAACTGGGTCAAAAACCCTTGTGAAAATGCTGAAAACTTGACTTACAAGTCAAGAATTCTTTGAAATTTCTAAGTGTATTTTCCCTCTCTTGCCTTGTTTTTGCTCATAACTCAAAATCCATCAATTTTCTGCTCATGAGTGCCTATATCACTTTTTAAGAAATCATTGAGACCTTTCCAACAAGCTTTGAGCCACTCCATTTGGATGTGTGGTTAAAGAGTTATGGTCTGGCCCTTTTCAAAACCTTAATTTCTCGACTTTTCGATTACTTCTCAATTCTTGATCAATTGGTCACCAAAATTCATGATTAGATATTAAATGATGTTGGGAACATATTTGGATTCAATTTTGGGTTAATACCCTGTTGGTCAATTGGTTGACTTTTCAGTCAGACGAACCGAGCGATCAAAAACCTCTGAATCGACTGTTGGTGGCATGGGTTCTCTAAGGCCTTGAAACTTCTTGGGAAGACTTCCTTCGGTTATATGAGACTTATGAACCATGATTCATGCTTTGGAACACCCTTTAGATCAAAACTCAAACTACAATTGACTTTTTCCAATCAGAAACCCTAATTAGGGTTCTTGTACTGCACTGTTCTTCTTTCTTGGGTGACAACCTCAAATTGGATTCATTCTTAATTCAATGTGATATCATTGATGACATGAAGACTTGATATATGGAGTACCAATCCAAAACTTTGACTAATCAATCCCTTGAAACCCTGATTTCTGACTGTGTGAAACCCTAGTTCACCTGTATCTTGACAAAGATTAAACTTGAAATAGGTTATGGTTAGATAATCAATGTTGATGCTCCTAGAATGATGATGTGATCTAGGGGTCAAATTTTAGGGTATAAAAGTTCCCTTCCGCTTTCATTACATTTTCGAGCAGCTCCCACTCCTGGCCACGCGCATTATCCCGTGAGGTCAGTGTTTCGACCAGGTCCTCGATGCTAGAACTAACTCTTAAGTCATTACTCCTCTGCTTCGGAGAAACGACTTGGAAGGCTCTTGTTCTGGATTGGGCCAAAAGTTGCCCCACTATCAGAAACGGCCCAATCCATCTCTCTATTGGGGAGGGCCCAGTTCATCACACGGGGAGCGCTCACGCGTCTCCCCCATGGACTCCACGTGCCCCCACGCGGGGACACATCATCAGACAACTACCTACCTCCCGAAGATCACAGGGTAGTTGAACTAGGGAAAATACCATGTACTGGTATTTCCTACGCCACCAGACCCTAGCAGTTACTTATATTGGGCCTAGAAATTTAACTCAATGCAAAGTAACCGTCGACCCAGCATTGGGGGCACATTATAAATACCCTTTTTCACTAGAGGGTCAGGTATTCTATTCTCTACACTCTGTACTTGCTTTCTCTTTACTTCATTTCTTACTTTGGTATCGAAGTGTCTTACAAGTACACCCCCACTTTTTCTCCATCATCACTGAATTAAGGAGCTCGCGACGTGTTGCTGGTCATTGATTCTTTTCTGATTCGGTAAGATCATAAACTTTTATCAAAATTAAAATAGAATTAAAAACTTAATTAAGAGCAAATGGAAATTCGGGATAATTAAATAATTTTTAGTGGCTTAGTTAATTTAGTGACCAATTTAGTGACAATTAAAGTTTTATTTATATGTTATTAAATTTTTGTAGCTAATTCGGTGGCTATAGTGACCAAAAATATTTGGTTTCTAAATCGGTCACTAAAAGTAATTTTTTTAGTATCGCAACAAAAAGAAACTTAACGTAATTAAAGCATGTCATAACACAATGAATTGTGCGAAACATAATGAAATGATATAACACGATGAAATATTACCTCAATATATCAAAACAGAAATCCATTGGCATAATGACATATAAATTACATCGAAACCGCTGATTGTATCCGATTCAAAGCAATTAACGCAACACAAAAAGAATAACAAACCATCAACATTAACCATGCATATTTACATCGAAGATAAACTGAAACGGAATATTACACCATCCAAATGAAAATAACTCAGAAATGCTGCGACGATGTTACATTAATATATCAAAATAAAATTCAGTAGCATAACCACATATAAACGATATCGATCCTACATATTCAATGTGATTTATCGCAACAGAAACAAAATAGAACAAAAGGCCAGTAACAACCATAATATAATATTTACATCATTTATAAATTATTTACAACATTTGAAGAAAAATCCAAGAACAGATGCACTGATGAAAAAGAAACACAATCGAATAAAAATTTACTCACACAATACATCAAATATGCAATGTGATCAAATTGAAACCAAAATAAATATCAGAGCAACAAACATTATACAACAGACCAGCTTGTTTCAAATCATTACCACCGTCGGACCATTGGTGTTGGCGGAGATGTGGGCTACAATGTTGAATCAAAGTTGTACAGAGTTTGACAGAGTGGCAGAGCAAGAAGTTATTGTAGTTCGTAACTAATTTGGTGGTGTATATAAGTGGAGCTGCCGTGAAAGGGAGAAATGAGTTGTATCAGTGAGTTTATAAGAGGGAGTTGTGTTATGTGAATGGTGATAATGGTGATCTGGCTTGTGGCATGGTTTATGGTGGAGAGTGAATAGTCTGTGGAAGATTTTTTTGTGAGTGGGAAGGAGGGAATGTTATAAGGTCAAGGGTCATAATGTGAAGCATAATTTGTATTTTGAAGGGTGATGGAAGTTTTCAAATCCAGTGTGGTGGTTTGGTAGAGTTGGTGGTGGATGTGTGTCGTGTATGGTGGTCGAATCGAAGGGAGTATGTGAAGTGAGGTGTACGGTGGTTTGAAAAGTATAAGAAAGTGAATTTGTGTGATGTATCCTGCAATGTTATGAGAGGAAGTGGATCTCCCTTCTTCTTACTGATGCTTTTTTTCTTTTTTCGTTGGTGTATATGTGTGTGATATATATATATATATATATATATATATATATATATATATATATATATATATATATATATATATATATATATATATATATATATATATATATATATATATATATACATATATACATATATATATATATATATATATATATATATATATATATATATATATATATATATATATATATATATATATATATATATATATATATATATGATGTGAGAAGGATTTGGGTATTCTTGTTGGTGATATGATGATAATGTGGAGCAGTGGGTCTGCTATAAGGGAAAGGAGTCCCATTTGTTCAACGAGAGACAAGGTTCAAAATTGAGAATTTGATTCAAGGCCTTGTAAATGAGAGAGAGAGAGAGAGAGAGAGAGAGAGAGAGAGAGAGAGAGAGAGAGAGAGAGAGAGAGAGAGAGAGAGAGAGAGAGAGAGAGAAAGAGAGAGAGAGAGAGGTCACGCGTGGAGGAGAAGAGAACTCAACCCTTTTTCCATTTTCTTTCTCTTTTTTTCTTGTTGGGTGATGTGTCACATGATTATTGGTTGAAAGAGATAGGTGAGGATGGTGATCCAAGTGTTTTGAATTGAAACAAATGTGAGCCTTTGATGATTTCAATCCAATGGCCAAGATAGTTAGTACATATTAGGGCTTCCAAAATTTAACTAATTCCACAATTACCTTTGGATATTTTGTGATAAAAAATTGAATTTAAATGAAATGAAAATTAAATCATTTTTTAATAAAGCAAATAAAAATCAAATGATTATTTATTTGTCTCTATTTATTTTTTTCTTGTCATTTTGATAAAATAAAAACAAATAAAAAAGGAATTAAAATGAATAAAAATCTAGCGCAAAAATGCGCGAAAAAGTAAAATGAATGTATTGAAATAATCCGCGTGAAATATACTTCCGTAAGACAAACATATAAAGATCAACTTTTAATGTAAAAAAAGTCTGGTTGAAAAGAATCAGATTAATCAAATGTGAATGCAAACAGGATCAAAAAAATAAAACGAGCACGCCAGGTGAAACCATGTGATCCGTAGATTAACAAAATTGACATATGCAAGCTCGATCTTTAAATTTTTTGCTCGCTAAATTTATGTACAATTGCCAAACGATTCAATCGGTCTGTGTCTAAAATTGAAATTTATTTTGGTCGACATTTTAGCATTATGCGGAAAGTAATGCATGTTGTGATATGTAGATGATGCAAATGTCTAGTGAATGCATTGATTTATTGGTTGAGGGGCAAAATTAAGGTATGATAGCTGCCCATATTTAAACATCTTTAACTCGAGGATATGAAGGACTATTTTCTTCAAATCATCATGGTGAAAGATAATTTAAATACCAAACAAACCCAAAATTTTGCCCTTTTATGCAATGAAATTATATGTTATGGTTATGATGTGCCCAAATGAAACATTACTCTTGACTTTTCATTTGGTAGCAATACAACCAAAAAAGATCTAACTCGTGACTCTTTTTTCCTTATTGTAATGCTATGTAAATCAATTATGAACAGAGGACCAGATGCAAAGTAGTCAACTCTTGTACTCTTTACTTCTAATTTTTGATCATGAATGGTAGTCAAAACTTTATAAAGACACATATGAAATTAAGTACTCTTGATTATTTATCAATCTGGTGATGTGAATGAATGATGCACTGGGATTAAGAAATACTCTTGACTTCTTAATCATTAGAAATATGATATGAATGAATGCACTAGGATTAAGAAATAATTTTGAATTTTTAAACATTAGATGATGTGAATGAATGCACTGAGATTAAGAAATACTCTTGACTTCTTAATCATCGAGTGATATGAATGAATGAAATGGGATTAAGAAATGCTCTTGATTTCTTAATGATAAAATGTTATGCAAATGCAATGAGATTTAGAAATACTCTTGCCTTCTTAATCATTAGATAATATGCACGAATGTGATGGGATTAAGAAATACTATTGATTTCTAAATCATCACATGACATGAATGAATGCACTAGGATTAAGAAATACTTTTTGCTTCTTAATCATCAATTGCTATGCAAATTTACTGGGGATATGGTAGGCGAATATCAACTCGAGAGTTAATAATTCTTTAACAACTAATTTTAGGTGATCATGTTTAGCCGATCTTTGCTGACAATAGATCCTAGAGGGAACAAGTGATCGTATCCGACCGCTTACACCAGAGGTAAATTCAACGGCGATTGAAATCTCTGGAGGATCATATTCAACCTCTCTTACTGAAGGTAGATTCCTCTGGGGATTAAAAGATCATACTCAATTGCTCTTCACTGATGGTAGATTCTTCTAACATTGACAGATCATGTTCAGCCAATCCTTATTGACGGTAGATCATAACAAACATGTAAATATGTTATATAACTCTGCATTGGATGGATTCATAAAAAAACATCATATTCGACCTCTTCATCAAAGGTAGATTACTTCACAAGAATCATAATATAAGTGTAATTGATGGGGTGTAATCATGTCCAATCACTTACATTGAAGATGGATTACTAGCAACATATTTTTCAAATGCTTATCGTTGAAGGCAGGCGTGCTAATTAAGAATCATATTTAGTCACCCTTCACTAAAGGTAGACTCTTGGGGAAAAATATCATGTTTCGCCGCTTCTCACTAAAGGTAGATGTTCTTAAGAATTCATATCCAACCACTCTCACTGAAGGTAGACTCTTGTTGGGGATATACGAGAGACTCTCTATGGAATAAATGCATAGCAGACTCGCTGGAGATATGCTGAGAACATTCAGTGAAGCTTGTCTATTGGGAAACTCTTACTAATCAGACTCACTGGGTATATTATTTACATGAGATATCCTTGTGAAGAAATGTTTATCTTAGACAAATACTTTGAAGAAACATGTTGAGGATAAACGTTGCTAGGGATACGGTCGCGGTGAGAATCGGATAGCAAAGCTATTATATTAACTTGGTTTGCAAAAATAAGATATCACCATCGAAATTTTATTTTATCCAAGGGAAGGGAGAAAAGTTCAAACAAAAACCCTAAGTAAAATGCAAAGCAAAAAGCAAGGCCTAAAGTTAAGCAAAGAGAGATCAAAGGTACGGGGGTTGGTTATACTAAGGGAAGATGCTAGCATCCTAAGCATCTGCAGTACTCTGCAGGAACCTCTTGAAATATTTGTGTTGCCTAAGATTGTTTGCTAAAGGTATGGATGGGCAAAGAAAAGAGAAAAGGTGGAAAAAGAAAAAGGTAGCTTGCTAGGATCTTGCAATCCTATGCCTATGTATCCTATATAGGAAGTCAGAGCAATCGTAGTTCGAAAACTACGTTTGGAAAAAAGAAAAGTGTGCTCACCAAGGATCAGGGAGTTGTGCCTACGTATTCTCAAGAGGAACTTGAGAAATTAGAGCGTCCATAGTTCGTGGAACTACGAGTTATAGGTTATAAGAACCAAGAACAATAAAGACAAGTAAAGAATAAACAAGAGATATGGACAATGACAATTAAGTCAACATATAATCCCTTCCCTTAGATTAGGTTAACAGGGAATAGAAAGTAAAGCAACAAGTACATGAAAAAACATCATGTAAATGACAAGAAATAAATGATGACACAGACACAGTACATGGAAAAGCATCATGTATGCTCAGACAAATAAGATATTACAAAGTGCACAAAATACGCGTGGAAAAACATCACGGTAATTAGACAACAAAAGTCAACAGAAATACACGGAAAAACATCATGTAATCAACAGACAAAAATACGCAGAAAAGCATCGTGGAAAAGCAACAAATAATCACGACAAAACATCGTGAAGCAAATTGGAAATACGGGGCAAAGCATCGCGAGAAATCACATAAAATCCACAAACATACACAGAAGAATATCGTATAACAAGAAGAATTATTAATTAATTTAAATATTAATATTTAATAAGATTAATTAATAATTTAATTAACCAATATTAAATAAAAATATTTAAATTAATTAATAATTAAAACATATATTATTTTTACATTTTTAATATATTTCAAATAACTAATTAAATATTAAAAAATAAATGATGATGAAATGTTTTTTTAGTTTTTTTTTTCTAATATACAAATAAATGATTAAACTATAAATAAAATATTAAATAAAAATGGTTAAAATGTCTTTTTATTCTTTTTAAAATCAAACAAATAAGAGAAAAGATTAAAAAAATAGGGTTAAAACATGAAAAGAGAGGTGTTAAAAAAGTACTTAATGGGCAAAGGAAGATAAAATCAAAAAAGAGATAAACCAAAACAATCCTTATTTAACAACAACAACAACAATAATAATAATAATAATAATAATAATAATAATAATAATAATAATAATAATAATAATAATAATAATAATAATAATAATAATAATAATAATAATAATAATAATAATAAAAAAAAGAAAATAAAAAGAAGGTTACCCAAAAACTAATATTTCCTCTTCTTGTTGTACCACGTAAAGCACAAACAGTCCCTCCTTCTTCTTCTTTCTCGTGGCGGCGGGTCAAAGTAAACTTTCTCTTTGTGCAAGAATGAAATAAGAGACACCCTTTATCCCTTCCTCTCCAGTATGAACGGAATGCATTTTTAGCGGCAATAGTGCGTAAACAACGGGATCCCGATGGCGGACATATATGGTGTGCAACTGCAGTTGGTGGAGGTTTTGAAACCATGTCATTGTTTTCTTCAGAAAATGAAGAGGATCCTCTCCCTCTTCGTGTGCAACGCCTGGCCCTTTTATGCTGATGTGTGTGTTTGAAGAGGAAACAAAGGCGGAGATTGATGAGAAGGTGAGTTGGAGATGGTTCGTTGATGTAAAAAAAAGGTGAAGCTTAGATGAATTCTGTTATTGCACTTTCTCTTGTTGTTGAATGCATTCAGAGAGAGCAAGGGATCCATTATGGTTTATAAGGGTGGAAAGAATGAGAGAGGAAATTGATGGTGAATGATTCTATGTGGTCAAGAAGGAGAGGATGTTATGTTGATAGGAAGAATATGTGTGAGTTTTGTTTTAAAGTTGGTGTGGGAAGAAGAGTAATATGGTATGGCGTGTAATATGTATGTGTGGTATGTGTAATATGAAGAGGAAGCATGGGCGTTGGTCTTCTTTGGTTTTATGTGGAAGATGAATATTGTATGATGATTTTAGTTGTTATGTTGTGTTGTTACAACGTGCGTTTTCGAAATGGAAGCAAGGGAGGGTATAATGTGATGCTTGGAGATGGTGAAGGGTGTTTGAAGATTGTGAAGAGGAGGTTTGTTTTAGATGGAAGTTATGTCATGGTTATTTTCACGTGAGCATAAAATATCCTTTTTTTTCTTCTCTTTCCTTTCAAACGAGAGAGAGAGAGAGAGAGAGAGAGAGAGAGAGAGAGAGAGAGAGAGAGAGAGAGAGAGAGAGAGAGAGAGAGAGAGAGAGAGAGAGAGAGAGAGAGAGAGAGAGAGAGAGAGAGTATTGATGGAGTGCATCGCATGGAAAGGGTGATGTTTTATGAAGAAGAAGTAAGGAGGTCAAGCTATGGAAGATGCAAGCATTTCATGTGGAGTATGGAGATTTTGTTTTCAACTGTTTTCTTTAAGTGCAGGCCTTGGTGTATTGTGTAAAGAAAAACAAGTAGCAGGTGGTATGTGCTTGGTGGTATTTGAATCGTGTGGTGTTACAAAAGAATATGATACATTTCCTTTTTTGCTTTGCCTTATTTTATTAAAATAAAAGAGAGATAAAATAATATAGGGACAGTGTTGCAGGTGTATACTGTGATTTGGTCATGTATAAAGTGATAATTTCACCAAAATAAGAAAAAAAACAAAATTCAATTTCTAAACTTAAATAACAAGTTATGCCAACAATAGATAGAAAACAAAATTAATATATTAAAAAAATAAAAAAGATAAATGAATTAAAAGGGGAAAATAAACAAATTAACAATAAAAATCTGAATTAAAACTAATTAACTGAAGTAAAAAAAAATTGGTAAAACGAGTGATTGAGCCGATATCGAAATGCTAACAAAAAGTGAATACACCAAAGTGATCAGCAAAAAATATATGATTCAGAATAATACAGCACTTGGTCAAATTTTAAAATAAATTTTACCCGCTAAAATGGATTAAACAGTCAAAAAAATACGACAGAAAAGTGGTCGAAAAATTTAAATGAGCACGCCAGATTAAACTACGCGAAATATAGATTAATATCACTGCCATTTGCAAGCTCAATTTTAAAATTTTTCGCCCACTGATTTTTCGCACAATTGACTTTTAATCTGACCGATTCGGATGTAAATCCAACAAGTTTACTTTAGCTGATAAATTGGGTATTATGTGAGATGAAAGACATGATATGCTATGCAGACGATGCAAAAACTCGTGGGATCTTAGAGTCAAAAATTAGGGTATGACAGACACCTTTATAAGGAATCCTACTGTGAGTACAACTGGGGGGTGGTTACCTTGGCTTACACATATTCGAGGCTAGGAGAGGGATGTATGTGGAAGACCAAGACTGTGGCAGGAAACGTGGCACTTCTTGTGGTAATAATCTTATATCCTTCGACTTTTTTCATTTCTTTTCATTTTATATTTGAGATAATGCTTGATATTGATTTTTTTTTCATTTCAGGCTTGGATACTTTCCCATGATTGCCGGGTGAGGGAGTGTACCCGATTACACAGAGCAGATGCCGCGTGCCCGTGCCTTTCTTTCGCTCAGGGGGAACCAGGCGGTTGGCCCTTACAGAGTCTATCTCGATCGCCTGGCTGCTGAGAACATCCGATATGATGTATATGCTGATCACCGTGTGACACACCCATTTGACGACATCTCCCTATTCTTAGGATGGTTGACATGCAGTTTGGTCATCAATGTTGCATATTTGCCCGAGCGCGCCATGCGGCAGTTTGACTACACTCAGACCATTTTTAAACACCCAGTTGTCTCCGCTCCTCTCGACTTGACCCGTATGCAGATAGACGAGATCTATGCCGACTACCAGTGGCACATGGTACCTGAAGAGGCTCAGACGACCAGAGCGCCGACAAACTGAAGCTGTGTTGATGACTACATCATGTGGTTCTTCATCGTATCACACCCCTACATGGTGCCCACTGCCGCAGGATCACCTCCCAGACCAGTTCATTAGGAGATCTTAGGATGTCGTGAGATAGTGGAGATGGGGCGGACATGCATTGCCGCCGATTTCTTCCCTGAGGGGTCTAACCACAAACATGTATTGGATGACATCATTGCGATGGTAGCAGGGGCACTTATGTATCGCAGGCATCGCGCCAGGACGGGTGAGATCGATGGCCGAAGACACAGATTAGCGGGAGAGGCAGCAGAGACGAGACGAGAGAGGCAAACACAGTAGCGACTATATTTTTGATGACATTTATGTACCATATTACTTCTTATATATATATATATATATATATATATATATATATATATATATATATATATATATATATATATATATATATATATATATATATATATATATATATATATATATATATATATATATATATATATATATATATATATATATATATATATATATATATATATATATATATATATATATATCATATTATTTTATATACGGATACATGTCATTTTATATTCATTTGCAACAGTTAATTTTTATATACGACCAACAAAACTTGATTTAAAAAAAAAACAGTTCTGATAAGATTTCGGAGATGCATCTCCGAAACTTTTTTCGTAAATGTATCTCCGAAAACATCCAGCGTAAAAAAAAAGGGTGCGTTCAAATGTGTATCTTTGAAAATAAAGAGCATAAAAAGAATTTCGCTAGATGCCTAAAAATATCAAAGAGTGGATTTAAAAACTCATGGAATATAATGTTCAGCCCATTTAAGTCACCGGGCCTATGGGCCGGCCTATTTGACAAGTCATGAGAACCATGCGTATATATTGAAATAAATTCTTCCGAGTCAATTAATTTGGATCTGATATAGAGTACACAACAATCATCAAAATTACAGATACGTCACCGTATTTATTAACCTTTCCACGCGTTTCTCATCTCATCATTCAAAACACTCAACAACCCAACCAAACTCACCATTCCTTCTGATATTCCAAGGTTAACCACCGCCACCGTATCAATCTCCGACGAATCCTCCGGAGACAACTCACCGATCTCCGTCTAATCAACTCTTCCTTATACTTTATCAGAGATGAATCCTGAGTAGTATGTTCCCTTTCACTCATCCACTCTTCGCTCTCGCTTTTCATCGATTCGTGTTTTGTCCTCTGAAATTTCTGAAATTCCATTCCTTTTCCGTGTTTTCGTTCTTCTATGTTAAAAGAGTTGTGGTAAATTGGTGATTACAAGTTGGATTATGTTAACTGAATTTTTTGTTGATTTCTAACCCTAGATTGATTGCTTTCCGTTATTTTTCTTTTGTGCCTATGAATTATTAACAAACAAACGATCACGATTAGATATCGATCGTTGTTTTTTAGTTTTCATGATTGATTTTGGAGGTTCAGAATTACTCTGATCTTGTCCTGTGTTGATTTCAAAGAGTCGTTTGAGTTTGTAATTCAATCAATCAGAAGCAAAATAGAGATGCTTGTTGTTTTTTGTTTATAGATCTTATATAGATCAAAACTTCACAATTGGTTTGATTTTATTTCATCTTCATGCATGTGTGTGTGTGAGAGAGAAATAGTAATTTCAGAAGCTGATGTGTTTTGTTGGTTTATCCTTTTCAGTGATTATCTGTTCAAGCTTCTTCTTATTGGAGATTCTGGTGTCGGCAAATCATGCCTTCTTCTGAGATTTGCTGTAAGCTTTCTGGCTGCTTTTTGTGCAAATTATAATTTTGACTACTCATGGGTTTCTTTCCTATTTTCTATGATATAATGTCATGATGTTAGTTTTAACTCCCATCTTATTGTATTTCTACATTTTTAGAGTTATCTCTTTTATCCTAACCAAAGAACAAAGAACAATAGCCGCATGTTTGGTTTTACGGCGGAAAAAATTGATGAGTGAATTGATTTGGTAAAATTTATTATGGTTAAAAGTGAATTGATTTGGTAAAATTTATTATGGTTAAAAGTGAATTGAATATAAAGTGATTTGTGTTTGTATAACTTTATGCAAAATTGAGTTAAATCACATTTAAACTCAAAAGCTATAAATTCTAGCTTTAAGTATAATCAATTCTTGAAATAGAATCAATTCTACTTTAGAAGAACCAAGCACTTCAAAGTTATTCCAAAGTCAATTCTACACCTCTATAATTGCTTTTGGCTCTTCCAAAAGCTAAACAATAGCTCCTGGTTTAACTCTTTGTCAGATGTTTTTGTTATGTTGGTTTTCTGGGAACCATACCATTGATGTGTTTATGAAGTTGGGGGAAAATAAATCCCTTTGGATTGTGTTGAAAATGGTGAGTTTCTGATGTCTGGTTGAAAACGGAGTTTGGAAAATGGAATTGTCATCTTTTAGCTCTAAAAAAATTAAAGCATGTTAATTTTCTTAATATGGTTTGAGGAGAAATTGAAGGAGTTTGGAAAATGGAATTTTTATCGTCTTTTACCTCTAAAAAAATTGAAGCATGTTAATTTTCTTAATTTGGTTTGAGGAGAAGTCTGTGGCTCGACTAGTGTCATAAAATATACTTTTGTCATGTAATCCACTTTTTATAGCTTATGATAGTTAGTTACCAAACTTTGAAGTAAAATGGCTTTACTTTGCATTTTGGTTGATCTTGGTTCTTGAGATGATTTAGAGTGTTGCTTAATGTAGTGATTTGCATTAACTTTAAGTTTTGTTATTATGCTACAGGATGATTCTTACATTGATAGCTACATAAGCACCATTGGAGTTGATTTTGTAAGTACAACTTTGCAAAATTTATATCTTGCACTGATTAAAGCAATTTCTGATCTCATTATTTTTTGTTATTTTTATGTAGAAAATCCGTACCGTTGAGCAGGATGGGAAGACTATTAAGCTCCAGATTGTATGTATAGATGGCTTTGTTTTAGTTTCTTTTTCTGTCGATGTTATATCTTTCTTCAATGAGCTTGACCCAACTTTTTAAATATTTTTGTTGGGTGTATTTATGCATAAAATAATTTTTTATAACCTCTTCCTTTTGTTGATATACTTTTCCCTTTGAAGCTGTTATACACTCTGGACCACATTGACTTTTGTTTCTTACCTTGTGTGATTCAATTTCTTATGTAGTGGGATACAGCTGGCCAAGAACGATTTAGGACAATCACCAGTAGCTATTACCGTGGGGCACATGGAATCATTGTGGGTGATTGATGGTTTTGCATAAGCTTTAAATCTATATATTTCCGAGTTAATGATGTTTCTATGCCTGATTTACTTACTAGTTATTCTGGCAGATTGTTTATGATGTGACAGATGAAGAGAGCTTCAATAATGTGAAGCAATGGCTCAGTGAAATTGACCGCTATGCTAGTGACAATGTTAACAAGCTCTTGGTCGGCAACAAGTGTGATCTGACAGAAAATAGAGCTGTGCCGTATGAAACAGCTAAAGTATAACTTTCTTTTACACCCTTTGAATTTTCCTATTTATTTTCTATATTAAGGAAAGATATTCAAGCTTGTGTTCCTGCGTTTATGCTCTTATGTTCCTATTTCAGCTACCATTACCCCATCTTTTATATTATGTTTTCCTTTAACAGGCATTTGCAGATGAAATAGGCATACCTTTTATGGAGACTAGTGCAAAGGATTCTACAAATGTCGAACAGGCATTTATGGCAATGGCTTCTTCCATCAAGGAAAGGTAATCATTTTTTGTTATAATTTATCAGAAGATAAACAGCTAACGTTGCTTGGCTTTGAAAGCGAGTTCAAGCAATAAAAAAGTTAACAGCTCATAAAGAAGGATTACACCTAAGCTCGCACCACCAATATTCTTTAGTTCGAGTCTTTTTTGGCTTTCAGTTTCCTTAGCTGGGAAAAGTCAGTTTTGAGGACTTGATATCTAATCCATCCATTCTTATCTAGATCACACTTAATATAAATAACTTCAAGCCATACAGAGATACCTAAATGAGGCAAAAAGCCATGGCCACTGAGGAAATGATTTTGGCCTGCTGAAAAACTTGCAACCGACATGATTATCATCTCCTCAAGAGGCTCATCATTTTATTTTAATTTCTTCAGGACAACCTGATTTTATACTTAGATATACATTAGGCCAACCCTGATTTTCATTGAAAGATTATTTCAATTTTAACATGGATATATAGATCAGTAACTTTTTTTTTTGCTGTCACCAAGATTGAATTCTGATGAAAAATTTGTCTTAAATGTAGAATGGCAAATCAACCTACAAACAATGCGAGGCCTCCAACAGTGCAGATTAGGGGACAGCCAGTTGGGCAGAAAAGTGGGTGCTGCTCATCTTAACCTCAAGATATCTTCTGATCTATTTCATTTGGTCTACTGATCATTGCATGTAAGAATTTTTTTTTGCTATGTTATTATATGACTAAAATAGTGGACCAATGTAAGAATTTGTCTGGTGGTTTGGAACTGACCTAGATGATCCCATTCTTTGAATATACTTAATGATATGGTTTGTGCAAACTACAATATTCATTAATGCTAAATCTATATATTCCTGCCCTTGTTTCAGTTCAAGCTTGAGTCTACTTTTGCTTTTGTTTATTTGATTACTAGATTAATGAATTCTCTTATTTCAAAATTTTGGCCTTGTTATGTGAAAGATTTTGTATTATGGTGACTCTGATTTGCTGCAGTTTAGGGTGGTGCGTATTGATCTTAACCTTAGGATAAAAGTTTGAGTGATTTTCTTTTCAACAACAATCCAAAACCTACTTGTGATTAACTTGATAAATAAGTTTTTATTTTAACCTTATTATTTGACTTGAAAATTGTTTTTTTTTTCCAACAATACTACTACCCAAAACCTACTTATGATAATTTTTAGATTTTATTTCACTTATTTCCCCATTGGGGTGTGGATCCATAAACGATAATTAAATTTGAAAATAATAAAATTTGTTTGGTAATACAGTTTTATAAAAATTATTTTAAATAATAAAATTTGTTTGGTAATATAAATTTACAAAGTATATTTTTTTAAGAACTATTTATGTATGAGTTTTTGAAACTAGAATAGATTTTATAGGTTTTGATTTTTTTAATGAAAATTATAAAGATAAAAAATAACTAAATGATTTAATTTTATTAAGGGTAATGTTAACTTGTGCCCTTGGGGTACATGTTAAGAACTAAATTAAGAAACATTGTTTTGGAAATTGTGTATAAACTTTAATTAAAATATAAAATTAATTTTTAAATTATTTTTCCCAATGCAAATTTACTATAAGTGGTTTTCTTAACCTGTGTCTCAAGGACACAAGTTAATATTACCCTTTTATTAATGCCAAATTACCCTTTTATTAATGCCAAATTTGCTACGAGGGTTAATCCTGTTTTAACAACATGCCTATGCTTTCTTGAGTGGGACATGCGACTTTATAAATAATACCGTAAGAGGTTAGAAAATGAGTGAGAGGTTTAAATTCACCACCACCACAATCAGTATGGACCGACTTAATTTTGAGATTAAGTTGTAGTTCATCTAGTGCTTTGAATTGTACAAAAGTTGCGAGTGTATTTGATTTTAGTTTTAGGGGATAAATCCATATATACTTGTAAGAATATACACAAGTGAGGAAGTAAGTGTATCCACAAGAGGAAGTGACAGGGGAGGGTTCCATAGGTCACAACTACTATGGAGGTAGTGGAAGTCTACGAGGCTTGCCAATACAGCAAGCAGTACAAAAATCATATAAGTTTTTATTAGGAATGTGGATATTACAAATATGGATATTACAAAGTTGAATACATGCTTTAAAATTTCATGACTAGGGTGTCTTAATTTTTTGTGTCATAATTGGTGTAAGCTAGAACTAGAAGAATTAGGACAAACATTATTACACTTGATATGAAAAGCCAAACTATGTCCACTTGAGATATGAAAAGCCAAAGTAGGTCCTATATAAGAAGAAGTGAGTTGTTGATTGGATGTTGGCTTTGTAACACTGAGGACTTGAGGGGAGGCTGATTGAGAAGAGCTAACAAATTTGTACAATCCATCATTATCAAGTAAGCCCCTCAGTAATACCTTAAAGATAGTCTGACATTTGACAAAGCAAATATTAACACGGAACTAAAAAAAGACTAGGTCATCTTTTGAAAATTAGCTTACACTCGCAAGATTCTTAGTAATTGAAGGCATTAAGAGAAGGTCGTTTAGTTTAAGAGATGTATTAAGGCATATATTGGAAGGAAATTGCATAGATTTAAGAGAAGTAATAGTCAAACCTTGTCCATTTCCCACATGGACTTGATAAAAACCAGGGAGAAAAATAGACTCCATGAGATTTGAGGCATTAATAATGATATGGTGGGTGCTCCAGAGTTAGGGTACAAAGCTTGATTATAGAAGGGAGAGTAGTCAGTGTAAGCAACTAGGGCTTGAGGTCTGTGTTAGATATTGAGACTACATAGATGGAGTTCCAGGCTGGGAGAAGAGAAATACAGGGAATTAGGCGCTTTGTACTCAGGTTGTGCTGACACATTGGACTGAGGCATACCAAAATGGCCAGAGGCTGGAGGTAAACCATAGGGATCTTGTGTGTGGCGATAGTAACAATCGCTAGCATCATGTCCTGGTTTGTAACAGATTTGACACTGAACAATGTTCCTATATCCATTGCCACCAAAACCAAATGTAGACATGTTAAACTGACTTGAATCATTCATTTCAGAAGAGCGAGGAAGTTGAGGTTTAGGACTCCTTGAGTTAGATTCACAGAAACAGATTTAGAGACTTCTTTCTTAGCCTTCTCAATGTGTGATTCCTGAGTAAGAAGCAGTGATTAAAGTCCATCGAGACAAAATCAGGTCTTAAATTAACAACAACAACTGAATCAAATTCAATAGGTAAAGCTTCAAGAATTAGTTCAATTTGATCACGATGCAACACTAGGTCACCAATAGACATTAAGGTGTCAACAATTGTGCGAACACAAGCAAGAAATTCAGCAATGGACCGCGTTCCCTTGGAAAGCGAACGTAACTCAGATCTCAATCGTCTGGAAAACAATTTCATCTGCATGTGACAATACGAGTGAATGTCCTTCTATACTTTCCACGAGGTGCAAAGTAAAATAAATATCGAGAGGAGCGAATCGGAGATGGTTGGCAACAATCACGTACACAACAGAGCATCATGTTTCTCCCAACCAACAATTTGGGTTTTCTGAACCAGCTTCGCGATTAACAACAAAGGGGAATCGTTCAGGAATTGGAGGCACAACTAGGAATTTTACCATTTTCGTTTCTCGAAGAACGCCTTCGACTTGTTGCTTCCATTGTCGATAGTTAGAATCGTCCAATTTTATAGAGATTTTTTGTTTGAAGGTTGAATAGGCGACAACGCAAACTATAGCATTTTTTTGTAGAAGATTGAGATGCAAAGGACGTGGCCATTGGCGCAAAAACAGGCGTAGAAACTACAAGTACTCAAGTATAACAAATATCTCTCTCACCCTAATTAGGTTTTGTCACACCACACTTAAGATGAGAGACTAGTATTGTGAGGGCAAATTCTCATACACTATAAGTACTTATGTTTCGATGATGTCAAAACGTAATCAGGAAAGAATCGGGTTTCAGCTCTACCACCACAAAGCAAATGCACATCACACTTATCATATCTCTCTTGTGTGCATATCATGTCTAGCGAACTTGTCATATATAGTCAAATGTAGTTGGCAGATCATTGGTCATGTCTAGAAGCATAGAATTCACAAAAATAAGCATTTCTGCAAAATTACAGGTTTTGAGTCAACCACAGGTTGACGCATGGTCAGCGCATGGAAAAGTATCAATTCCCACGGGTCGACGCATGCTGTTGAGACTTTGAATCTGTCTAAAAATGCAGGCTATGCATCGATGCACAGTCCTGATATGGTCGACCGCTCGCTGTTTTTTCTGCCTACGTTGAAGAATTTCACTTAGTTTGAAAAGCTGTTATGTCGGTTGGTTTTTTGAGTTACTATAAATAGAAGTTTGGTTCATTTTTTCTACAACAATTGAAACATTGAGTCAATTGCACATAAACAAGAAAAGTGAAATAGGTGTCCTAGTTCTCATCATCTTCATCTTCAACATTTCATAACACAACAATTACACACAACAATTCTTGTTGTGCATTGTGGTTTGTTCAAGGTGATAACGTCCGAAGCCGTCGATTGGGAATCCGTTTCGGGTTGAGTTTGTGGCAGGTTTTTCTTGAATAAAATCTTGAAGGTTTTATCCTCTAAGATTCGTCGAATTTGGGGTTTTTTGGTACGAATCGTCTCTACAACATTCAGCTGAGTGAAGGTGATTGAGAAACGGTAGGTTCGGTCAATCTAGTAGCGACAATCAGTGAATTATGTAGGAGAGATTCAGGTTCGATTTGTTGGTGTTTAAGATCAGTCGGGCTGGGGTTTGAAGAACGCAAGGTTATTCAACAAAGGGGCTGTAATCGGAGGTCTATCCACAACAATCGAAGGACTTGATTCAACTTGAATCAAGGAGCAAGGAGAGAAAACATCATCAATAACCAGAGATTTTGTTTGTATATTTTGCTTGTCTATCCTTGTATAAACGTTTCAACTCAACATGTGATATCTATATTATATTGAGCTCAGTTCTATTATTAGAATTGAGGGCAGACGTAACCCGAAGCGAGGACGGCGGGGGAACTGCCTCAACAAATCTTTGTCTCATTTATTTTTCAGCACTTTCATTTTTGCTTGATAATTGAGTAATTTTAGTATAAGCAATTTTATCAAGTTAACATTGGTTTGAGTAAGTGATTAACATTGTTTTTAACTCTAGTACAATAGTGTATTGTACAAGGAAGCTAGAGTCACTTACTCAAGGAAAAACTCACTTGGAGTGCCTCGCACGCCAAGTGTTTGATAAATTGCCTACACTAAAATTCACTTGTATTTTTTTACATATTTTGGTTGGCATTGTGTAGCATTGGAACTAGTCTTACTAATTAGTGATATTAATCAATTGATAGTGTGACTAGTGTGGTGATTCTATTTGCTCATTAACATTTTCATAAGGCTAGACGCATATCCGGTCTTCTAATAACGGTTCGTTATAGACGGCATTTTTCCACGGCCGCTTCCGCAAATCAAATTTTTAAAACCAATTTTTAATTGGTAGCGTCAACTGAATTTTTAATTGGGATCTATTCAACCCTCCCTTCTAGATCCGTGTCATCGTCTAACAAGTGGTATCAGGAACACCGGTTCACTATGTGCTTCAAATATAACTTTGATAGAAAATGGCTAACGAACCTAAAGGGGCTTATAATAGAGCTCCGTTTTTAATGGAGAAAATTACAGTTATTGGAAGGACTGTATGCAGGTGCACATAAATTCCATAGATAGAAAAGTGTGGAATGTTATTCTCAATGGTCCAATGTAAATAACTATGACCAATGCGAATAATGAGATTTTGCCTAAGCCCGAAGCACAATGGACTGATAATGATGAAAAGAAATATAACTATGATTAGAAAGCCAAGAATATTTTGATCTCCTCATTAGGAGTTGATGAATATTATCGGGTTTCTCATTGTCTTACGGCAAAAGCTATGTGGGACTCATTGCAAGTCGCCCATGAGGGGACTAATGATGTTAAGCTAGCTAGAATCGATACACTAACATAACAGTTTGATCTCTTTTACATGAAGCAAGGGGAAACCATTGTGGACATGAAAAAGAGATTCACTCATCTCATCAATAGGTTGCATTCACTAGGTAGGCCAGTGACCAATGATGTTGCTACTAACAAAATTTTGAGATGTCTTAACAGGGAATGGCAGCCGAAGGTAACCGCCATCAAGGAAGAAAATGACACAACATTGTTTGGAAAGCTGCAAGAGCATGAACAAGTGCTCTTAAGCCTAGAGCAACATGAAAAGAAAGAAAAGAAGGAAAAAACAAAGATAGTTGAAAAGAAATCTATTGCTCTCAAGACATCCTCTTCAAAGTCTAAATCTAAGGAGCATAGTGATTATACATCGAGTGACGAAGAAGAAGATGACAAGAGTGAGGACATGTGGTTGTTCGTAAAGCGTTGCAACCGCTACATGAGAAAGAATGGCATCCAACACTCTGAGAAGAACCTTGTCAACTTTCGAAAGCAATCTAGGTACTCTAGAAATGATGACACCAAGGGGAACAAAACAAGAGGATCATGTTACACCTGCGGAAAGACCGGACACTATAAACCAGATTGTCCTTTAAACAAAAAGGGCAAAGAAAAAGAATCAAATAAATCACATAAGAAGCAATCAAAGCCGAGGAGAGTATATATAGCTTGGGAAAGCGATAATGACTCCCCCGAGGACGAAAGCTCAAGTGATGAAGAGGAATCGGTGAATTTGTGTCTTTCTGCTCACCAAAAGAACAAGAAAAAACAGGTACGACATGCTAAATATGAAAATTCCTCTAACATGTCTCATTTTGAATTACAAGTTGCATTTAATACTTTGCATTGTGAAGCTAAAGAAGCCTTGTTCACTTAGAACAAAAGATCAATGATTCCGAAAGAAAACTCGAGGCACTTAAAGCTTCCATAGTGGAAAGTACTAAAGCAGGTTGTGGGGATCTTAGAAGTAGAATAATTAACTTTGGGTGTGACACTTGTTACATTTGGCAAAATGAAGTTAAAACCCTAAATGCCAAACTTAACCAGGCTCTTGAGCCCAAAATTACTTTTGATATCGATAAATCTGATTTTAGAAAAAGTATGGTGAATCCATATCAAAAATACAAATATGTTATAAGGGATAAAGATAGTAAAGGAAATTCAAAAGTTAATTTTTCTTGTCTATATTGTTGCAAGAAAGGTCATTCCATTGCTAAGTGCCGTTTTAGGAGATTTCTAGTTCCTAAAGGCGTTTATCAATGGTTGCCCAAATGTGACCATTTTTTTACTCACGACTTAGGACCCAATAAGCCATTGGGTACCTCCTCTTGTTAATTTCTTCTTCATAGGTACAACTTCTTGAGAACACCGAGAGAAGATGGGTTCTCGATAGTGGTTGCTCAAGACACATGATAGGAGACATATCTCTCTTCATCGACTTCGTGGCAAAGAAGAAGGGGGTATGTAACCTATGAAGATAACAATCGCGGTGCAATACTTGGTAAAGGTAGTGTAGGTAACCCTTCTTCCACTACTATATCTGACGTATTACTTGTCGAGGATCTTAAACATAATCTAATTAGCATTAGCCAATTATGCGACAAAGGATACAATGTATCATTTTCAAAAGAATGTTGCAAAATTGTGCATAATGATGAAAAGAAGAGTATGTTTAATGGCCTAAGAGTAAACAATATCTATATGCTAGACTTGAATGAAGTATCGTTAACAAGTGACAAATGTCTCATGACAATGAGTGAAGACTCATGGTTATGGCATAGAAGTTTAGCACATGTTAACTTTGACTTGCTCAACAAGGTAGTATCCAAAGATCTAGTACTAGGTCTGTCCAAAATAAAATTGACCAAGGATCACCTTTGTGATGGTTGTCAAATGGGAAAGCAAACGAGGATCTCTTTTAAATCTAAAAATATCGTTTTAACTACGAGACCTCTCGAGCTTCTCCATATGGACTTATTTGGGCCATCTAAAATTAAAAGCCTAGGTGAAAACTATTACGATTTCGTAATAGTGAATGACTTCTCTAGATTCTGTTGGACTATCTTCTTGGCTAGTAAGAGCGATACATTCGCCGCCTTTGAAAGATTTGCTAAGCTTTCCCAAAATAAATTAAACACAAACATTGTGTCAATTAGAAGTGACCATGGAGGTGAGTTTGAAAATTATTTGTTTGAAGAATATTGTGGTAATCATGGAATTGATCACAACTTCTGCGTTCCACGCACTTCTCAACAAATGGGGTTGTGGAGCGCAAAAATCGTATTTTAGAAGAGTTGGGGAGAACAATGATCAATGAAAGTGGATTACCTAAATATTTTTGGGCCGACGCCATAAGTACGACATGTTATGTTTTAAATAGGGTGTTCATCCGTCCCATCTTAAACAAAATACCGTGTGAACTTTTGAAAGGGCGCAAGCCAAAATGTATCTCACCTACATGTTTTCGGTTGCAAATGTTTTGTGTTGAATAATGGAAAGGAAAACTTAGGCAAGTTTGATTCCAAGGCTGATGAAGGTATCTTCCTCGGATACTCTCAGTCAAGTAAAGCTTATAGAATTTACAATAAGAGATTACTTACAGTCAAAGAGTCTGTACATGTAACTTTTGATGAATCTTATCCGAGAGACGTCGGAAAAGGTAGTGTTGTTCATGGTGCAGGTACATCTACAGAAGACATACTCAAAGGTGCCGAGCCGAGAATTGATCAACCCGACGAAGCCAAAATTGAGGAGGAGAAAGATGACCGCCATGAGAAAATCGAGGAAGCTCATCCGTCTACAAAAGATGATCTCCCTCCAGCTTGGAAGTCTTCCAAAGACCATCCAATCGACAACATCCTCAGTGATATCTCAAAAGGAGTCACAACTCGATCTAAGATAAGTAATTTCTGTTATCACTTCGCTTTCGTTTCACAAATGGATCCTAAAAACCCTAAAGACGCCTTACTTGATGAGCACTAGTTTTTATCCATGCAAGAGGAACTTAATCAGTTCAAGAGAAATGAGGTTTGAGACCTTGTCCCTCCTCCGCGAGGTCATCGAGTAATCGGAACCCGATGGGTGTTTAGGAACAAGTTGGACGAAAACGGGGTAATAACCCGAAATAAGACGCGTTTAGTCGCGCAAGGGTATGACCAAGAGGAATACATCGACTATGAGGAGACTTATGTGCCGGTTGCCCGACTCGAGGCTATACGCCTTTTGCTTGCCTTCGCTTGTGCGAAAAACTTTAAGATATTTCAAATGGATGTGAAGAGTGCATTCCTTAACGATTATATTAATGAAGAAGTTTATGTTGCACAACCTCTGAGGTTTGAGTCTCATGAATATCCCGATCATGTTTACAAGTTAAAAAGAGCCTTATATGGACTCTAACAAGCTCCTATGGCTTGGTATGAGCGGCTAAGAAAATTTTTACTTGATCAAGGGTATTCAAGAGGCAAGGTCGACACAACCCTCTTCATTAAGCGTCAAGGAAAATACTTAATCTTGGTGCAAAAATATGTTGATGATATTATATTTGGGTCAACTAACATGAATCTCGTGAGAGAGTTTTCTAACCTGATGCAGGGGGAGTTCGAGATGAGTATGATGGGAGAACTCACATACTTTCTCGGATTACAAAGTAAACAGCTTGAGGAAGGAACGTTCGTGAGTCAAACGAAGTACTGTTTAAAACTTCTCAAGACATTTGACATGGAAAACTCCAAAGCCATTGACACACCTATGCCAACATGTGCAAACTTAAACAAAGATGAAAATGGTAAGGATGTAGAGGTAAAGAGATATCGAGGTATGATTGGCTCACTTCTTTATCTTACCGCCTCTAGACCCGACATTATGTTTAGTGTGTGCATGTGTGCTCGATATCAATCGGCTCCTAAAGAATCCCATTTAAAAGTTGTTAAGCGTATACTTCGCTACCTATCTGGTACTCCGAAGTATGGACTATGATATTCCAAAGGAAACGATTGTTCGTTGGTAGGCTTCTCTGATTCCGATTTTACCGGGTGCAAATCGGATAGGAAAAGTACTAGTGGTACTTGTCACCTTTTTTCAAATTCTTTGGTCAGTTGGCATAGCAAGAAACAAGTTTCTGTTGCCTTGTCAACCGCTGAAGCAGAATACGTTGCCGCCGACAGTTGTTGCGCTCAAGTCTTGTGACTTAAGCAACAATTGTTGGATTTTAACCTCAAACTTGAACGTATTCCTATTTTTTGTGACAACACAAGTGCCATTAATCTTACCAAAAATCCGGTGTTGCATTCACGCACCAAGTATATCGAAATTCGACACCATTTTCTTAGGGATCATGTGGAGAAAGGCGATGTTGTTTTCGAACACGTTGACACTACAAATCAACTAGCGGATATTTTCACAAAACTGCTAGCCACTGAACCTTTCTTTCATATCCGACGAGAACTTGCTATCCTCGATATTTCGGATCGTGTTTCATAATATTGTTTGCACATCTTTTATTCATTTATGATTATATTGTGGTACATCTAACAAATTGAAGTTATCATAAGTACACCTGTATAATTCATCAAGCTACCTTTGGCATGAAGGTGATGTTGTTCCTTTACTCTCACTCTTCCCATCTATCTCTAATTTCTCATGTTAAAAGTTGCCTCATACTATGTGTTAAAATTGTCAATATGACCTATTATATGCATCATGTCTGTTTGATTGCTTGATAGTTGACGTGGGTTTGTATTTATGGCTCATTTGTTGCTCATATGTGCATAAACATGAAAATATGCAAATTTTGCCTGCATGAGTCGACCACTACAGGGTATGGTCGACGCACACAAGTAAACTTTTGAATTTCTCAATTTTCACACAGTATGCGTCGACGCATACAGAGAAGCTGTTGACGCATCGCGCGAAAATTCTGAAATTTGGTTTAAAAAAAGTTCAAACTTCTTTCAAATTCAAATTTTGCTTATCATTAATTGTGCATTGCTTTGGATACATTGTTACTTGCATCTACCTCATGCTTATGAACCTAATCCTCTCCTTTTCCCAAAACCCTAATTGGCATCTATAAAAAGGGGCAAATCTCATTCTCTTCACTCATTCCAAATCCTCTTAAAACCCTTGCTATTACCATCTACCTATCTCTCTTATCACCTTCCTTAAATCATCATCCATGGCCTCTAGAAGAATCACCAGTAAGAGAACTTCAAGAGCATCATCATCCGGGTCCATTTCGGTTACTGCTGTGTCGCTAGTTCCACCACCATTCACCGAGAGTTTCAACATGAACTTCAGTAAAGGGCTGCCGTCAAACAACATGCATACTATCGACTCACGGCTGAGCGTATGCATCTTGCTCATATCATCTCTCTTCTGGACTTTCAAGGCATCAACCATTTCTTGGAATGCAATGCGAAATATAGTGAAGATCTTGTACGTATCTTCTACACTTGCATTCACGAAAAATTCCAGGGCTCTCAACTTCACTCTCAAATCGCTTCCACAAAGGTTAGTCTTTCACCTACTGTTTGGAGAAAGTATTTCAATTTGGAGCTTGATGAAAACAAACCTCTTTATGAAGTAACTGATACACACACAATGACTGGCTATGATTTTAAAACTGCTTTAAACTCAATGTTGAAAAGGCCATACCCGCCTCACATTATGGCTAGTGACGTTTTTCCAAGAACAGTCACTACCGGCAAGTTGAAAACAGGAGATCATATTCTACAGTGGATAGTGGCGCGCATTCTGCGGCCCAAGAAAGGAGGATTTTCACGTGTGGAGCAAGCAAAAGTTCATTTGATGTATCTTTTGAGGAATAAAATCAAGATTAACTGGCCCTACTATATTGCTACCACCACAAAGCAAATGCACATCACACTTCTCATATCTCTCTTGTGTGCATATCATGTCTAGCAAACTTGTCATATGGAGTCAAATGTAGTTGGCAGATCATTGGTCATGTCTAGAAGCATAGAATTCACAAAAATAAGCATTTCTGCAAAATTACAGGTTTTAAGACGACCACAGGTCGACGCATGGTCAGCGCATGGAAAAGTATCAATTCCCACGGGTCGGCGCACGCTGACCTATGGTCGACGCATGCTGTTGAGACTTTGAATCTGTCTAAAAATGCAGGTTATGCATCGACGCACAGTCCTGCTATGGTCGACCGCTCGCTGCTTTTTCTGCCTACGTTTAAGAATTTCACTTAGTTTGAAAAGCTGTTATGTCTGTTGGTTTTTTGGGTTACTATAAATAGAAGTTTGGTTCATTTCTTCAACAACAATTGAAACATTGAGTCAATTGCACATAAACAAGAAAAATAAAATAGGTGTCCTAGTTCCTATCATCTTCATCTTCAACATTTCATAACACAACAATTACACACAACAATTCTTGTTGTGCATTGTGGTTTGTTCAAGGTGATAACGTCTGAATCCGTCGATTGGGCATTCGGTTCAGGTTGAGTTTGTGGCAGGTTTTTCTTGAATAAAACCTTGAAGGTTTTGTCTTCCAAGATTCGTCAAATTTGAGGGTTTTTGGTACGAATCGTCTCTACAACATTCAGCTGAGCGAAGGTGATTGAGGAACGGTAGGTTCGGTCAATCTAGTAGTGGCAATCAGTGAATTACGTAGGAGAGATTCGGGTTCGATTTGTTGGTGTTTGAGATCAGTCGGGCTGGGGTTTGAAGAACGCAAGGTTATTCAACAAAGGAGCTGTAATCGGAGGTCTATCCACAACAATCGAAGGACTTGATTCAACTTGAATCAAGGAACAAGGAGAGAAAGCATCATCAACAACCAGAGATTTTGTTTGTATATTTTGCTTGTCTATCCTTGTATAAACGTTTCAACTCAACAGGTGATATCTATATTATATTGAGCTCAATTCTTTTATTAGAATTGAGGGCAGACGTGTTCCGAAGCGTGGACGGCGGGGAAACTGCCTCAACAAATCTTTGTCTCCTTTATTTTTTAGCACTTTCATTTTTGCTTGATAATTGAGTAATTTTAGTATAAGCAATTTTATCAAGTTAGCATTGGTTTGAGTAAGTGATTAACACTTTTTTTTAACTCTAGTACAATAGTGTATTGTACAAGAAAGCTAGAGTCACTTACTCAAGGCAAAACTCACTTGGAGTGCCTCGCACGCCAAGTGTTTGAAAAATTTCCTACACCAAAATTCACTTGTATTGTTTACATATTTTGGTTGGCATTGTGTAGCATTAGAACTAGTCTTACTAATTAGTGATATTAGTCAATTAATAGTGTGACTAGTGTGGTGATTCTATTTGTTCATTATCATTTCCATAAGGCTAGACGCATATCCGGTCTTCTAATAACGGTTCGTTATAGACGGTATTTTCCAAGGCCGCTTCCGAAATTCAAAATTTTAAAACCAATTTTTAATTGGTAGCGCCGACTGAATTTTTAATTGGGATCTATTCAACCCCCCCCTTCTAGATCCGTGCCATCGTCTAACAAGTATGCTATTTATTATAAAACCTAACATACTAAACTAATGGACTTTTTAACAATTATCCATTACAAGCTAACTTAAACAATTGGATCCTTAATACAAGGCCCAATTCGACAACTACATACTAAAACACAATTCGACTACAGCATGTAGGTCTTCAACAACAACATGTGAGCAAACTTCGACAACATGCTAACTAGAGTTCGATCCAATATCTCACAAATCTCCACCTTGGATCTAAATCTACCATCAAGAAGCAAACTAACTTTCTTCATGCAACTTTATCAACTGCATACAATGGAAAAACTTGTAACTAGGCAACGTCTTGGTGATTATATCAGCAACATTATGATTTATCGAAACCTTCAGCACTTGGACTTCTCCACCCTCACCGCACCAATTTGTTGTGAATTAGGATGCCTTAAAACAAAATATACTCGGTTTCTTTATGATCAAGAAACACACAAGGGTTAGGGTTAAGGAAAAAGAAGAAGAACAACAAGAATCGGTTATAACTAACATTCTTTACTTTCTCTATAAAACATATTACAAGTACTCGAGAATAACAAATAACCCTCTCACCCTAATTAGGTTTTGTCACACCACATTTAAGATGAGAGACTAGTATGTTATTTATAATAAAACCTAACATACTAAACTAATGAGCTTTTTAACAATTACCCATTACACGCTAACTTAGGGTACAAGCTAACTTAGGGTACAAGCTAACTTAAACAATTGGATTCTTAACACAATGTCCATTTCGACAACTACATACTAGAACACAATTCAACTACAACATATAAGTCTTCGATAACAACATATGAGTAAACTTTGATGGCATGCTAACAAGAGTTCGATCAAATATCTCACAAATTCTTCCGACCTTTGAAATTCTCAAAAGTTAGATATGAAGACACTTTAAGAAGTTTAGTCGGGACATCCACCTAGTCTCGACAAACTGAGAGTATTTGGCTGTATGACCTACCCTCATGATAGGCTGAATTCGTTGACATGTGTATTACACTTTGACTATCACATTTATCAGTGACAACTCGACCTTGAAGTTTCAGCTCCTTTGCAAAACCTTTAAGCCACAATGCTTCATTCACAACTTCAGTTAGGGCAATATATTCCGCTTCAGTGGTTAATAGGGAAACAACCTTCTGAAGTGTTTCTTTTCAACTGATTGCTATGCCAGACATAGTGAACACATATCCAGAAATAGATTTTTTGGAATTCATACAACCTGCATAATCTGAGTCGACATATCCTTCAATTTCTGCTTTACTATCTTCACCCAAGGCTCCAACATAAATTAGGACTCTGTTTAGAGACCCATTTATGTACCTTAGAATCCAATTCAATACTTTTCAATGAGCCTTTCAGGATTCGCCATGTACCTGCTTACAAGACTTACTACATATGCTATGTCGAGTCTAGTACAGACCATAACATACATCAAAGAACCCACTATATTAGCATATGGAATGCTATTCATATAAGCTTTTTCGAAATCAGTACTGGAACACTGATCTATACTCAGCTAGAATTGAGGGTTTATCAGAGTCACAACAAGCTTTGAATTCGACATACCAAACTTTTCGAGAATCTTTCGTAGGTATGCCTCTTGAGATAAGCATACATTCGACTGCTTTCTATCTCTTCGGATGTCAATCCCAAGAATCCTGGACGCAATTCCCAGATCCTTTATGTCAAACTCCTTATTGAGTTCAGTGTTCACCCTCATTACATCTTCGACATTGTTGCTTGCTATTATTATATCATCCACATAAAACAACAAAATAACAAATGAATTACCAGGTCGAAATCTGAAGTAAACACAGTGGTCGAACTGACTTCTAATGAAACTTATGCGTGTCATGAACTTGTCGAATATCCTATTCCACTGTCGAGGAGATTGTTTCATTCCATATAGGGATCTCTTCAGCTTGCACACATAATCTTCCTTCATCTTTTTGACACACCCTTCAGGTTGCCTCATCAAGATTGTTTCATCTAGATCACCATACAAGAACGCAGTCTTCACATCCATCTGTTCTAATTCAAGGTCGAACTGTGCCACTGTGGCAAGCAACATTCGCATGGATATGTGCTTTACAACAGGAGAGAACACATCATTGAAGTCGACACCTTCTTTTTGAGAGAAACCCCTAGCGACCAACCTTGCCTTGTATCTCTTCCACGTCACTCCTTCGGTTCCTTCCTTAACTTTGAAAATCTATTTACAGTTGACTAACCTGCCTCCAACAGGTTTCTTGATCAGTTCTCAGGTGTTGTTATCATGAAGAGATTTCATCTCATCATCCACGACATTCAGCCATTGTTCAGCCATTGCCATTCTCTTTACTTTATTTATAAAACAAATTACAAGTATTCAAGAATAACAAATAACCCTCTTATCCTAATTAGGTTTTGTCACACCACTTCTTTCTTGAGTCGCTGCTTGAAACCACAAGACATCAGATGATTCGAAGTCATCTTGAGCAATGGTTGTGTTACCATTATCTTTACCTCCATGATCTTTCAGGCGTTTAGGACACAATTTTTTTGTGTGACCTCCTTCTTATAGTGATAACATCAAATACCAGATGCCTTGCCACTATAAGACTTCTGCTGACTTTTACCTTTCTTCTTGTCGAACTTACCATCCTTTCGCAAGAATTTTCCCTTAACAACCAAACCTTCACCAACCGTCGAAGGTTTATGCTCCTTTCATTCGTTCAAGCCCTTAGAATACAAGGCTGATTGAACTTCTTTAAATTTCAGGGACTCCCTTCCATATAGGAGAGTTTCTTTGACGTGAGCATGTGTTATGGGCAAAGCACACAACAACAACAACAACAACAACAGTGCTTGATCTTCATCATCGATCTTCACATCAATATTTTCAAGATCAAGAATCAACTTGTTGAACATATCCAATTGCTCAGCCAACACTTTGTCTTCACTCATCTTGAATGAATACAAAGCTTGCTTCAGATAGAGCCGATTCACCAGAGATTTCGTCATGTACAAACTTTCAAGTGTCAACCATAACCCTGATGTCGTAGTCTCCTTTGATATCTGTCGAAGAACCTTATCACCAAGGCTCAACAATATTGTGTCGTGGGTTTTCTCTATCATGGTTGTCTTTTCTTTTTCCGTTAACGCAGCAACCTGGACTTGATTTCATTGACACTCTTTCCAGTTGCCAAACTGACATCTGTCAGAGTAATTCTTAGTCTGACAGTTGCTCAAAAGTAGAAACTAGCTCAGTTGGACATCAATAATGCTTTTTTTAATAGTGACCTATTTTAGGAAATATACATGGATTTGCCACTTGGCTATTCAAGTGAGGAGGAGAACATGGTATGCAAATTGCACGAATCCTTATATGGGCTAAGGTAGACTTCAAGATAATGGTACCATAAGTTTTCCACAACAATTATGCAACATGGATTCCAACAGTCATCTGTTGATCACTCATTATTCACAAAAGGAACATGTACATCTCTGATAGCTCTCTTGGTATATGTTGATGACATAGTGCTTGCAAGCCCAAGTTCCAAATTAATCCAAGAGACTCAGACACTTCTCCAAAGCATGTTCAAACTGAAACTCCTTGGAGACCTCAAATACTTCATTGACTTAGAAATTGCAAGATCCAGTAGAGGAATTCACCAATGCCAAGCCAGTTTCTTTGCCTATGGATCCTAGTATCATTTATAATGATGAAGAGGGACCATTGCTTGAAGATGTGTCTCAATGTAGAAGAACAATTGGTAGATTTCTATACCTTACCATTTTCATACCTGACATGACTAAACCTCGACAGTCACACTTAAATGGGACCCATCATTTGCTGCAATACCTGAAAGGCACTCCACGTCAAGGAATCTTGTTCTCTACAAATCAATCTCTGCATGTCCTAGCCTATTTAGATGCAGATTGAGGAAGCTGCATCACTACTAGAAAGTCAACTACAAGTTTTTGCATCTTCATTGGCAAATCCTTAGTAGCTTGGAGATCTAAGAAGCAAACATCAATATCGAGATCATCTGCTGAAGTAGAATATAGAGTTTTGGCCTCCAGCACAGCCAAACTCTTGTGGTTAAAATAGCGGCTAAGAGCTTTTAACATCAATGTTTCCACTTGCAAAGTCTTCTGTGATAACACATCTGCCATTCAAATGACAAGCAATCCCATGAGCTATGAAAGAGCCAAACATATAGACATTGACTGCCATTTTGTTCGTGAACATGTATCTACAAATTTTATCAAGTTAATTCATATTCCATCCAAGTATCAACTTGCGGATCCCCTCACTAAAGCCCTTCCAAGGAACTCATTTCATCACTTAACATCCAAGTTGGAAATTTGCAACATATACCTCCCAACTTGAGGGGGGTATTATGATATAACTCTTATTGTAATAGGTAGTTAGAATAATTGGTTGAATAACTAACTAACCATAAGTTAGTTATAGCGTGTAACTGCTTCTACTACTTCATTGCCTTGCTATATAAGTAAACTACCATCCTTGTAATCTAGCTAATAGACATCAATGAAGCTTCCATTTTCATATTCCATTTCATGTGTTCATATACTATAATATCACATCAACACAATTCATCTGATTCACATCGTGACCACACATAATAACAACAAATTACAAACAATATAATGTTTCATCCACATCACATCAGCACACTCAAAAATACAATATATAAAACTAGTATTCATATTTTTAACTTATCGAATAACTATATTTCAATTATCTTTTCTCTTTATAACAATTATGCATTATATCATTTTTCTATAATACCTAACTACTAGTTTAGTTCTAATCAGTATGGGGAAGTGCCTTTACCTTAGACGTTTTTCTTTCCAACCGTATTTAAAAATCACCCCGAGCAAGATCCTATCTTTATCATGCTTCCACGTATTGATTCGAGTCAACATGCATAATTTTCTCTCTCATGATTCCTCATCCTCCAATTGTTTCGTTTTCGATTACCCCTAAAAAAATTCAAACTTTATGAAAATATCACTTACGTTCACCCGATTATTTTGAAATTGGTTTTGTGCAAATTCAAATTATGGTGAAAAAGATATAATCAAAACAACATCGTTAATCGAATTAAGGAGAAGATACTTCGAACAAAGTAAAAGAAGGATGAAAAATGAAATGAACATGAATATCTAACAAATTAATTGATAGAAATGACATGTTAAAATTTGGGACAAAATGGAAAAACTGTTTTAGAAGTTTGATTGAGAGTCTTCCTTCTTGCCGCTTTCATTTACTTGTGACTGTAACATTGTGTCATCCCTATAGCAGAAAAATTAGATTTTCTTTCTACTTCTTTTTTTAAGTTAGTTTTTTTATTTAATTTAAAAATGACACTTAATCCATAATATATTCCCAATTATCTATTTTATAGAAACAATACCTTTTGTTTTTCTTCTCACTATATTATTGTTAAATACATCATTTTCCTTAATTTATATTAAAATAAATTTAACACGGTTCAAGATAAAAATGATATATTAATTTATCATAAACTCATATTTATTTATTTTATTTAGCTATAATTAAAATATATATTTTTTTTAAATAATCACATTAAAATATTATAGTATTTATAAAGTTTTTAAAGTAATAAAATAAAAAATACCAAAATGATACTTAATATAATTTAAATTCAATAAATATATATAATTATTATAACGTATTGAGTACACAACTAATTAAAGTTAATTATAAAATTACTAATTTATTAAGATGATTATTCATAAGTAAATAATTAAAATATGATACTATATAAATTATAACATATCACTTTATACATAAAATAACTAGTTGAATAAATAATAAAATTCATTAAAATAAATGTATTTATATAAAAATATCGAGATGTTATATTCAATTCTTCAAAGGCATCTTGAAGCTCATCATAAATAAGCAAGACATCAACACTCAATCATTTATTCCACAATCTTCATGCAAATTGAAGTTATATGCTTCATAATATTCCTTCAATGCTTAGATTGTGAGCTTATTTATGGGAGTTGGGTGATCGCTCTTTATATGATAAGTCTTGTCACACCTCAAACATGCTATAAGTTCACTTTCTTACTCAATATTTTAAATTTCATTAAATTCTTGTCACTATGATTTGCTCTTTTCTACCTAAGAAACTTATTGTATCTTACAAACAAATTCATATCTTCGTCATTGTTTTACCATATTGGTCTTAAACCTATAGTCTTATTGTCATTTTTCTTCTCTTTATTCTTATCATTCTTCTTCAAAATTTTCTCATGTTTAAATAATCGCATGAGTTATTGTTTATGTTCTTTCTATTATGAAATAAGGAGAGAGAAGATAAAAGAGAAGAGAGAAAGATAAAAATAATTTGTCAATATTATTTCATATGCCTATTCTTCTACAATGAAATTAGTTATATTTATAGAACATCATATAGACAGTGTAATAAATATAATTTATTATAAATTTGGAATGAGATTATTGAGAGACAAACATCCAATTATTCATAACACTTCTCCTGGATGGTTGGTTTAGATATGCCTCATTAAAACTTTATTAGAAAAACTCCAGTGAGAAAAAAATCTAGTGAAGGAAAAAGAGTAGAATATCAGTTTAAGATAAATTCATTTCTCCTCCTCAACTGAACAATCATTTCTTCGACGATGAAGACCAATTTTTGTGCTAGTCGATTAAAAGTTTTACTTGAGAGTGACTTTGTGAAAAGGTCTGCAAGATTATCACATGAACGGATTTATTGGATGTTTATATCACCAATCTTCTGAAGATCATGAGTGAAAAAGGACTTTGGAGAGATGTGTTTTGTTCGATCTCCTTTAATGTAACACTCTTTCAATTGAGCGATGCATGCGGTATTATCTTCATATATGGTCGTTGTATTTATTTTTCAATGAGACAAAACACAAGTATTTTTTATGTGTTGGATTAAGGATCTCAAACAAACACATTCTTGACTTGCCTCATGTAGTGCTAAAAGTTATGCATGATTAAATGAAGTTGATGTCATTGTTTGTTTCACCAATCTCCATGAAATAAATGTACCACCACATGTAAACAAATAACATGTATTTGATTTACCATTATGAGGATCTGACAAGTAATCTGCATCTGCATAACATGTTAATTCAAATTTGGATATTTTGGTATAAAACAAACTCATGTCTATTGTACCTATAAGATAATGAAGTATATGTTTGACTTTGTTCCAATGTCTTCGTGTAGGTCAAGAATTATATCTTTCTAATAGATTGAACGAAAATGATATATCAAGACGTGTATAATTAGCAAGGTACATCGGTGCTTCAATCACACTGAGATATGGCATTTCAGGACCATACAATTCTCCATCCTTTTCTCGAGGCCTGAAAGGATCTTTCTCTAAATCTAATGATCTAACCGACATTGGAGTAGTCAACGGATGAGATTTGTCCATATAGAAGCGTTTTAACAATTTTTCTATATAACATTTTTTATTTACAAATATTTCATTGTCCAAATGCTTAATTTGTAAGCCTAGACATAATTTTTTCTTTCCTAGGTCCTTCATCTCAAACTCTTTCTTTAAGCAATTTATAGCTTCTTGAAACTTTTCAGGAGTTCCAATAATATTTATGTCATCCACATAGACACCTATTATTGCAAATTCTTTTCCACATCCTTTTATGAAAATACAAAGAAAAATTGAGTTATTTGTATATCCCACATTCACCAAATATTCCCTGAGGCAATTATACCACATGCGTCCAAATTGTTTCAATTCATATAGAGACTTGTCCAATTTAATGGAGTAGTTTTCTTGAGATCCAAAATTACGTGCCTCTGGTATATTGAATCTGTTGCGATTAGAATAGGATATCAAATTATTAATTAATTTGAATCGCATCTTTAGTTCACAACCGATCTTTGATTTATCCAAAGGAAAATGTCAAAAGAAGGAAAACCTAATTTTTGCATCGTAAACAATGCGGGGAGAGATCTAGGTAAGGGGTTGGTTAAGCTTAGGGAAGATATTAGCACCCTAAACTTATGTAGTACTTTACAGGAACCTTTTGTTTACTATTACTATTTTGCTTTATTATTGGCTTGAGGGTATATTGCTAAGGTTAGAAAGTGACAGAAAGACCTAAGGGTTAGTCCTAAGTTTACTCGCCAAGATTCGCATCTTATGCCTACGTATCCGAGGTAGGGGATGGAATCAGAGTAATCGTAGTTCCCCTTGAAAGGGAGGTTAGAAACTTCTTGACTGTGGTCAAGGTTTCAATGGGGAGTAAGCGTTCATAGGGAAGCGCTTACGTGGAGTGCAGCGACTCCTATTTCTACGTTAAAATTAGTTGAATTGAAACTAGGGTTGAAACCCTAAATAGGACATACCCAAGCGATCATGAATTGTCTTAGTCACATACCAGAGGTACAGGTACAACGGAATAAAAAGCCTCACAAACACCTAAGATACACCAGAGTTCTCTTAGCTTTTCAGGCAGACAAGATGTTATACACTCAAGATTTAACATCATGCACCCAATATATAACAGGAGAAGACCATATCCTTAAGCTCCTTCCTTGTTCAAAAGACCAGAAAGTATCTTTCCTAAAACTCATCCAGAAACAAAACAGGATGTCTGCTCTAATACCAATTGAAATTTTGGTATACAGATCTCAGATGTCCCAAGAGATGTCGAGACATTGATCTCTGCATAACTAAATAAAGATCGAACACGAGCATTCTGATTTCTTTAAGTCATAACAGTGTCATGACAGATGTTGTAACATCTGCAGACTGGCGAAACAATTTATCTAACCATTTAAATTATGCAGAATTTTTAATGCAGAAAGATAAATAACACAATGAATTATCAACTTAGTTCAACACAACATCACCTGCATCTGGGGGCTACCAAGGCAAGAAGAAAATTCACTATCAGCAATATCAATTCATAGCTAAACTCCCCCATTTACAACCTCTCACTTAATCCCTACCCAGTGTAACTTCTACCTAGGACACTCCTAGATATGAGAAATCACCATCTCACTCCCAATCACCACAGTGATAAACAAACACTCCCAGTCCTAGGAAATGCCACAAGAAACGAAAAAGAAATATGTACTCTCCTTCTTTCAAGAACAAAACTAGGTCAAGACTCTTGACCAAGAACAATACTCAGTTTTACTTAAAAACTTCAACCAAGAACAATACTCAACTCTTGCTTCAAAGCTTCGAGTGAGAACAATATAAAACCTAAATATGTCTACCATGATGCATCAAAAGATACAAAGGGTGACTTACAAAGTCACACACAAGAGACTATCAAAACCCTAAACCCTTACGTTGCACCTACGGTTTTCTTGTCGTGAATATTTTATTCTTAAGGTCTAGCAAGTCCTTATTTATAGACTCTTTTATCATGGGCTTGGACTCTTCAATCAGGTTCAATCTTCATGTTGTAAATCTTTTGCAGAATCTTCTCCACAAAAATAGGAACAAATCTTTTATAGTTTCCTAAAAAGTCTCAAAGATCCTTTTTATGAAATCCAATTAAATCTGCACTTTGTTCCTAATGAATCTCCTTGACATGTGCATAATGATGAGGTATATCCAAAATGTTAGACGATGGCGCAAATCTAGAAGGGGGGTTGAATAGATCACTTGTTAAAAACAAAGTCTGCGCTACCAATATTTGGTTTTAAAACGTTTTTAGGCGAAAGCGGCCGAGGAACTATTTTCGTTTAAAACAAACCTTTACCGAAAAAACCGGATATACGCAAAGCCTATGGAATCCAATAAAAACGAGATTAAGAATCACTAATTTAAACACACATCAATCCGAATTTATTCACTATGAGGTTAGACTATTTCCAATGCTTGAAAAATATAACCAAATTGAAAAGACAACACGAGTGTTTGTTGTTCACACAATTAGTCAAACACTTGGTTTGCAAGGCACCACAAGTGAATTCCAATATGTGAGTGAAGTGCTTAAGTTTTCAATTACAATCAAGGATTGTAATAGGTTGTAAAAATGGTTCAGCACAACTCACATCAGAATTTGGATTAACTAAATTGTTTGCACACAAACTCAGAAATTAAGAAATTGAAAAATAAAGAGAGAGCACCAATTTGTTGAGGCAGTTCCCCCGTCGTCCTCACTCGGGGTACGTCTGCCCTCAATTCTAAAAATGAAATTAAGACATGTATATATACAACCTGTTGGTAAATGTTATACAAGATAAGCAATAGAATTCAAACGAACAAACCCAATTATTGATGCAGAGCCTATTCCTTCTCTTCCCTTGATTCAAGTTGAATCAAGTCCTTCGAACGCGATGAACAAACCTCCGATTATGACACACCCTTTGAACAACCCCACGGTCTTTAAATCTTCCCCGGTTGATTTCAATCACCAACGCTTCGAACCCGAATCTTCCTCTCACAATCCTCTGGTTACCACTACTAAACCGACAGAACAACTTGTTCTTCGATTACCTTCGCTCGGTTGAATCTGTGATGGACCGATTCGAGCAAAACCCCCTAAAATCCAAGATTCTTGGAGGATAAAACCCTAGCGGTTTTATTCAAGAAAAACCTACTGATTTCTCAACCCAAACCCGATTACACCAATCTTATGTTTGGACGTTATCACCTCTAAATTGCAGAATGCACAAAAAAATGATTATGTGTAGTTGTTGAGAAAATGCAAGAAAGAGGACGAAGATGATGAGAACAAAATCAGTGTCTATTTTCACTTTTCTTGTTACATTTGAACAATAAGCTAACTCACTATATATGCAATTCAAAAATAATTAACCAACATAACAACCACAAAGACAGTTTCACATAACAGAAATTTAACCAAAAATGCGCGAGCGGACGGCCTATACATAGGTAAGGGTCGACCTAAGCTCACCCGAATTTCAGATTATGCAGAAAACAGCACCATGCGTCGACCAAGACAGGTCATGCATCGATGCAAAGTATACAAAATCAGACAAACAGAAATGAACAAAGTATGAGTCGACCAGAGGATCGACGCGAGCACTCTTGAGAGTAGACTATCCAAAATACTTTCTGTATGAGTCGACCGAAATAAGTTTGAGTCAACTCAAAGACACAAAATATATAAAAATGCATATTTTCATGTATAATGCTACTTTTGAGATACTCCACCATATAGTAAGCTAGACAAACCTGACCAAACCTATATGGGGTATATATTGAACAATTTCTATATGTATCAAACAGTGTTTTTGACCGATGTTTGACTCAAGAGGAATAAGGTATGCATATGTGACATAATGATACCGTCCAAAGTACATTTTTCTACCTATCTAAGTTTTGACATCATTAAAACAAGTATAGCTAACTATGAGGTTTGCCCTCACATACTCCCTTTTTTTTATGATGGCAAAACGGTAGAAACTTGGTGTACGATGCATTGTATCATCCTTCCCCTTACTCGATGCATTTGTCTGTACATAATCTGCATGTTCAATAAGTCTTACAAGTGATGTTTATGCTTGATATTCTTCTCCCCATTTGACAACATCAAAAAGAAAGAAGATAGATGTTAATGTATTGCATATTATAAAAGAGATAAGCAAATTCAAATCGTTTGCAACAGGTTAAATATCAACACACATTCACATATAATGCAGTTAATGAAAGCATATAAATGGATAAATAGAACGACACTCAAGAGAACAACAATAATCATTTTGTTTCATAACCAACAACAAGCATGTCTTCATAAAGCAAGTAAATACATGAAGAAATCTACAATAGATGTTAAAGAACACATGATGAAATAAGATGCATAATGAAATGTTCAAGACATCCCCAGGGTCTCCTCCCCCTAAAGTGATGGCCTCGTCCTTGAAAGGGATATTTCGGAAGTGGAGGCAGTTGCGCATCAGCCCGTTCCGTATACTCCAAAACCGCTCGACTGAGAGTGTTGAAGTTGTTGTTAAGAGTCTGATGTTGACTTGTTGCAGTTTCAACTATCCCATTTATCCTACCCATCACCGCAAATGTAACGAAATTGAAGTTTTCTGTGTTAGCTTGAAATTGGTTCTGCAATTGCGAGAACCTCTCATCCTGGACATTCATAAAGGTACATTGTTTAAGCTACATGCTTCTCATCATATCGAGGAGTTCATCGGTGTTTTGTTAGGGACATGGAGGAGATGGAGGCACATAACTCCAGTCTGAGGTGTCTTGGTGATCCCAATTTAACGTTTGTGGCATGTAATTGGTATCTAACGATGTCCAGCCAGTTATTGCCAGGCACCCCACCCTTGGTCATCATCATGCACCAAGTAAGGTGATTGGTTTAGCCACCCACTGTCATATCGATCATCAGTCTCCATGGGATGTCCACCTACTTCTTCTTCTTCTTCTTCTTCTTCTTCTTCTTCTTCTTCTTCTTCTTCTTCTTCTGCTTCCTCTATGTGTTCATCACTCTCATCAGATTCTTCCAACCGAGAGCTAGTAGCCTTAACAATGAATCGATAACGACTTTCTCTTGGATCCCAGATATAGCCCATCATAGTAAGAGTCTTTTGACATAACTCTTGATCAAAGGTCAAGGATATGTAGGAATACCTTGAACATTGATGTTGGTATTATTGAGAATCGATTGGATAAAGGATCCATATGACAGAGTTGTTCCTCTATCGAAATCCTTTAGTGAATAGATTCGACTGGCAATGTAATGAGGCCAACTGATCTTGATATTTTTCTTAAGTATGTAAACCAAGTGTACATCGACTTGATACACTCATGAGTAGTCGCCTTTCTTTGGATGTAGAATGTGCGACACAATCCATTGCAGGATTCTATCAACCGGTTTCAGTTTGCCCGTCGTGACTGTTTTCAGAAAGAGGTCGCTCGCGACAATGTCGTCACCATAGGGTTTCTTCAGCATGGAGTTTAAGGCTTCTTTGAAGTCATAGCCTGCCACAGTACGAGCATCCGTGGCCTTAATGATTGGCTCAAAGGACACAGGTGACATATCAAACAAAATTTTCCATACCAAGTCATTTACATAAACCTTGGTATTTCCCAGCTTTGTAGTAAACTCAAACCCTTGGAATTTACCCTGAATTCCTGAGTTGAAGACTCTCACTAAGTTTTCGTTGTATTTGATGTCACACTCCAAAAAATTGTCAAAATCTTGTGCATCCAAAATATCAATTACCTCTAGAATATGCATTCTCTCAGCAACCTTTCTATAGTAATCATGTTGTTTGACTATAGATCGTTTGCTAAAGTTCTTCTCATAAATTTTTAAATATTCAAGAGGTAACAAAGAGACAGCAGTTATCGATAAAGTTGTTCTTGACAGACCGGCTTGAGTAGATGGAACTCTAGTGGTTCTATTTCCAGTGGTTCTTCTTGTAGACATTTTGATTTTCTGTGGAGATGAAGAATTTGTAGATACAGAATTTTACTCTTGGAGATATAAAGGATAAAGTAGCTTTACCCTTTTTATGGAGAAACTAGGTTTTGAAGAGAGCTTTGAGAAGAGAAGATGTAGAGAGATTGCCTTGAATAGATGCAATAAACAATGCAAATGCTAATGATGATTTAGTTTGAATACACAACATGAGATTAAATACATTAAAAGATGAAAGAATTTGAATAGTTCATCAACAAATTATCAGCATCATCGCGCGACGCGTCGATCGGAAGAGGTCATGCGTCGACCTTAGGGTCGACCTGAGCAGACCCGCTTTACAAACATGAAAAATTGTAGTTTTGTGAGTCGACCGGAACCCTATGTAGGTCGACTCATATAGTTAAAAATAGCAAAAATCATTAATTTTGTTCAACAAGCATCCAAAGAGACATAAATAAACAGCCTATCCATATTTCAAATATGCAAATGGATGAAATACGCTTAATCCTGGAATAAACATCAACAATAACACACAACTTGATATGAATGAGGTAAGTGCGAGAGTTTCCAAATAAGGAAAGATAGAACCTCAGCTCCAATTGATAGCTAATGCCCTCACATATGGCTCTATACTTCTTCATTTGTTAGATAAAAGATGAACAAAGCATACACACACACATACACACACACACACACACATATATATATATATATATATATATATATATATATATATATATATATATATATATATATATATATATATATATATATATATATATATATATATATATATATATATATATATATATATATATATATATATATATATATATATATATATATATATATATCGAGAACACCGAATTTCCTACAGATGTGAAAGAAAGGCTTTATAGCAAGTGATTTTGTAAAGATATCTGCAAGTTGATTTTTAGTATCAACGTGCTCAAATACCACATCGCCATTCTCCACATGATCCCTAAGGAAGTGGTGGCGTATTTCGATATGCTTGGTGCGTGAGTGTAGAGCGGGATTCTTGGTTAGGTTAATGGCACTAGTGTTATCACAAAAGATCAGAACACAATCAAGTTTTAGGTTAAAGTCAAGAAATTGTTGCTTAAGCCATAAGACTTGAGCGCAACAACTATCGACCGCAAAGTATTCTGCTTCGGCTGTTGACAAAGCAACGGAAACCTACTTTTTGCTATGCCAACTCACCAAAGAATTTGAAAACAGATGACACGTGCCACTCGTGCTTTTCCTATCCGATTCGCAACCAACAAAATCGGAATCAGAAGAGCCAACCAAGGAGAAATCATTACCCTTAGAATACCAAAGCCCATACTTTGGAGTACCAAAGAGGTATCTAAGTATGCGCTTTACCTCTTTTAAGTGAGATTCTTTGGGACATGATTAATACCTTGCATGCATAAAAACACTGAACATAATGTCGGGTCTAGAAGCAGTAAGATAGAGGAGAGATCCAATCATACCTCAATACTTTTTCACCTCTACATCCTTACTATTTTTGTCTTGGTTAAGATTCACACACGTCGGCATTGGAGTGTCAATAACTTTGGAGTTTTCCATGTCAAAACGCTTGAGAAGCTTAAGGAAATATTTTGTCTGGCTCACAAATGTACCCTCTTTCAGTTGTTTGATTTACAATCTGAGGAAATAGTTGAGTTCCCTCATCATACTCATCTTGAATTCTCCTTGCATTAATCTAGAAAATTTCCTTACCAGATTCATGTTAGTTGATCCAAAAATAATATCATCAACATATATTTATACCAAGGTTAAGTGTTTTCCTTGACGTTTAATGAAAAGGGTTGTGTCAACCTTTCCTCTTGAGTACCCTTGGTCAAGAATAAATTTGTTGAGACGGTCATACCAAGTCCTAGGGGCTTGTTTGAGTCCATACAAAGCATGTTTTAATTTGTATACATGATCAGGATACTCATGGGATTCAAACTCGGAAGGTTGGGCAACATAAACCTCTTCATTTATATATCCATTGAGGAACGCACTTTTTACATCCATTTGAAATAGTTTGAAATATTTCGCACAAGCAAAGGAAAGTAGAAGGTGTGTAACCTCGAGTCGGGCAACCGACGCATAAGTTTCCTCATAGTCGATTCCTTCCTCTTGGTTATACCCTTGCGCAATCAAACGTGCCTTATTGCGAGTTATAACTTTGTTTTTGTCTAGTTTATTCCTAAACACCCATCGGGTGCCAATTACTTGATGGTCTCGCGGAGGAGGGACAAGGGCCCAAACCTCGTTTATTTTAAACTGATTAAGTTCATCTTGCATTGATAGGAACCAATGTTCATCGAATAACGCCTTTTTTGGGTTTTTAGGTTCTACTTGAGAAACGAAAGCGAAGTGATAACATAAATTACTTAGCTTTGATCGAGTTGTCACTCCCTTTGAGATATCATCGAGAATATTGTCGATGGGATAGTCTTTAGAAGACTTTCATGCTGGAGGAAGACCATCGGTATTGGATGGATGAACTTCCTCAATCCCCTCACAGTGGTGATCTTTTTCCTCCTCAACTTTAACTGGGTCAGGTTGATCAATTCTTGTCTCAGCATCTTTGAGTATGTCTTCAGAAGATACACCTGCACCATGAAATGACCTACCTTTTCCAACACTTTTTGGATAAGACTCATCAAATGTGACATGAACAGACTCTTCAATTGTAAGTAATCTTTTATTGTATATTTTATAAGCTTTACTTGACTGAGAATATCCGAGAAAGATACCTTCATCTGCCTTAGAGTCAAATTTTCCTAGACTCTCTTTTCCATTGTTTAACACGAAACACTTAAAACCAAAGACGTGAAGGTGAGACACATTTGGCTTCCGCCCTTTTGAAAGTTCATATGGAGTCTTGTTGAGAATAGGGCGGATGAGTACCCTATTCAAAACATAACAAGCTGATTTTCAAAAAGATGATTTTCAAACTCACATCCATGATCACTTCTAATTGATATAATGTTTGTGTTTAACTTATTTTGAGAAAGTTTAGCAAATTTTTCAAAGGCAGAGAATGTATTGCTCTTGCTAGCCAAGAAGATAGTCCAACAAAACCTAGAAAAATCATCGACTAGAACAAAACCATAATAGTTACCACATAGACTCTTAATTCTAGATGGCCCAAAGAGGTCCATATGAAGAAATTCAAGAGGTCTCGTAGTCGACACAATGTTTTTAGATTTAAACGAGATCCTTGTTTGCTTCCCCATTTGGCACGCATCACATAAGTGATCCTTGGTAAAGTTGATTTTGGGTAATCCAACAACTAGGCTTTTAGAAACTATCTTGTTTAGCAAGTCAAAATTGACATGCGCTAAACGTATATGCCACAACCATGAATCCTCACTCATAGTCATTTTAAAATCTTATTTATTAGATTTTTGTTTTCTATGATTTTACCTTCATTGGGACTAAAGTGTGCACTTTTGAGACGATTAACTTCTTTAAAGAAGAGTCAAAGTAAAAATGTAGAGGAAATATTGAATATATTTCATAAATTTTATTGTAAAATGTAGTTTTTAAAATAAAAATTCGAATTGTTGCGCAATTGTTTCAACTATTATGTAAAAGAATTGACTTGATTGCAAAATATAATAATTTGATAAAAATAAGAATAACAACCACTTAAAGTAATTGATTGAATTAGATTCAATTAGAAATTTATTTACTTTATGTAAATTCAAGATCCAATAAATTATACATTATTTTGATAGTACTATAGCAAATTGATTAAAAATAATTTGTTTCAAATAACCTAATTTGTAAGCATGAGACGATTTTGTGGGTGCAACCTAGGTAGATAATATGTGTTTGGAAATTCAACCATAATTTATGGAGAATTTCACTCAATCAATCTTGTTTTAAAGATTGTTTCAACCCACATAATGACAACGAAAGAAAAGTTTTAGAAAGAAAGAAAGAAAGTAAACGTTGGAGAAAAAGATGAGCAATTTTCTACAGAGAACTCTCTGCCCACAAACTGTAGAAATTGTGTTATTTCACTTGCAACTGCAAATTGAGAATTACAAAATATGATAAGTTGTTTACAAAATATTGCGGTGTGAATCGGATATCAAGCTATTGAATTAACTTAAATCACAAATCATGAAGTTCACCACTGAGCTTTGATTTATCCAAAGGAAAGGGTAAAGATCGAAGAAAACCCTAAGTGCGCTACGTAACAACAAAGCTAAGAGAACTATACATGGAAGATGTTAGCATCCTAAGTATCTGTAGTACTATACATGAACCTCTTATTAGTATTTATGTTATGCTAAAGTGTTTGCTAAGGGAACTGCGCTAAGGTAAATATCTAAAGTATATACAAAGTATGTTCGCCAAGACATCGCATCTCGTGCCTACGTATCCTGAAGGGAATTGAATCAGAGCAATCGTAGTTCCCCTCACTAGGGGTTAAGAACTCTTGACTATGGTAAATGTTCTAAAGATAAGGTAAGTGTTCATGGCAAGACACCTACATAGAGTGTGGCGACTATAAACCTAAGGTTAGGTTAGAAGGAGGAAGTGTTTGTGACAGAACACACACAGAGTACGGTGACTCTAGTCCTAAGGTTAGGATAAACGGGAAGGTAAACTAGCAAGCTAGGCTAAGTATGACATTGCAGTCAAAAAGTATGATCCTTTCCTTTAGAATTGAGATAGGAAACTGAGGGACAAAAAGACAAACCTCCATTATCAAGTGTAAGAGGAATAGAAATATATACAGTAAATGTTCAGACATGTCAAAAAACTCAAGATAGGATATCAAAATCGGGATTTAATCGTAGCGAAAGACAACAAGAATTAAATTCAAAAACTGAACAACAAAAATTAACTAAAATGAAAATACGAAAACGTCATGATTAATTTAAGAATAAAAATCTGATTAAACCAAAATCTAATAAAGAAACTAAATCACTAATTAACTAATCCTAACTAAAAATAACCTGATTAAAAAAAACTAAGTAAAAAAACTCAAATTAAAACTAAAATGAATTAAAAATCTAATTAAACCTATTAATTGAATTCTAATTAAAACTTAAATAACTAAATTAGATTAATTCTAATTAAAAAACTAACTAATTAAATTCTAAGATTCTAATTTTTTTTAAACTAACTAAAAAAAATTAAAACTTAATTAACCTAAATAATTAAAACCTATTTAAAACTAAGTAGATAAGATTAATTAAACTAAGCTCTAAAGGAGGGTGTAGGCTGGAAAAAAATAAGAATGAGTCAGGTAAGATGATAAGCCCAAAATCCTAGGTGGGTGAGTTGGTATGAATGGGTCGGATCCGACCCAACTAAACTTGTTTCAACAAAAAAAACCCTATGAAGGAAGGAAAACCACATAACACGCACGACTTGCTCACATTCTCACAGACCAATTGATTTTTCAACCTTTTATTCTGATGCATTTTTGTTTCCCACCTCTCAGCTCGCGTCTTTTTCCAATCACTCTTCTCCTTTTTCTAACTCGGTTTTCTCTGTGTATTCCTCTTTGTCCTTTTCTCTTGTTCTCTCTCGCGGCGGATTCGCAGTTGTCCGCTGTGGTGATGGTTCGATTTTTATCGGCGAGAAACAGGGGTGTTTGGATCGGAGATGAATTTGACGTTGTAAAATGATGAAAATAGAGTGGTTGTATGTTAGAAGTGGATCCAAAATGAACTGAAATGGATAGTTGTTTTGATTTCTTGGTTGCTGTTTTCAGTTCATGTAGGGAAATGATGAAGGTTTATGAAGAGGTGAGGGTAGATGGTTTTCTGTGAGTCAGTTAGAGGTAATATTCAAGGTCTCCTTTTTTGAATACTGATATGCTTCTTTTTTAATACCAGGCTCGATTCCCCCCCCCCCCCTTTATCATCCAAAGATATCAGGTTTAAATGCCATGATGAATCGGTGATGATGGGATTATGCAGAGATATCAACTCTGCCATTTCTGCTTTTCCTTATTTTTTCCATTTTCATGAAAGAATACCAATGTTGTTGAATATGAGATAGTGCAGGAAATTGCAGATGTAAGGTTTATTGTTTCTCCTTTTTTTTATCTCATTGCAGGTTGGTAGCAGTCATGGTTGACATGTCATTTTCTCTGCAGAACAGCAGCGTATGCAGGGAATTCTTGGTCAAAGTTGCAGAATTTGAAGCATGATTTTTTTTGGACGGTTTTGTTTTGGAATTAATGTTGTTACAGGATGCTTGATGGTGTATGGTTGGAGCAACAAGTTGCAGGGGGAATGGCTTTGTCACTTTATTTTTCTGAAGGGTTGCGCGTGGGATGAAGTGTATGGGTTTTTTGGAGTTTTTAAGACCAAATAAAATAATACAATAATAAACTAAATGAACTTAAATCAATTAAAATAAGAACTAATTAAAAAAAATTAAATTAAATTAAAATATAAACTTGACTAAAATATAAACTAAATTAAAACATAAACTAAATTAAAATATAAATTAAATTAGAAAATAACCAAAAAAGAGAGGCTATACTAAAATACAAACTAAATTAAAAAACTAAATCAATTCTAAAATATATCTTAAGATAATGAAAACAAAAGATTCTAAAATGAAAAGATAAAATTGACTAAAATATGCATGGTTAATGATGAAATGAAATGTTTAACTAGAAAAATGCAAGAATGGTTGACTTAAACTGATATAAAATGATCAAAGGATCTGAGGGTAAAATTTGAGATATGACAGTTGCCCCTATTTAAATATCTTTACCGGATGACATGAGTGATGACAATCCTCATGAAATCATGGTGAAGGGTATTTAAATACAGATAACCAAAAATTTTCCCTTAGATGCAATGTCATGTTATTCTATGGACAAAAGAACATTACGCAATGCTGACATGCAATGAACTCTAGCATGAGGAAAATGATGGAATGATAAATGCAAAAAAAATGTGGACGAGACAAAAGCCAACAAGGATAGAGACAACACAATGAGTAACCACTCACTGGGGAGAGGCAACAGCACTAGGGAAGCAACAATCATCATCCATGAACAGAACTGGATGGAATAGAGTCACAACATCCAGAAGATCATTGAATGAAGTGAGGAGAATTCTAGGAAATATATTAGAGAGATTGAAACAAACATCAGAGACATTCGCAAAAGCATTAAATACTCTGGAACACAGCAAACATCAGAGACATCCAGAAAAGCAATGAATGTACTCTAAAAACCATCAGAGATATTTAGGAAAATATCGTATAAACTTCGGGACACATCCAGAAAAGCATTGGATGGAGAATGGAAATTGACCTGAAAACATTCAATAGCTATTAACCAAAGTCAGAAACAAATTGAAGACATCTAGAAGAGCACTAGATGAAGACAAAGATTCTGAAGGTACATCCTAAACATTTAGAAAAACATTTAAATATACGGAAAAAGATTTTGAAGACATATCTGGGAAAACGTCAGATAAGCAATGTCATATCTGGAAGAGCATCAGATAGACAAAGAAGAGTTCTGAAAGAACATCATAATAAATATATATCTGGAAAAGCATCAGATAGGTACAAAGGAAGAGTTCTGGAAAAAACATCAGAACAAATATACATATCCAGAAAAGCATTAGATAGGTACAAAGGACTTTCTAGAAAAACATCAGAAACCAATGTCATATCCAGAAACGCATCAGATAGATACAAACATATTCGGTAAAACCTCTGATAGATTTTGGAAAAGAGTCAGAATCAAAGGGAATATCTGGAAAAACATCATATAGGTTCTGGAAAAACATCAGAACAAAGACTCAATCTGGAAAAACACTAGAGAGAGAAACATATCCGAAAAAACCTCGGAAAGATTATAGAAAAGCATTAGAATCAAAGGGAATATCTGGAAAAATATCAAAACAAAGACTCAATCTGCAAAAACATCATAGAGAGAAACATAAATCTGTTTGGTAGGTGCCAAGTGAGTTGGACTTTGACCACAAGGTAAAACATTGATAATAACACGACCTCTGGTGAAATGCAAATGAGGATAAAACACTCATGCTATACAATATCAATATGAATTATGCTATGATATATAATCAAATACAAATGCATATGTCAAAGACGTGGCTCGACTCTTTTGGTGAGAAGACAAGATTGGAGAACTGATTCCTCAACATAGAGATCACTGCCATTCTGCTTGGGGACTAAAGATGCTACTGCTGAACACATCTCTGCCACACTGGTAAATTGCATCAAGTTGATGATCCTTGTAGGAAGGATTGCGAGCTGCTTGGGGATTACTCGAGTAAATTGCCCCAGATTAGCTGCTTGTTGTAGATGAGCTGATAACTGCTTCAGTTTGTCTGATTCTGAGATGACCGCTTTACTGGGCTTGGAAAGCTTGCCCTAGTTTGAGTCTTGAAAATTCTTCTGTACAAACCAATTCTGAGAAGGACTTTACTCTGATATAATCACCGACCAGGTTTCTCAACTGTTTGAAAATTCCTTGAAGAAAGCCAGTTTGCAAACAAAAGTGTTCATATAAACATGGTAATGCAAAGTTCATGCAACTTTGAAATCAAAATCACTTTTGAAATATGCAAAGTATAAGAGTTTCATATCAGAACGTGGTGGTTCAAAACACTAAAAGTTTAAAGCAAAGGTGTAATGCCAAAATAATTGATTTGCAAAAATCTTTTGGAGTCAGCTTACGTAACCTAGCTGTAGTATGCTTTCAAAATAACCTTGCTTCAGTTAGGTCTTTTGAGAGTTGTAACGTAGCCCGATTCACAGTTTAAGAAACAAAGAATAAAGGCTCAAAGTTTATTTATGCACACCCAATCTACGTGATGATCTTTAGTCCTACGCTCAGTTAACTCATACTATTCTCTCATGTTCCTGTAGGTTGGAAATTGCACTGATGATAGCCATGATGATGGTTCAGAAGTTAAGGAACATTTGAAAAGGAAGTCACTACTTCCCTATACCATTTTAGTTGTTTTGACATTGAGGATTTTTAGGGTGAAGGATTTAAAGATCTCCTCTTTTTATTATCCCTAACTTTTTCCTGAACTGTTTCCTTCGAAGCTTACAGTCAGCAGGATGCCCCAGTTTTGCCTATGTCTCCTTCATAGGTTTTGACTTAGCGGGCTTTTCTTTTGATTTTTTTTTTAAAGAAAGAGAGTGACTTCCTGGTTTTAATGATTATGGTGAACCATCGTCGGCTTTTGACTTGGAAAACATCTTTGACACTTACTTGTTATGTGCGAAGGAAAACTTGTGAATGCAACCTTTATATGAAAGGTGTATTGCAGGCAAGCACAACCAAGTTAACTGAGAGCTACCCATCCCAAGGTTAAGATTTCAGTTTTTTTGTAAAGAAAGAAACTCCAACTTCTAGGCTCGAAGGGGTTGACAAGGAAATAACTTCCTTATTTCTCCAGTGTTTGGAGGATTGACACAATGCCTTACATCGTCAGCAAAGTTTGATTAAAAGCATATCAACAGTATTTATGGATAATATGTTTTCATCTTCCTCCCTCAAATATTTGCATGATAAAAAGTTTGGATAAGAAGTAAATATTTGAAAGATAAAGCATAAAAGTGCAAATAATAGACAAAATGAATTGAAATCAAAAGTTGCAATACTTATTTCATTAATATAAAAGTACGGGCACTAATTAAAAGAAAACTGCTTATACAAAATAAAGGAAAGTTTAAACAACGAGAAACAAAAGGCCTAGTGACTAATCAGTAACAAGGATGAGTCGTCCTGTCTGAAACACTGGCTTTTAGGAAGATAGTCTGCTGAAGTCGACTGAGGCTTCACTTTTGATGCGCTGGCAAGGGATTGTTCTAGACATTCGAATGGCTATCCTTAAAATCAAGGATTCCAGTTTTAACCAAATCGCGCACTCTGGCTTTCGATGCATAACAATTCTCCAAGTCGTCGCTCGGGGCGCCCTCATGAAATGCATAGTGGAGATCAGATCTAAATCCAGCTGGAAGAGGATTAGAAGGGGGTTGCAAAGTCTTTGTAGTGATCAATTATTGTTGATCCAGGTCAGGATAAAGTTCTGTATATGTCATGGGAATAAGATCAAATTGATTCATATTACGATACTAGTTATGTCCAACAGCTGGACGTTGAGGAAGCTGAGCTGGTCGTGGAGCAACAACAGCAGCAACAACATGATGATCAGCATACTGAGGTCTAGAACGGGGCCTTCTTGTCTCAATCATGACAACATTGGTTTGATCTTCCCTCTTCTTCTGGAAGTTCCCATAGGATTTCTTCGCACCGTTGTGAGATTCAGCAACTTTAGATACTTTACCATTCTTCATACCTTCTTCCAATATTTGGCCAAAAGTTACTAGATCTGTAAAGCTTGAGGAGACACTCCCAATCATCTTTACCCAATAGAAAGGGGACAAAGTTTCGATGAACATTCCAGTCAGCTCCTTCTCCGCTAGAAGGGGTTCAACTTGGGAAGCTAACTCTCTCCACTGCTGAGCATATTCCTTGAACGACTCTTTGTCATTCTGAGACATATTCTGAAGTTAACGGAGGTCAGGAGCCATGTCAAGATTATACTTATATTTCTTCATAAAAGCATTGGTAAGATCTTGGAAGTAATGGACACTATTTTTATCTAAGTTCATATACCACTTGAGGGAGGCGCCACTCAAACTGTCCTGAAAGCAGTGGATGACCAACTTCTAATTGTTGGTATAAGCAGTCATCTTTCGGAAGTACATGACTAGATGAGCTCTTGGGCAAGAGTGACCCTTGTACTTTACGAGCTTGGGAGTTTTGAACTTAGCATGCATAACAAGGCTAGAAACTAAGTACATGTTATCTGCTTCCACATTGAAGAAGTCAGTACCCTCAACGACTTTGAGTCTCTTATCTATGATCTAAAAATTTTCACTGATAACCTCAGGCTCAATGAAATCTTTATGGTCTTCACTTTGAGCATTGGAAGCATTGTATCTCATATAGAGGGTTCTCAAAGGGAGCTCGGGAAGTTTGGGTAACAGTGTGGACCACAGGTCTGGGTCAGAAAAAAGAAGAGCTTGAAAAAATGGTTTGGAAGTCTGACCAATCATAGCAGCAGATACAAGAGGTGGAGAGTAGTTGTGAGGTAAACCAAACTCTAGCCAAGTTGAAGGCGACATCTGAATAGGCGGAGGATCAGCGCTTGAAACTTCCTGAATGACAGTTCTTTGAGGTGGTTCTCCTTTGGCAATCAGGACTTGAAGCATCTTAGTAAGCTTGGTCATGCCTGATTTTAAATCATCGATCTCCATTCAGATTTCTGCATTGTGTACTTCTTGCTCTGATATCCTGCGTATATAGTTAGCTTTAATACGATATCGGTTCGAGGAATCAGCCTTACGACTAACAGGTACACTGCAAGATAGAGACAGCTAGACATAAGTTACTGGACAGATATATGATATGCAATGGATAATGCAAAGATGCAAATGATATGCAATGTAATGCAAAATAAGATGCAAAACATAGATAATAGAATCAAAGGTTCAAGATCACAACATGAAGTATGGGTAAAGAACCAACCACAGGGTGTGTACTAGGGATAAAGCACATACACAAAGGGTTCTAACAAAGTTCCCAGAGTCATCGATAAATCTTTCGGATATTATCAGTTTACACGACTACTCATGGGATAATAATATTCTCAAGATAAACTCGTCTGAGTATAGTATCGTATGACAACCAACACAGGTCTACACCGGGATAATCACTGCACTACGTCCTAAAAGGCAAAGAGGGGTTAATGGTAACTAAAGGTCCTCAGCTTCACGGACTCCCATGTCGGAAAAAGTGATGCCAATACGACTGCTCGCATCAGACATCAGTAATCCCAAAGGAGGCTCCACAGAGTGTGGTTATCATATGCTAGACATGTTAGGACTACTCCTAACAGCTAATTATTGATTATACCATAATCATATCATAAGTGTACGCTCAATTTCGGGTTAGGACTTATCTCACCACTCAAGAAAATAACCCTGCATACAGAAAACCCAAGCACAAGCAGATATATATAGATATACAAATATACAAATATACAAGCAAGCAAGCATATAACACTAACACAAATACAAACAAGGTGGGCTTAACCCTCTTAGGAGACGAGTCCCCAATGAAGTTGTCATTTCTGTCGCGGTGAGAATCGAATATTAAGCTATTAAATTAACTTAAATCACAAATCATGAAGTTCACCACCAAGTTTTGATTTATCCAAAGGAAAGGGTAAAGATCGAAGAAAACCCTAAGTGCGCTACGTAACAACAAAGCTAAGAGATCTAAGGTTCGGGGATTGCTCATACCTAGAAAAGGTGTTAGCATCCTAAGTATCTGTAGTACTCTACAGGAACCTCTTGTTAGTATTTGTGTTATACTAAAGTGCTTGCTAAGGAGACTGTGATAAGGTAAAGATCTAAAGTATATACAAAGTATGCTCGCCAAGACATCGCATCTCGTGCCTACATATCCTGACGGGAATGGAATTAGAGCAATCATAGTTCCCCTCACTATGAGTTAGGAACTCTTGACTATTATCAAGGTTCCAAAGGAAAGGTAAGTGTCAATGGCAAGACACCTACATAGAGTGTGGCGACTATAAACCTAAGGCTAGGTTAGATGGAGGAAGTGTTTGTGGCAGAACACACGCACAGAGTACGACGACTCTAATCCTAAGGATACGATAAATGGGAAGGTAAACTAGCAAGCTAAGCTAAGTATGACATGACAGTCAACAAGTATGATCCTTTCCTTTGGAATTGGGATTGGAAACTGAGGGACAAAAAGACGAACCTCCAATATCAAGTGTAAGAGGAATAGCAATATATATTGTAATGATCATACAAGTAAAAAAAACTCAAAAGATAGGATATCAAAATCGGGATTTAATCATAGCCAAAGACAACAAGAATTAAATTTAAAAACTGAACAACAAAAATTAACTAAAATAAAAATACGAAAAATGTCATGATTAATTTAAGAATAAAAATATGATTAAACCAAAATCTAATAAAGAAACTAAATCATTAATTAACTAATCCTAACTAAAAATAATCTGATTAAAAAAACTAATTAAAGAAACTCAAATTAAAACTAAAATGAATTACAAATTTAATTAAATATATTAATTGAATTCTAATTAAAACTTAAACAACTAAATTAGATTAATTTCTAATTAAAAAAGTAACAAATTAAATTCTAAGATTCTAATTATTTTTATAAAAAACTAAAACTTAATTAACCTAAATAATTAAAACCTAGTTAAAACTAAATAGATAAGATTAATTAAACTAAGCTCTAAAGGAGGGTGTAAGCTGGGAAAAAAAAATAAGAATGGGCCAGGTAAGATGATAAGCCCAAAATCTTGGGTGGGTGAGTTTATATGAATGGGTCGGATCAGACCCAACTTAACTTGTTTCAACAAAAAAAAACCTATGAAGGAAGGAAAGCCACAGAACACGCACGACTTGCTCACATTCTCACAGAACAATTGATATTTCAACCTTCTATTCTGATGCATTTTTGTTTCTCACCTCTCAGCTCGCATGTCTTTCCAATCACTCACCTCCTTCTTCTAACTCGGTTTTCTCTGTGTATTCCTCTTTGTCATTTTCTTTTGTTCTCTCTCCCGGCGTATTCGCGGTTGTCCATGATGGTGATGGTTTGGTTTTTATCGGCGAGAAATAAGGGGTTTGGATCGGAGATGAATTTGGCGTTGTAAGATGATGAAAATAGAGTGGTTGTATGTTAGAAGTGGATCCGAAATGAACTGAAGTGGATAGTTTTTTGATTTCTTGGTTGTCGTTTTCAGTTCATGTAAAGAAATGATGAAGGTTTATGAAGAGGTGAGGATAGATGATTTTCTATGAGTCGGTTAGAGGTAATATTCAAGGTCTCCTTTTTTTGAAGGGTTGTGCGTGGGACGAAGTTTATGGGTTTTTTTGGAGTTTTTAAGACCAAAAAAAAATAACACAATAACAAACTAAATAAACTTAAATCAATTAAAATAAGAACTAATTAAAAAAAATTAAAATATAAACTTGACTAAAATATAAAATAAATTAAAACATAAACTAAATTAAAATATAAATTAAATTAGAAAATAACCAAAAAAGAGAAGCTATATTAAAATACAAACTAAATTTAAAAAATAAATCAATTTTAAGATATATCTTAAGATAATGAAAACAAAAGATTCTAAAATGGAAAGATAAAATTGACTAAAAAATGCATGATTAATGATGAAATGAAATGTTTATCTAGAAAAATGCAAGAATGGTTGACTTAAACTAATATGAAATGATCAAATAATCTGAGGGTAAAATTTGAGATATGACACAAAATAAGGGTTTCTCCCTATTTATAGATTTAACTTTGCTTGCACCCCAAGCCAAAGTACAAAACTATAAAAGCTCAAAATAGCTAACATTACTAAAATAGGCCTAAGTCGAAATCTTGTGTGAAGGAACCTACTTCGACACTTCAACACACTAAGCAACTCGACACACTAACACATTAGGCTAATTTGACTAATCTATGTTTCTGTTGAGCTACACTACTTCGACACAAGGAATTACAAACTTAACACGCCGCCTAATTCATTGTGTCTAAGCTATCTATATTCATCATAGACCTTAGCCTTCTAAGCACTTCGATTGGCACTCCCTTCGTCATGATGTCTGCAATCTGATTCCCAGTTCTGTTAGTGTTCCAAATTCATCTTCCCTTCTGCTACCTGCTCTCGAAGATAATGGAACCTCATTTCGATGTGCTTGCTTCGACCATGTGGTATTGGATTCATCGCCAAGTTGATATTTGACATGTTGTCGATCTTCATGGTAATTGCTCCATGAATCTTCGCTGTGATCTCTCTGACCAGGTTCACCATCCAAGTGTCTTGACATGCACAAAGAGAAGCAGCTATATATCCTGCTTCTCATGATGACAATGCTACTACTGGCTCCTTTCTCGAACTTCAAGCAACTGGTACACCACCTAACATAAACACATAGCCAGTTATGGATTTTCTATCCTCAGCATCACTACACCAACTAGAGTCGGTATATCTCACTAACTTGCATTTTTTTCCTTCATCAGCTGCAGGAAACAAAATTCCGTAGTCGAGAGTCATTTTCAAATACCTCAGTACCCTCTTCGTTGTTACTAGGTGTGATATATTTGGCTTCTGCATGAATCTACTTACCATACCCACATTTTATGCTAAGTCAGGCCTTGTGTGACAAAGATATCGAAGTGACCTAATAAGTCTTCTATATTCGGTTGGGTCGACAGCATCTTCATCTGAATCCTTCGACAGTTGCAATCTGGTTTCAGCTGGAGTCGAAGTTGGGTTGTAATCTTGCATCTTAAATCTCTTGAGTATTTCACCTGTGTATCTTCTTTAGTGTATCATCAAACCTCTACTACTCTTGTAGAATTTTATGCCAAGGAAATATAAGATATTTCCCAAGTCTGACATGTCAAATTCCTCACTTAAATTATGTTTGAAGTCTTCGATCTCTTTCTTGCAACTCCCTATTATCAACAGGTCATCGACATAGAGGCATAATATAAGCAGTTCACTACTGCTTCTTCTTACGTACACTCCATGCTCAATCGTACACTTCACAAATTCCTTCTCCCTTAAGAAGCTATCGATTTCTTATTCCAAGCTCTTGGAGCTTGCTTAAGTCTATACAAGGTTTTAGGCAGCCTGTACAAATTTCTTTCTTCGCCTCGTTTCACAAACCCAACTGGTTGTGCAACATAAACTTCTTTGTCTAAGGGACTATTCAGGAATACACATTTCACGTCCATCTGACATGTGTGCCAATTGTTCATATTTTCTAGACCAACAACCAATCTGATTGTTTTGATCCTAGCAACAAATGCAAAAACTTCGTCGAAGTTGAATCCTTCCTTCTGAATAAATCCTTTCACCACAAGTCTCGCTTTGTGTCGAGTTACTTCTCCTTTAAGATTCACCTTCACCTTGTAAACCCACTTCACATCAATTGTCTTCTTGCCTTAAGGCAAATCGACAAGTAACCAGGTGTTTTTGACTTCAATGGAGTCTAACTCCTCATTCATTACTTTCACCCTCTTCGAATCTTTCAATGCCTCAGCTGCATTGACTGGTTCGACATCTGCGTAGGAAGCATAGTTTACCAGCTCACCTTTTTCATCGACCATATCATCTGATGTAATCACATATTCTTGCAACCTTGTAGGCATATGTCTTGTTCGTCGAGGTCTGCTTGGGCCAACTTCATCTCTGACTTGTTCCTATCGAACTTCTCTTTCAACTTCAGTGGTTGGTTCTTTGCAAGAGATTCTCACTGAATCCTTCTTGAAATTCTCATTCCAATCCCATTCTTTAAGCTCATTTATGATCACGTCCCTGTTGATCATTACCTGCTTATTCACTGGGGTCGAACAACTTGTAACCTCCATCTGAATGATATCCTATCAAGATCATCTGATTCGACTTGTCATCAAGCTTCATTCTCAACTGATCTGGCACATGTGTATGTGCTATAGATCCAAACACCTTCAAGTGACTGAGGCTAGGCTTGACACCAGACCAACATTCTTCTGGTTTGATTCCTTCAAGCTTCTTTGTCGAACATCTGTTTAATATGTATGTTGTCATCGAAATTGCTTCTCCTTATAATCCTTTGGGTAGATGTTTTCCATTCAACATACTTCTCACCATGTTCATAATGGTTCTATTCTTTCTTTCTGCAATTCCATTTTGCTGTGGAGTATAGGTGGCACTACCTCATGCACAGTCCCTTCTTTTTCACATAATGCACCAAACTCTTTTGACACATACTCTCCACCATCATCAGTCCTCAGAATTTTTAGCTTTCGACCATAGATTTGAATCTAGAAAATACCTCGATCACGTCACTTTTCTTCTTGATGAGGTAAGTTCACAACTTTCAAATGTAATCATCTATGAACGTGACAAAGTATATGTTGCATGCAATCGAATCCACCTGGATTGGACCACTACATTAGAGTATATGACTTCCAGAATTGCCTTCGACTTCCTTCCTACATCCTTGCTGAAGTTATTCTTGTGTTGTTTTGACTGAACATACTCTTCACATACTTCACTTGGAATATCGATTTCAGGTAATCTTGAAGCCATATTCTTCTCTTTAGCTCTCTGATGTCACTGAAGTTGAGATGGCCTAATAGAAATGCCATAACCATTCATCTCTGTTGGATGCAGTTGCTAGGTACTTGTGCTCCATCACATTGAATTCAACCTTGAAGGTCCTATTCTGAGACATTGGAGCATTCAAGATCAACCTACCACCTTCATCGATAACTCTCATCATCTTGTCTTTGATCGACACCTTGTAGTTCTTTTCGACTAGTTGCCCTATACTAAGAAAATTATTCCTCATGCCTGGTATATACAACACATTGAAAATTGTTGACCTCTTTCCATCTTTCCTCATAATCAAAATAATTCAATACCTTTAATTACTAGAGTATTGTCATTTGAAAGTTTCACGATGTTCTTCGACGAGGGCTTCATGTTAAAAAACTAATTTTCCTTCCAGTCATGTGTGATGAACATCCTGAGTCCAAGTACCGCTGGTCCTAGATTCTCTCTTCGTCTCTTGTTGTGACCATTAGCAACATCTCTTCTTCTTCATGCTTCGCCATCTTTGCATCAATTTCTTGATTCTTCTTCTTTTCTAGACATTCACTAAAATAGTGTCCATACTTCTGACAATTGAAACCATGAATGTGTTTTTTGTCAGGATTTCGTCCACCACCTCTTTGGTTGCCTTGGTTCTAGGGTTTTCTCTGATTCAATCAGTTTCCTTCCTGCTGTTTTCGACTAGTCGAATTGTTTTAGCCTCCTCTACGGTTGTTGCCATTCCATTTTCCTTTGTTTTTCCTTTTCTTTTCTGACTGCACCTGCAAAGCCATATCACTCTTCTACTTTCCTGCCGCTCTTTCAGTCATCCTTTGTTCATGAGACTCAAGCGTCCCTTGAAGATCTTCCTTTGTCAATGTTGACAAGTCTTTCGACTCTTCTATGGCTACTATTGTAACACCCCACTTCCCAAAATCAATTAAATTAATAAACATTATAAATAAACAAAATCAGAGTTCCAATTTCCCAAGTGGGATATCACATGAAAACAACGTTTCCTTATAAAAAGTTTTTTCTCCAAATACAGCGGAATATTAAATATAAAACCCAATAAAAGTTTGATACGTTCACAGGAAAATAAAATATAAGTTCTTCATAAAACAAATAAAAGCGCCCAAGTCCCGTGCTACGTATCAGAGCATCCTAGACTCGACTGTCACACCATAATCCAAGCTAGCTAAGTACCTGGATTATCTGTACTTCCGGAGAAGCACAGACACAACAACAGCAAAGGGGTGAGAAATCATGATCAAAAATATAATGGTAATGTAATACATGTAATAAGGCAGTAAAACACACCAACACATCAATTATTCACCCCAACAACACCATATAACGAACCTACTGTTCAAATTACAATATAACATATTATAATGCAATTATGCAACTCAACACCATGCATGCGGTACCGACTCATTGGTTCATTCAATCGAACCTGGATAGATCACTTACGCTCCTCCTGAGACATGATCTATCCCCCACCATTCTCCACAAAGGAGTACGGATGAATCACTTACGCTCCTCCTGAGACATGATTCATCCCACCAAAACACCATGATATGCAAGACACCAATGCATAATTATTATATTCTGGCACGCTAAGTGCACACGATCCTCCTGATCATATCATCATACAACAATGCATATGTATAGATATATTACACCAACACCATATAAATCAATCAGATAGTAAACGAATTCATACTATCACACCGGATATAACTACGTCCCCCCCCCCCCCCACTCGGGGATACACGATCCTACTGATCACTACACACATATACATTAACTAATTGCTCACCAACAATATTAAGGGAAACGCGTACTATCACCAAGTACACAAGTTATATCCCATACTCATCATTTTCACACTACAGCAAGGCTAGAAGGATCACACGAGACCAATTCAGACATCTCACCAAAAGTCTCTGAGGTTACTCAGAACCTCCCTAAACCAACACCTCAGCCTATACACCAAAATCAATAATTCATCAACATCAATCCACAATCACAAACATGCCAATAGATATTATACTTACCAATTATCCTATAATTTCTACTCTAGAACCGACATTACGGTACATTACCGACACTTCAGAGTCACTCTGAATCTCACCAAGGTCCTAACCATAGTCATTAACGACACTATAGGGAAACAACATATAACTTTCCCAAAGTTATAATCATGGTCATTGCCAACACTACGGTAACAACACATAATCTCATCAGCTTTATATTCCTAGTTACTATCAACACTACAGTAACATCAACAATCCAACAAAATGGATCAATACTACAGTAACATCAACAATCCAACAAAATGGCTCAACATTACAGTTACTATCATCACCATATATATATATACCCCAAAATGCATCATCAGCATTCATCAATCCCCCAACATCAACAATAATCATAGCATGCCAATATAAAACTTTATATAACGATAAATTCCTACGGGGTTAAGGAATCCCCTCTACCCTATACATGTATAAACCATTCCCAATCAAATTTCTCCCCCCTTACCTTATCAATTGGTTGATCGATAGAAATCCTCCTAGAATTGGTCTCTTGGCCTTCCCCTTTTCTCTTCCGTTCTTCGTTCCCTTTTTCTCAATTTCTCAAATGTATCGTACCACTCTCCCCACCCCTTCACATTCTATTTTCTTTATTAAATCTAATCCCAATTAATAAAATAACTTAATAAAATAATACAATATTATTATTAATACTAATAATATTATAATACTAATAATAATAATAATCATAATAATAATAATACTCATTATTAATAATACTAATAATAATAATAATAATAATAATAATAATAATAATATCGTTATTTCACCAAAATAATAATAATATTAATAATATTAACAAATATAATAATAATAATAATAATAATAATAATAATAATAATATCATCATTTCACCAAAATAATAATAATATTAATAATATTAACAAATATAATAATAATAATAATAATAATAATAATAATAATATCATTATTTCACTAAAATAATAATAATATTAATAATATTAACAAATATAATAAATATAATAATAATAATAATAATAATAATAATAATAATAATAATAATAATAATAATAATAATAATAATAATAATAATAACACTCCCACCAATGTTACTATTATTTTTATATTATTATATTTCACACCAAAATACCACCAATAGTCCTTCCACATTAGGGACACCCACCAAACATCACCAAATACACCCCCACCAAAGGACACACCAACGTATAATATTTAAAATAATTATAAAATGACTAAATAATTAAAATGGGTGTTACAACTCTCCCCCACTTTAATTATTTTCGTCCTCGAAAATTACCTGATGGAAATAGCTCCGGATACGCTTCTCGCATCCTGCTTTCCAACTCCCAGGTCACACTGCCTCCTGCAGCACCTCCCCAAGCTACCTTCACCAAAGGTATCTCTTTCCCTCGGAGCTGTTTCATCTTACGGTCCTCGATCCTCAACGGCATCGTCTCAACAGTAAGATTCTCCCGAACCTGAACATCATCTCTCTGAATAACATGAGATGGATCAGAAACATACTTTCGTAATTGCGACACATGAAACACATCATGTAAGTTCGATAACTCAGGTGGCAACGCCACCCTATAAGCTACAGCACCAATTCTTTGCAGAATTTCATAAGGTCCAATAAACTTAGGATCCAGCTTCTTGGACTTCAATGCACGACCCACACCAGTCATCGGATTAACTCTTAGGAATACGTGATCACCTACACAGAATTCCAACTCTTTCCTCCAATTATCATGATAACTTTTCTGCCTACTCTGAGACACTTTCATTTTCTCACGAATCATTTGAATTGTCTCAGTAGTCTGCTGTACAATTTCTGGTCCAAGCACCATATTCTCACCAGTTTCATACCAACACAGAGGAGTCCTACACCTCCTCCCATACAAAGCTTCAAACGGTGCCATTCCGATACTAGAATGGTAACTGTTATTGTACGTGAACTCAATCAATGGTAAATGAGTATCCCACGCACCACCCTTTTCCAACACACAAGCTCTCAACAAATCCTCAAGTGACTGAATAGTCCTCTCCGACTGACCATCAGTTTGCGGATGATAAGCTGAACTCAACTTCAACTTAGTCCCCAAAGCTTCCTGCAAGCTTTTCCAAAATTCCGAAGTAAACCGCGGATCTCTATCCGATACAATACTGGACGGAACGCCATGCAACTTCACAATTACCCGAATATAAATATCCGTCAGCTTCGTTAATGGAAAACTAATGTTGATTGGTACAAAATGTGCAGACTTCGTCAATCGATCCACAATCACCCAGATAGCATCAAAATCTCTCGCTGTATTCGGCAAACCTGTAACAAAATCCATAGTAATGCAATCCCATTTCCAAACCGGAATCTCTAATGGTTGCATAAATCCAGAAGGTCTTTGGTGTTCTACCTTCGACTTCTGACACGTCAAACAGGCATACACAAATTGAGCAATGTCTCTTTTCATACCAGACCACCAAAATAATTTCTTCAAATCATGATACATCTTCGTAGCTCCAGGATGAATACTCAGATTACTACGGTGTCCTTCACTCAAAATTGACTTTTTTAATTCCTCATTATCTGGTACACAAATCCTGCCTCTAAATCTCAACACACTTGTACTATCCAATTTAAAGTCACTATCGGAGTCACTTCCTACTCCGGGCATCAAATCTACCAATTTCACATCCAACTTCTGATTTTATCTAATCATATCCAAGAAGTCATTATTTACCTGCAACATACCCAACATTACACTATTTGCAGTAGTCTCACAAACCATGCTCAAATCTCTAAATTGTTCAATTAACTCAATTTCTTTCACCATTAGAGCTGCCATATGAATTGCTTTCCTACTCAAAGCATCTGCCACTACATTGGCCTTTCCTGGATGATAACTCAAACTGAAGTCATAATCCTTCAAAAATTCCAACCATCTTCTCTGCCTCATATTCAGCTCTTTCTGATCAAACAGGTATCTCAGACTCTTATGATCACTAAACACTTCAAATCTTGAACCATATAAATAATGTCTCCAGATTTTCAACACAAAAACAACCGCAGCTAATTCAAGATCATGAGTCGGATAATTTCGCTCATGCACTCTCAATTGCCGCGATGCATATGCTACTACTTTACCATTCTGCATAAGAACTCCACCTAATCCCATCTTAGACGCATCACAGTACACCACAAACGGTTCACTCGGAGTCGGTAACACTAACACCGGTGCCGTAGTCAATCTCTTTTTCAACTCTTCAAAACTTTCTTCACAAGCAGCGTCCCATACAAAGACTTGGTTCTTTCTCGTTAACTGAGTTAATGGCAACGCCAAATTAGAGAAACCTTCAATAAACCTGCGGTAATAACCAGCTAAACCCAGAAAGCTCCTAATTTCTGTCGCTGTCTTCGGCGGTTCCCACTGCAATACTGCACTTACTTTTGACGGATCCACCGCTATTCCATCTTCAGATATTACATGCCCCAAGAAACTCACTTTCCTCAACCAGAAGTCACACTTTGACAATTTAGCAAATAGTTTATTTTCTTTCAACACTTGCAAGGCAATCCTCAAATGTCCTGCATGCTCTTCATCAGATTTAGAATAAATTAATATATCATCAATAAACACTACAATGAACTGATCCAAATAAGAATGGAAAATTCTGTTCATATACTCCATAAATACTCCCGGCGCGTTAGTCACTCCAAACGGCATTACAGCATATTCGTAATGTCCATATCGAGTCCTAAAGGCAGTCTTCTGAACATCACCTTCTTTTACTCTTATCTGATGATAACCCGATCTTAAGTCGATCTTACTAAATACACGAGCTCCCACCAGCTGGTCCATCAAGTCATCAATCCTAGGTAGAGGATACTTATTCTTAATAGTCACTTTATTCAATTGACGGTAATCGATGCACAAACGCATACTACCATCCTTCTTCTTCACCAATAACACTGGAGCTCCCCACGGCGATACACTTGGCCTAATAAACTTCCTATCCAACAATTCTCCAATCTGAGACTTCAACTCAGCCAATTCCACTGCAGACATCCTGTACGGTGCCATAGAAATAGGCCTCGTACCAGGAACAAGATCAATACCAAATTCCACTTCTCGCATCGGAGGCAATTCCGTAATGTCGTCAGGAAACACTTCCGGAAATTCATTCGCCACGGCTACTTCCTCTATTGACACTTTGCTATCCCCCGATAATGTTGCAAATAAAGCAAACACTCTAGTTTCATCTTCCAACAAAGCCCTCAATTCTTTATTAGACAAAGAACTTGCTAAAGCTTCCTCTTCAGGGGTCAAGAACAACAATTCCTTCCGAAAACAGTCGATGTAGACTCGGTTGAACTCTAACCAGTTCATACCCAGAATGACATCCAATTTACCAAGTGGTAGACAAATCAAATCCACTTCAAATTCTCTACCGAAAATAGTCAGCGGACACTTCAGGCATACCAAAGAAGTAGTCACTGAACCTATAGAGGGTGTCTCAATAGTCATTCGTCTCTCCAGAGTAGACGGCACCAATCCTATTCTCTCCACACAATCCACAGAAATAAACGAGTGTGTTGCACCCGTATCAATAATAGCAATCAAAGGAATATTATTGATAATACAAGTACCTTTGATAACACGCTCATCACTGGCAGCTTGAGTCCCTGCTAAGGTAAACACTTTCCCACTAGCCGGAGACGTCTGAGGCTTCTTCGGCTTCTCACAATGTGTACTGATATGACCCTTCTCACCACAGTTATAACAGGTCGGCATGGTTGCTCTGCAGTCAGCTATCACATGACCTGGTTTCCCACACTTAAAACACTTCTTGGCTTCATTAGGACAATCATTAGCACGGTGTCCCATACCACCGCACCGAAAACATTTCCCTTCAGCAGATGCTCTCCCATCTCTAGGCTTCTTATCAACAACAGCTTTACGTTTTCCCTTATCAGCAGCAACACTATAAGGAGTACCACTAAACCTCTGCTTACCCTTACGGTCATTAACAGCTTTGTAGTGCGCAATCCTTGCTCGGTTATCGTTATCATATATCCTGCTCCTACTTACTAGCTCAGGATAGCTCCTGATCTTCTGACAAGCAATTCCCAACTTAATCTCTGGACGCAGTCCATTCTCAAACTTTAAGCACTTAGAAGTCATCGCCCCCTCCACATTATAGTGAGGACAATACTGCACTAGCTCCTCAAATTTAGCAGCATACTCCGCTACCGTCATACTACCCTGCTTCAACTCTAAGAATTCAATTTCCTTAGCACTGTGAATATCTTCTGGAAAATACTTTTCCAAAAAACCCTTCCGAACCACCTCCCAAGTAATGGCGGTTCCAGCAGCTTCCAATCTTTGGCGACTATTGTCCCACCAGGCTTCAGCCTCACCTTCCAGCATGTGAGTACCAAATCTCACCTTCTGCTCATCAGTACATTCCATCGTTCTGAAGATCTTCTCAATTGCCTTCAGCCACTTCTGAGCAGCTTCTGGGTCCAGAATTCCTCCTTCAAACGTTGGTGGCTTGTTGCTCCGAAACTGCGCCAAACTCCTGAATTGGGCATCTGCAGTTTGATTCTGATTAGCAACTGCCTGCGCCATTGCTTGCATAGCAGCAGCCAATGCAGCATCGTTCCTTCCTGCCATACTGCTCAAACATAGCAACACCAAGTTAAAAGATATTCAACTACATCATAAAGGACAGACTCAACTCGACTCAACAACACTGGCCGGACGGACCGACCTGCTCTGATACCAATTGTAACACCCCACTTCCCAAAATCAATTAAATTAATAAACATTATAAATAAACAAAATCAGAGTTCCAATTTCCCAAGTGGGATATCACATGAAAACAACGTTTCCTTATAAAAAGGTTTTTCTCCAAATACAGCGGAATATTAAATATAAAACCCAATAAAAGTTTGATACGTTCACAGGAAAATAAAATATAAGTTCTTCATAAAACAAATAAAAGCGCCCAAGTCCCGTGCTACGTATCCGAGCATCCTAGACTCGACTGTCACACCATAATCCAAGCTAGCTAAGTACCTGGATTATCTGTACTTCCGGAGAAGCACAGACACAACAACAGCAAAGGGGTGAGAAATCATGATCAAAAATATAATGGTAATGTAATACATGTAATAAGGCAGTAAAACACACCAACACATCAATTATTCACCCCAACAACACCATATAACGAACCTACTGTTCAAATTACAATATAACATATTATAATGCAATTATGCAACTCAACACCATGCATGCGGTACCGACTCATTGGTTCATTCAATCGAACCTGGATAGATCACTTACGCTCCTCCTGAGACATGATCTATCCCCCACCATTCTCCACAAAGGAGTACGGATGAATCACTTACGCTCCTCCTGAGACATGATTCATCCCACCAAAACACCATGATATGCAAGACACCAATGCATAATTATTATATTCTGGCACGCTAAGTGCACACGATCCTCCTGATCATATCATCATACAACAATGCATATGTATAGATATATTACACCAACACCATATAAATCAATCAGATAGTAAACGAATTCATACTATCACACCGGATATAACTACGTCCCCCCCCCCCCCACTCGGGGATACACGATCCTACTGATCACTACACACATATACATTAACTAATTGCTCACCAACAATATTAAGGGAAACGCGTACTATCACCAAGTACACAAGTTATATCCCATACTCATCATTTTCACACTACAGCAAGGCTAGAAGGATCACACGAGACCAATTCAGACATCTCACCAAAAGTCTCTGAGGTTACTCAGAACCTCCCTAAACCAACACCTCAGCCTATACACCAAAATCAATAATTCATCAACATCAATCCACAATCACAAACATGCCAATAGATATTATACTTACCAATTATCCTATAATTTCTACTCTAGAACCGACATTACGGTACATTACCGACACTTCAGAGTCACTCTGAATCTCACCAAGGTCCTAACCATAGTCATTAACGACACTATAGGGAAACAACATATAACTTTCCCAAAGTTATAATCATGGTCATTGCCAACACTACGGTAACAACACATAATCTCATCAGCTTTATATTCCTAGTTACTATCAACACTACAGTAACATCAACAATCCAACAAAATGGATCAATACTACAGTAACATCAACAATCCAACAAAATGGCTCAACATTACAGTTACTATCATCACCATATATATATATACCCCAAAATGCATCATCAGCATTCATCAATCCCCCAACATCAACAATAATCATAGCATGCCAATATAAAACTTTATATAACGATAAATTCCTACGGGGTTAAGGAATCCCCTCTACCCTATACATGTATAAACCATTCCCAATCAAATTTCTCCCCCCTTACCTTATCAATTGGTTGATCGATAGAAATCCTCCTAGAATTGGTCTCTTGGCCTTCCCCTTTTCTCTTCCGTTCTTCGTTCCCTTTTTCTCAATTTCTCAAATGTATCGTACCACTCTCCCCACCCCTTCACATTCTATTTTCTTTATTAAATCTAATCTCAATTAATAAAATAACTTAATAAAATAATACAATATTATTATTAATACTAATAATATTATAATACTAATAATAATAATAATCATAATAATAATAATACTCATTATTAATAATACTAATAATAATAATAATAATAATAATAATAATATCGTTATTTCACCAAAATAATAATAATATTAATAATATTAACAAATATAATAATAATAATAATAATAATAATAATAATAATAATAATATCATCATTTCACCAAAATAATAATAATATTAATAATATTAACAAATATAATAATAATAATAATAATAATAATAATAATATCATTATTTCACTAAAATAATAATAATATTAATAATATTAACAAATATAATAAATATAATAATAATAATAATAATAATAATAATAATAATAATAATAATAATAATAATAATAATAATAATAATAATAATAATAATAATAATAATAACACCCCCACCAATGTTACTATTATTTTTATATTATTATATTTCACACCAAAATACCACCAATAGTCCTTCCACATTAGGGACACCCACCAAACATCACCAAATACACCCCCACCAAAGGACACACCAACGTATAATATTTAAAATAATTATAAAATGACTAAATAATTAAAATGGGTGTTACAACTATCACGTGGTCGAACTTTGGAGCCAACAATCTCAAGATCTTTGCAACAACTGATCTTGATGTCAACACTTTTCCATATACCTTGATTTGATTCACTAGCTTTGTAACTCTAGTGAAGAAATCTGCTATACTTTCACTTTCTTCCATCTGAAGTAATTCATATGTTCTCTTGTGAGTTTGTAACCTCACCTCTTTCACCTTTTCTGTGCCTCCAAACGACTTTTCAAGAATCTCTCACGCTTCCTTTGTTGATTCTATATCACTAACCTTTTCAAAATTATTTGGATCTACACATTGGTGGAATATAAAGAGATCTTTATAATCTTTCTTCTTCAATTCTTTGAATGCATCCTTTTCTTGATCCGTCACGTTTTCTGCAAGCGGTGTTACTCCTCCCTTCACAAGATCCCAAAGATCTTGATAACAGAAAACCACCTTAATATGGTTGCACCAATTCTCATAGTTATCTTTTTTTAGAATTGGAAGATTCTTCGGAAAGTGTCAGTTTGGATGATTCATTGCCATCATGATTTTCCTTCCTTGAATCGCAACCGGAGCTCTAGATACCAGATGTTGGAAATTCAACCACAACCTATGGAGAATTTCACTCAATCAATCTTGATCTCAAGATTGTTTCAACCCACGTAATGACAATGAAAGAAAAGTTTTAGAAATAAATAAAGAAAGTAAGTAAACGTTGCAGAACAAGATGAACAATTTTCTATAGAGAACTATTTGCCCATAAACTATGGAAATTCTATTATTTCACTTGCAACTGCAAACTGTGAATTATAAAATATGATAATTTATTTACAAAGTAAGGGTTTTTTCCCTATTTATAGATTTAGGTTTTCTTGCACCCCAAGCCAAAGCTCAAAACTATAAAAGCCCAAAATACCTAACATTACTAAAATAGGCCTAAGTCGAAAACCTATGTGAAGCAACCTGCTTCGACACTTCGACACACTAACACATTAGGCTAATTTGACTAATCCTTTTTTCTATCGAGCTACACTGCTTCAGCACAAGGAATTACAAACTCAACAATATGGACATTAGAAAACATTTATCTTTGTGCTAACATTATTTAAAACAGCTATAAGTTGGAAGAAAAATCAGTAATTAATTATTGTGTTATCTACTAAGCAAGCGAAGTGCATTATAGTTGAGGGGCATGATTGGAGAGTTTGAAGTTATTCAAAAATCTGTCAAGATATATTATGATAGTCAAAGTTTCGTTCATTTTGTCAATTATCGAGTGTGTCATAAGAAAACAAAACGCATTGACATTTATTTTCTCTTCATAGGAAACATGATTGAGACAAAGGGGATTATGGTTTAGAAGACGGAATTAGAAGAGAATTTATCTTATTTGTTTAATATTTTCCTAGATGAAGGTTCAAGCATTACTTGGACTTGGTCAAGTTCATTTATTTGGAGAGAGTGACAATGTGGTTATAGTTAAATTGGTATAACCATCGATTGAGTCAAGATGAAGAATTGTGGAAGCATGCCTCAAAATCTCAAGTAATAAAAAGATAAAAGTCTATGTTTAGCATAGTCTTTGTTTTTGGGGGAGCCAAAATGCTGATCGGAGCTAGGCAATAGAGACGGTGTTCCAAGGGCGGTAGGCATATCTTGAGTCTTGGACCGAGTCGATTTAGTTTGAAGATCAATGTAGTGTTAGGTCGCGTTTTGGAACTAAATTGAATCTTTAGGATTTTTGGACTTGCGTGTGTTTGGGGGGGGGGGGGGGGGGGGGGCGGGGGTGATTCTCTGTTCTTTTGTTAGCACAAGTTACACTAGGTGGATAAATTCTAAGGAGAAACAAGTAAAAAAACAAATTTAGGACTCATCTTTCTAATAATAGGTAAATTTTTATAGATATCTAAAGAGAAAGAGAAACACTTTTAAATATTTTACATTTGTGTGATTTAAATATTAAGGAGTTGAGAGATTAAAAAAACTTGGATAAAAAATAGAATTTGTTCAAGAGAACTTAGAAGACTGTTTTTTTTTAATTCATTTTGTAATATCTTATGACTCATTTTTTAAACTCTTATAACAATTTTAATCGAACTAAATATATAATTCATTTATGTTGATTTTTTATTTTATTCTTGCTTGAAGGAATTTGATAACATTTAATGCTACATATTAAAAAAATGGATCATTTGTTTTGATTGTTATTGTTTTTTGTCTCACGTCAAAAAATTTGGTGTGATAAAATATTATTATAAAATTTCACATTTAAGATGTAAAAGAGGTTATCCTTCACATAATTATGAGAAAGGTAGTATTCACTACACCCCATGTAACATTTTCTAATCTTATGGGAACTCAAAAATGCTCTTTGCATTATCCGAGGATTGAAATTCAGACGCACCAAATATATAACAAATCTTGTCATCAAAAAGGCACTTTGTCAAAGTAAAAAATTATGTCTGAATGTTGAAATTCGAATAGACCATGTAGATTTTGAAATCCATAAACATCAGGCAAGAAAGCTAATGGTGCATAATATTACATGGGTAGCACTCTTCATGATCATAATACAAAATACTTTAAGCTCTATAAAATATTCGTCTTTTTTAATCAATATTTTGACTTGAAATCAACATTCAACTGTATGTCCACATCAAAAGGCGAAAAATCATATGGAATCATAGGTGATGTACATTTATATCATTTATAATCATATAGATAATCATGTTTTTCTTTCAGTACTATGAACACATATTTCAAATATTGAAATCTAAATTCTTTAAGATTGGTCCAGAAATTGAAATATGGATTCGTTCGGTGTTGATTCATACTGTTTTATTTTTTTTATTGGTTGTAGTTATAGTGCACCTCGATACTACGATCAAACGTTCTGATGTTGTAATTAAATTTAATGCATCTAAGGATGTTGATATGGAATACCCCCAACGAGTTATTTTCCACGTTGATGCTCAAAAAGAATTTACCAATAATATGAGTTTACATCACATGAACATATGCTTGAATGGGTCCAAAGGAGACTGTCAACTTATGTTTCGACATTGTTATCAGGAAGTTGGATTTTGGTTATGATAAAAGACATTCATTTGTTATGATGAGATGCGAAATAAATGGTCATTATAAAAAAAAACTATCTGAAAGTTGAAACACGGTGACACCAGAAGAAGGAAATATGGATGTTCTTTTAAGTTGCGTGGGTACGACAAAATGAATAATACATTAACATTTAATGTGATTTGTATGGTTTAGGTCACAAGTTAGTTAGTCATCTGATTGTATGTCATCTAAATGTTGAAGAGAAGAAACTTGTTTTTGACATGACAATGAACATGGTTCAGCCCAAAAACATAATATCCACTTTGAAAATAAAAATACCAGAAAGTGACTAAAATATTAGGCGGGTATACAATGTTCGCAATTGAAACAACAAAGCGATAAGAGGTCCAAGATCTAAAATGCAACAATTATTTAAACTGTTGGATGATGATCATTATGTATCTACGTACGTAGTGTATGAAGATGGAAAAGGTGTTTGAGATATATTTTGGGCTCAACCTCATTCCATGAAGTTATTCAATACATTTTCCACTTTGTTGATACTTGATTCATCGTATGAGATTAACAAGTATATGTTTTCTCCTTTGAAAATTGTTGGTGTTACTTTTACAGATGACTTATTCAGTTGGCTTTGAACTTTTAAAATGTGTAAAATAGGATAACGTTATATAGGCTTTGGAAGTCTATCACAAATTATAGAAAGACCAAGATAACATGCCACAAGTGATTGTTATCAATTGTGTTATCGCATTGATAAATTCGATTGTAAAGATGTTTCCTACGTCATATATTTTACTGTGTAGGTAACATATGACCAAAAAATGTGAGAGTTCGAGTCAAGTCTACGGTATGGACCAAACAAATTAAGGGCAAAGATGAAAAAATAGCAAACTTATTCATACTTTAGATGCATGATGGATGATTGGAATAATATAATAAATTCTGCTATAAAGGAGTTATATATCAAATTTGTCAAACAATTCAAAAAGTCATGCGCAAAGTATCCGAGTTTTTTGCAATATGTTGAAAGCACTATATTAGACTAGATAAAGGAGAAAATTGATTATGCATAAACTGATCAGGTTAGACACTTTAAGAATACTACAACTAATAGTGTTGAATCTATGCTACATTTATTAAATGTTGGAAAATAGTAAAGGGGATTTGTGTATGGGTTGGAAAACATTGAATCAAATGATTCAAAATTATCGTAGCAATATACAAACATCATTTGGTTGCAACATCACACCATTAGAACATAATTTCAAAGACATTCATTTGTATTAATGGTTGGTTGGAAATATATCTCAAGCGGGATTGAACTTTATTTATCACAAGATGTGCAAACGGAGAAAGCAAGTCCATATAGATCCTGGTGTATTTTTACACTTAGAAAAATATACGACTCTATGTGTGGTTGTTTAATTTCGAAAAAATATGAAACTTTGACAATTTATATGTATGGATAAGGTACACGCACAATGAAAAAGGTTCTGGTTTGATGATGATAGTGTGATCAAAAAAGGTACATTAAATATATACATACATACATACATACATACATACATACATACATACATACATACATACATACATACATATATATATATATATATATATATATATATATATATATATATATATATATATATATATATATATATATATATATATATATATATATATATATATATATATATATATATTATATATATATATATTATAATATAGTGGATGGTGATTCATGAGAGATTTATTTAAGTTGATTATAACATGAAATCACATATATGAAACCATTCATGGAGCCGGTAAAAAGTAAGGGTGCTCCTAAGAAGATCAAACTAACAGTATGTGACAACTCAAACTAACTATCTCCATCCTATTTAGAATATATTGACTCATTTTATCCAGATTCTCCAATTTCATAATAAATAAAATATATTAAAGATGTTTGCATTAGGAATCCATAGCCTTTACCACCTTACTAAAAACCATACACGTTAAAAAGATGCATGTTTTTATGCGCAAATACATTGATCAGATTATAAATGTTAAAGGTGGTGATAATTGTGGTTATCATGTTGTTTCAACTTTGCTAGATAAGGGAGAGGAAGATCATGATGTTGCCTACTACATCTTGTCAAATAGTTGAAGGCACATAAGAAATCATACACGAGACTATAATGAAAAAAAGAACAATATGATAAAATGCACGATACTCTTATTTCTTCTCTTAAAAGTGCAACACTAAGGTTAAAATGGATATGTTTCTCTAAAATGGATCATCTTATAGAAAATGCTTATGACCGAGCGTGAATTAATTTGACAATATATGATTTCTCTTAAACATTTTTCCTACTTCAAATTGGCCCACCTAAAAATCTAACTGGACACATTATATGTACCGGATAACTTTCAAAATCACAACATTATGTTCAAATTTATTTAAAACCAGAATGTCATATATCACGAATATTTCTTGAGTGGACATTTTATTCCACAAAAGAAGTTGAAATTTGATCGAATACTTATTTGAATAGGATTGAAGAGTTTTTCAAATTCAGAGATATTGAACAAGAATCAAATACAAAATGTCAAAGGTGAAAATCGCTCGTAGATTTAGGTGGAGAATTTTTTTTTGTGCATTTAAATGTGTATCGTACAATAGTGGCACATTTTTAAATGTAATGTTACTTAGTTATTTTCATGGATGTAAACCAAACATTTTGATGTATTTAAAGCATGTCTAACATTACATGCGGGGTTTTAAAAAATGGTTAAAAGTGGTATGCGACTACGAAAAAACGCTATCGACAAATATCGATATCGTTATTACATTTTTTTATGTTAAGGAATAAAATGTGGTTAATTTGCACCCCAATCAGTGTCGCAACACTTGTAATAACCAAAATTGTAAAAACTTTTACACAATCACGGCGTTTTTTTGAAACCCTGATTATATGTATAAATATTAGAATTAACGACTTGATGTATTGTATGTCATAAAATAAAATCCATAAAACAAGAACTATCAATTGGTGTGGTAGGAATCTAATTTCAATCTCTAAACTAACAATATATTCTATGTATATGTGATATGGGGAAGAATTCGAATTTCAATATTCAGAAAAATCCTATATTATGTGTATATGTGTTACTAACAGGGAACAGGGACAGATCCAAGGCATTCTGATTGGAGGCAGTTGCCCCCACTAGTTTTTAACTTTGGTATTAATTACTATATGACATGGTAGCTTATGTACTAATTAAAATAGTATTCTGCCCCCACTAAATAAACACACATATCATAAAATGAGAGGAGTTTATTTCCCTCTTCATGTTCTTATTTAAATTTTTATTTGACATTTGTTACTTATATTAAACAAATAGTAGTATATTGGATGTATTTTAATTTTAATAAAAATTAAATATATTTGATTAAAATTTTGATTAAATAAATTTTGATTTTTGTTGTACCTTTAAGTTTAGAAAAATTTATTTTTGATATGACTATTGTTAAATTATATTTTATTTATAGGTTAATTTAATATAGTTTTTTATATTTTAATATAAGTTTGTAGTATTAATAACAGATTAGCCATATAATTTTTTAATCTCATAATAATATTTGTAAAATGTACATTAATAACACATAATTTTTATTAGTACTCTTATATCGGTTAAATAATAATGTTGTCATTTCAATATTTGAATGGTTAAGAATTTAATTGCGTTCTTTTAAATATTTATCGTATCATTATAATAGAATAATATTGTCCCCAGTAGCAAAATTTTCTAGATTCGTCCCTGACAGGGAAGATCTCAATTTCAATATTCAGAGAAATCCCATATGTATTCTTCGAATGTGATAAAAATGTAAAATCTGAATTTCAATGTAGGGACCAACCCTCTGAGACATGATTCATTTTATATGATTTATAATGATCTAAAATTCAATAAATGTCTCAGGTTACACAAACACTCTAAAATGAATCAATATTAATATATTGCATTTGTTTGCTTCAATGACATAAGTTCTCCTTTTGAATTAAAGTTCGCTAATCTAAAATTCAAATTGAAAAATCTCTTACACTACATCGACAATCGAAGAGCAACTAAAACTGAGTATCTTTTACCAATGATTTATAAATCGACAATCGAAGAGCAACTAAAACCGAGTATCTTTTACCAATGGTTTATAATAAAGAATAGATTAAGTGCATCACGTTTAAGTTGAAGACTAACGTAGATGTAAATATTATGTGAAAATTTATTACGCTACTAAAGATCAAATTGAGGTAGATGTAACACTTACTAGATCAGGTGATAAAATGTCGTGATGAAATGTCTTGTTAAGTTTAAGTTAATATAAATGTTATGTATTATATGTAGGGTAGCAAAATGGATGGATTGAATGGATATGAATTAGATTATTAATAAATGGATCAAAACAATACATTAATCTATTAACAACCTACTATGGATATCCATCCATCCAACTTTTTTTATATTTCAAAAAAACAAACATATTTTTTTATTGTTCAAAAAATCGTTTTTATTTTATTTTTAAAAAATTCATTTTTTGTATTTTAAAAAAATTATTTTTAATATATTCATGAAAAAATTGAATTTTTTGTTTAAAAAAACCATTTTTTTTTATTTTTAAGAAAAAAAATTGATATTTTAATTTTAAAAACAAATCAGTTTTTTTTGGAAACATTCGAATTTTTATACTTTCCAAAAAATTGGTATTTTAATTTTTTTAAAAACATTTTTTTTTTAAAAATGGGTTTTTTATTTTGAAAAAGAATTGTTTTTTTTTTTTTGGAAAAATTTCATTTTTTTTGTTGAAAAAAAATTAATCTTTTTCTTTAAAAAAAATTATTTTTAATTGTTTTTAAAAAATTAATCCATTAAATACTTAAAATATATTGAATGGATTGAATTAATACATGCATATAAATATAAATAGATGAATTTAATTCAATTCATTAACTTGCTTTGTATGTAGTTGATTTGTATGTAGTTGATATATATATATATATAAATATCAATTAGGAAGGCAATTAGTTGGTCAAAAATTTCAATTTGTATGGATTTAATTTCAATTTTAACTTGCCTTGGCGTGTTCTTATATATATGATAACAGAGATTTTATTTTAAACTACATTATCTTATATTCTGGTATTGCTGGCGTGTTCTGTGTGATAACAAGGTGACTCCAAATTTCAATATACTGACAAACCCCTAAACCAAATTACTTGTTTGTATTGAGTTTATGATAATCCAGATGAAAAATGATTATAAAATCCGAACAAACCTAGAGCAAATTGTTAGTTTGTTGTGTGCTCTATCTACGTGATAGCAGATAGCAGAGGATGAATTCGCCGAATTTCAATTTTCAAGTATTAAAAATACTTTAGAAATTTCACCAAAGTGAGTTAGAGATGTAGTGAACAAATCCTCAATGAGAATCCTCGTCGGCCCAGAGTATGTTTAGACCAAATCCTACAAGATCTTACCGGCAAAGAAACATTGGCATCCCTAGCTCTTCTCACTCCCAAGCCGCCTAGTTGCTTAGGAATAGAAACTGTCATAACTGACTATAGATACCCTTTCCTCTAACTTCCTTTCCAAGTTAGATTCCTTGTTACTTACGTATGATTACAAACTTAAAGGGATCCAGAACAATTGCACGTGGTAATTAGGAATAGTTGACAGAGCTTAATTGGTAAGGTAAGCATACCTTGTTAAAAACTCCATGCTTCCCAAGATGCCAGTCTTAATTGCATTTCCCAAATTCCTTTAGGCAACTAAGGAGGTGGGCCATGCTTATATTATCCTTTTCCAAGACAATTCTAGATTGTTTTACATCAACCGATAGGTCTAAAATCTTGTAAAAAGCCTAACAATCTGCAAGAATAATCTAAAGCCTAGTGATTGTTCTGCTCAAGGTGAGGGTATAGTGCTGACGTAGATACCAGTTCGTACTCATTTATTTCCACTAGCAACATCGAAGAAAGAACTAGCTTTACTAAGAATCAATTTAGAAAAAAGTGCTTATGGAAAGAGTGACCAACAGAATTTGTTAAAATAAAAAGGGTCACTATAATTATTATAATCCATACCAGCACTTCAAATTTAATAACTCTCATCAGATCAGGGTCCAAAACAGAGTTTCAACCACCATTTAACTTATTTTTGCTAGGAATATAAAACATAACAGAATAACAAAATTAGAAGCAAAACTGAGATGTCATCTATAAAGAAGAGAAAACTCAACAACATTTGTCTTACCCGCCGCCATTCACCCCCAAAAATGTCAATTGCAGTAAAAGCAAAGCAATCGGGGATAAACAACGGAACAAAGAACCTAAATTTACACTTTAAACCATCAAATAAAATTTACAGGAAATAAATTAGCATAGTTCTTTCCTGCTTTCAGTTCACTACCAAAATTGAAAACAAAAGTAATAGGCGAAAAGTGTTCACTTGGCACCCAAGGTTGGGAAATGACCAGGATCTTCAATGGATGGGGCGGGTACATTGCTTGTCGAATTTCCACGGAAACCTCCAAAACCTCCTCTTGTACCACGGCCGCGTCCTCTACCACGTCCACCTTGGTTGTAATAGCCTTCACCTTCAGCTGGCTTCAGGAACTCATTGATGCTGACAGACTAAGAATAATATGAATTTCAGTTAGATAAAATCATCAACAAAATCAGAAAAACAACTGACATTTTAAAACTAGCAAATACCATAAAAAAACATGGCATGTAGTATTAGTTTTCATTCCAAAATAATTATATATTTTCCTTGCAACAACTCACCTAGTCCAGGTATTTCTATGATTAACTCACCGACTCCAGGTAATTTAAGTTGAAAAAAAAATATCATTATTTGTAATAAAGATGTATTATTAAAAAAGTGATTCCAAAAATAACACAAGTAAGAATTACATGTGATAAAAAGAGATTATCTTTCGGTAAAAAAAATTGATTACCAAATGAAAGCGATAATAATAGACTAAGCATATTCTACAAAACTAACACATCCGAAAATAACAGTTACAAACAAATATGACGGGTTATAAAAAAATAATCCTTTAATTTTACACGACACGAGTAAATCAGTTAGAATCATAAAGATGAACAAACAGCATAAAATTGATTACCAAATGAAAGCGATAATAATAGACTAAGCATATTCTACAAAACTAACACATCCGAAAATAACAGTTACAAACAAATATGACGGGTTATAAAAAAATAATCCTTTAATTTTAAATGACACGAGTAAATCAGTTAGAATCATAAAGATGAACAAACAGCATACAATTTCAAGAAGGCTAGGCTAGCCAGACATGGACAGACACAACTTAAACTAATCTTTCAAAGCATGTTAAGAGAGTAAATTGTTTTAATTGAGCAGAAGAAAATAGTAAACATGAAGTTATAAATGCAAAAAAACAAAGTCGAGAAAATTTAAAAGAGCAAGACCTTTTTGGCTTTCTCCTCTTTGTCAAGAGCCTCTTTGCGCTTATCCTTATCAGATCCCTAGAGCAAAGATAGAAGTTTAACATGACATTAGTTGATATTTCACAGACAAAAGTATACAAATATCAATTAGGAAGGCAATTAGTTGGTCAAAAAGTTCTTACCAATTTAGCAAAGATTTCAAAATTGTCCTTCTTGCACGATAGGGCCTGCATAGTTTCAAACTCTTTCGCGTCAACCTTTCTTTCTTCAGTCTTGAGTGCTTGCAAAGCCTTTCTTTTCTCTTCCAGCAGTTTCTCATATTCCTCCAAAGTCATCTCCTAAAAGCCAAACAACATAAAAGAGCTTACTAATTAATAATTTCAACATTAAAAACAAATTAAATCAAGTGGAATTCCTATTCAAATCAAGGGGTTAATGGAATGGGAATATGAGAAATCAAAGCCTTTTCAAATGATCAGGACATTGTGACGGTCAATTCACCTTATCTTCCGGCTCTTTTTCTTCAGCTTCATTAACAGGACTATCCTTGTTACCTTCAGCAACATCATTTTCAGCAGCAGGCTTCTCATCACCCAAATTCTTTTCAGCTTCATTGACAACTTCATCGGTTACCCTGCATAAATTTCTCAAACAAGTAAATATAAACGTATAAACAATATCTACAAGAAAATATGCAAGCAAATACTACACCAACATCCAAGTTTTATCCCTCTAGGTTGGGTCGGCCCCATGTAAGCAAATAATATACTAAAAAATTATGGAACCGGCGGTTCGTTAGACGAATGCTTACTGGGTAACTTCATCATTTTCTGTCCCCCAGTTACCTCGTCCAGCACCTTCACGTTTGAATTCGCTTCTACAATAGCACAAAGAAAATCAATATACATAGAAATTAATAGAAAACCCAATAAACAATTATGTGGCAATCAATAACATCACCCTCTCCCAGTGCCACTATGGCGTTCAAATGCCCTTCGAGGTCTTCCTTCTTCACCACCTTCACCATTGCTGAAACCTCCACGACGACCTCCACGATAGGCAGGTCGTGGCCCACCAAAGCTACGTCTCTCAGAAAACTTATCCCCTTCAAGAGCACCCTGACTATCAGGGGCTCTAGAGGCAGGGAATGAGTTCTCGTCGTTTGAAGAGAAGTCACGACCAAAACCGCGTCCACGGCCGCCACCACGTCCACCTCCAAATCCACGACCACCTCCTTGTCCACCACGACCTCCTCGACCTCCTTCATTCCTGGATTCCCTCACTGAAAAAATAATATTAACAAAATAATGTGTTAAACACACAACAACAACAAAGGTTCAAACCCTAGGTAAGATGTTTCGGTGCCATAACCAGGTTTTTTTACCAACAAAAATGTTCAAGATATACACAATTGAATATATCAAACAGCACATTAACAAAATGCTTAGAACATTAATCAATCAAATGAACATCGGACAAACAAATTCATTATAAAAACATTAGAATCCACACACAAAAAAAACTTAACAGCCTCCTTCATTCCTGGATTGCCTCACTGTCAAAAACATAATATTTGCAACAAAAAAAAAAATTGTGTTGAACACACAACAATAACAAATGTTCAAAGTCTATGTAACATGTTTCAACAATTGACCTACAAAAATGTTAAACATATAAACAATTGACTATATCAAAACAGTGCATTGACATACTAAACATTAATCAATCAGAACAACATCTTATTCTTAATTAAAAACAATTTCATTAAAACAAAACAACAAAATCCACAAAATACAACACCAAATCCAACAAACCCCATAACTAACCAGCTTGAGCGGGTGGAGCCGGCTTAGAAGGAAGCTGAGCCGGCTTATTCGGCTGAGTACGCTTTCCCTGGTCCTTCTCAGCAGGTTTCTTCAGAGGAGCCGCAGCCGCTTTGAGCTGTTCGGTTAGGATGAGCTGAGAAGGGTCCTCAACATCATCGCCAAGCAAATCAAATGGATTCGTAGTGGCCATCTTATTCGTGAAGACAACAAGAACAACAAAAACAAAGGACAACACTCAGTTTCACTTCCCACGATAACTGTAACACTACGCTTGCAATGTTTCCATAGTACTACAAACTGAGGGTTTAGATCGGAGAGAGAAGAAGAACAAGACAAGGGTTTGAGAAACGGTGAAACTGAAAACCCTAGCCGCAAAGGAGAGAGAAAGAGAAGAGAGTGTGTTGAAGTGAGAGAGTGAAAGTAATAGACTGGAATTAATATCAAAGATTGGATTTTATTTTGGAACTTTCTAGGTGTGTGATCTATTTTTTCACTTATTAAGTAGAAATAAAAATATTATAATAAATTTTTTGTAAATTAAATTGAGTTTAAAATAATTAAAATGTGAAGTTCTTTATATTTATATTTAAATGTATTTTAACCTTTGGAGATTAATTGAAATATATTGAGTTAAAAACAATTTTACAGAATTATTTAATTAAAATTAATTATTTTAATAAATAAATTTAAGAATTAAAATCAAAATAATATATTATAATTAAATTATTTTAATAACCGTTTCTTCCACGTTTATCTCTCTTCTTTTGAGTTTATGTATTAAAATAATTAATTTTAATGATAAGACCATTTAAAGTGATTTTAGAGTGATAAGTGATAATGTATTTCAATTAATGTCTATGTCCTTATAAAAAAATTTAAGAATAAATTTGAATATGAAAAATTGCGTTTGAAATTTTAAATATATAAATTTTTAATTTTTAATTAAAATTATTTTTTAAATGAAATTCATCATATTCAGATACATTCACAAAATTAATGTAAACTTAATTTTTATAGAACGTCAAAAGTTCGAATTTGCCTCCATGTAATTTAAATTACTAAAAGCAATTTTAGCTTTATTCAAAAATGAAATCACAACCATAAAATGATTGTATCGAAAAAAAATATACATTAAAATAAGAGAGTGTTTGAATATATGGTAGAAGGTTCTTAAATTATTACGAGAATTATAGATATAAATTGATAACTATGAGGTAGAAGATTCTTAAATTATTACGAGAATTATATTCGTGCTGGTATCCGCTAAGCAGATAATATGCACGTTTTACAATGCCCGTGAATATTTAAAGATATTCATTGATAACATTTTTTTCTAAAACTATTTTTTGAAAAAAAAAAGTTAGCTTTTTTTAAAGACGCAAAAAAAATATTATCACATAATATTCATACAGTTCGCTCTCAATTTAACAACAAAATTTATCACATTAAGTTCTTTCTTTTTCACCAAATATAATATTCATACATTTCATTTTTAACCAAAGCAAATAAAAGATATTGTCATTGAATTATGGTGGAAGAACGGACGACTGGGGAGTAGGAAGGGAGACACTGGTTGGACGAAGAAAAAACGGTAGTGGTTGGTTAGACAGTGGAATTGTTGAAATGATGTATGGAGTTTAGAAGAGGCTCAAATATAAAAGGCAAATAGAGTCTGTATGAATTGTAAAGTATTTTCTTCAAAGAAAACTTTATATATATATATATATATATATATATATATATATATATATATATATATATATATATATATATATATATATATATATATATATATATATATAAATACTAAATTTTTTATAAGATGAAAAGATAAAGTATAATAACCAAAACAAATGAAAGATATTGTCATTGTGAGATAAAGTATTATTTGAATAAAACTTTTACTCTTAAAGATATAAGAAACTCCCAGAAAGTCGTGTGATTGAGCTGAATGAGGATTAACCAATAAGAAACCCAAAGTTCATTACTCTTAAGTCTAAGAGCAAGATGATCAATGTTAGAACATTTCAAGTTGAAGAATCAGAGGAATATCTCAATGAGTTTGGTGAATAATTGATTCCTCGTAAAAGAGTTCAAGTACTTTAAAGAATCTAGAGACAAGAAAGATTGTGGCAATAAGGTGATCTGATACAACTGCAAAGAGTTAGAAAAATTCATAAATCAATGTCTAAAACTAAAGAAGTAGAAGCTTAAGAAAAACAACTTCAGAGCAAAGAAGAAAAGTTTCATGGCGACAACGTATGATTTTGACCAATCCTATGATGAAGACGACAAAGAGCATCATAATACTTTTCTGATAGCCACAACTGATGGGTCATCACAAGGGAGAAGCATAAACATTGGATCAAACATTCACCTAAAAGTCAAAGACTCACCCAAACAAGTGAGGGAGACACTACATATTCATCAAAATTCTTAAGGTGATAGGTGTATGGGTCCTTGCTTATAAAGTGTTTAACCTCCACTTTTCTAAGCAATGTGGGACTTAAAACTCACACTTGATTCTCAACAACTCACATTTATTTCCTAACAACAACATCCTCTAGTATGCATTTGGATGACTTGACATACGTAGATGATAATAATGAGGTATTTTCTCATTTACCACATGATGAACTTATTCTTTTCTTTTTTTTTAAATTAATTACTTGGCAAATATCATAAAATATATAATAAATACAAAGGTTTTAAAAAGATATATGGTTTTTCATTAGAAGACTGTGAAACTTTGGACAAAGAAATTGTTGTTTTAAAAACTAAAAAACAATACTTTGAAAAATCATGCAACTCAAATCTCCAAAGTCGGCGAATATAATTTTGATAAGTACGAAAAAAAATTTCAATAACTCCTAGCTAACAACATAAACAAATGCAAGATAGCTCTATTGATCTATAGGGTTTGTGTAACAGCCCAATTTTTCCTTAATTGATTAATTGTACTAATTAATTGGTTTATGTGATTTATCTGATTTAAATGGATTATTGGATTTATTTAATTCATATATGTTAATGGATTTAACTGATTTATCCTATTTGGAAGAATAATGTGGATTTAATAGATATTCTCTATGTTAATGATAAGATGAGATATTTTGGTGAGAAAAGGAATGGATAGATATTTTGAGAGAAGAATTATGGTGGAAAGAAAATAGAAGGATATAAAAGGAAAATAGAGAGAAAAGAAAAGAGATAGAAAGAAAAAGAAGGAAAAGGAGAGAAAGAACGAGGAAGAGGAGAAAAGAGGAAGAAGAAGGGAAAAGCTTGGAAATCATCAATAACGACTTCTAGCTTCCGATTAATCAAGGTAAGGGTGTAAAATATTGTTATCTTACCAATGTATGTGATTATGTATGGATTGTTTGGTTGTTTTTCCTCATTTTCCATTCTAAGGCAAAAGATGTTTAATCGGTAGGAACTGAGTTTCTACTGTTAAAAATGAGGATAAGTGGTAGTATTTAGTCGGGGGATGTTAGACTAAGGTTACGGAACTTGTTCGGTGAGAATCGGTCGGTTTTGGAGAGTTTGGTGGAAGTTGGACAGTGAAGGTTTGAAGTTCGCAGACATTCGCTAGCGTGTTCGCTGAGCGAGCTGGTAGCGAATGTTCGCTAAGCGAGCCAGTAGCGAACGGTCCCAGACTTGGGCAGAATGCATTTTTATGGTGTTTGCTGGTAGCGAAGGTTCGCTAGGCCTTCGCTGAGCGAGCGAGGTAGCGAACCAAGTCAGTAGCTTCTGTTTGCCTTCGCGAGCTTGTTCGCTGGGCGAACAAGTAGCGAATACTCGCTATGGGCTCGCTGAGCGAGCGTAGCGAGCATGACAGATTGTGATTTTCTTGGAGTTTCCATCCGAGGTTGGTTTTCCGATTCTAGTATGATTAACCTTTCACCTTAAGACATAGATTATGTTGTGATATATATGTTGTGGGTAGCCGTATGACGTGAATCTTAGATTGTTGAATTAAATTGTATTGTGGTCTTTTGACAAATGTAATACATTGTTTAAGTTGATTAAAAATGTATTAAGAATGCATGAGAACATATTGTGAATATGTGTGCATTGCTTGTGTTTACGTGTTAAAAGTGCATGAGAACATATTGTGAATATGTGTGCATTGCTTGTGTTTATGTGTTAAGAGTGCATGAGAACATATTGTGAATATGTGTGCATTGCTTGATAAATAAGATGATTTAAAGTATGAATACTTGAATGATATGAATATATTGTATGTGCAATCATGTTATAATTCTTGAAGAGAGGAATTATTTGAATGCATGAGATTAAGATGTCGGTCTTAAGTGTATTTTGTTGTTGATTGCATATGCATCATTTAGTCAAGAGGCAATGCTTGCTAGTTTCGTGGAAACTAGTGACTTGTCCCAAGCCTAGAAGAGTGGGTTTGAAAGCTTAGAGGACGGGCTTTTGGTGGTTATCGGTCTAGAAGAGTAGACCCGATTTAATGTAAACCGAAAAAAAGATAACAAGTGTTGGTACCACATGGCATGAGTTTGCATTAAGTTGTATTGAGTCACATAGCATGAATGTCATTGTTATATGAAATATGCTTGTGTGTGGAAATTGTGGATTATGGATGTGTGCATGATGAAACATGTTTTATGATTGTCCATATTTGTTTGTGTATATATGTTTTATGAAGTATATGATGGGTTATGATGAAGTATAGTGAGAATGGTGAAAATATGCGTATGTGTATGACGTGTGTAAATGAGAATTGTGAATACATGATTATTGTATGGAAGTATGCTTACAAGCATGAATTGATGAATTGAGGTTTGTAAATATGTAATGGTGAGTGTGCAACTGTGAGTTGGTGAATAATCCTAATTGTGTATGGATATGGGGATTGGTGAGAATTGATGAGTTTATATGAGTCTTATGGTATATGTGATTGTTGTATGAAAGTGTGCATATGTGTGTGAGTTGTTAGGATTGAGAATTATGGATGTGTGCATAATGAAAAATGCTTGAGTGAATTATCCATATTTGTTTATACACATGTTGTGATGTATATGATGATTATAATGAATTGTGGTGAGAAAATGTGGAATATGTGTATTATGTAATTGTGCATTTATATATGATTATATGCATTGTTATTATGATAATATTTCTCACCCTTCTGCTGGAATGATTTCCTACATGACATCATGCAGGTATCAAGGAGTAGTACTGCTTGTAGTTGCGAGGTTGCTTTTGGCGTAGTTGTTTAGTAATTGATTATGTTGGGTCGAGTCATGCTCTGGTCATGTAACACTGGGATCGCTTGGTTTATATTGTAGTGATATACTATGTTTTCATATTATTGAGATATTATGATGTTGGCCTTAGTGCCCAAATGATGTTGGTTTATGTGATGAACACGGATGTTTCCGTTAGGGGTATTATGTTATAAAATGAATCCGCTGCTACATGCAAAGTGAAATTTTGTAAAGCATGATTTTACATTGAAATGTTAATGAGCATGACAGGTGATTTTGATGTTTTGGAATTTATGTGTGACACCCTTTTGTAAATGCATGACAATTTACTCTGATTATTCATATGTTTTCCGTGGGGGTTTAGGAGGGTGTTACATTAGTGGTATCAGAGCAGGTCGGTCCGTCCGGCGAAGTTGTCTAATGTTGGTTGTTCCCTTTGTAGGCGACATGTGTGTGAAAGCACTGTCGATACATGTTTGTTGTCTAACATTTGTCTACAGAATCAGGAATGATTCAAGTGGGGGAGAGGGTTGTGCTTCTCTAGGATGCTGCAAGTGTTGAGTTGTAGCTCAGAGTATGGTTGAATGCTATTATAGTTTGGTAAAGATGGTTTATACCCCATCATGATTTTCGGTTGTCTATTGACAAATTGAGGAACTGATCGCCCTTAATCTCTTGTTGATAGTGGTTGGGATGGTGTTGGATGGGATAGACGTGTCTTGCAAGCTTAGAAGGCGTGAGCAGCGAATTATTTAGAATTAAGCCAAGTGTTGAAGAATTGTTTTGATGAGTCGGCGCAGGACAGTGTTGAGATGCTTAATTTTGATGGGAATTTGAGTGTTAATGAAGGTGAGAAGTTGGCGGTTTACCGATTAATTATGGTTGTCTGGAAGTTATCCTGACAAGATAGCGATGTACAGCCAGGACATGAAGTGGAGTTGTGATTGACTTAGTTACGAGAACTAGTCCGATATTGAGAGCTCCATATCATATGTCTATTTGGATAAGTCAAGGAATTAAATTGATCGAGTAGTTTTGAGACTTGTGTCTGGTATGTGTGCTACGACAACAGATTGTGAGGTCGAGTATATAAAGGGTAGGTAGTGACTTCTGGTGATCACTAAAGAAAGTAAGAGGTGGAATATGATATTAGTATAATTAGACCTTTAAACAATTTGAGAGTTGAAGATGCGTTGAATGACCTTCTAAGTGTGAAACGTTGTTTTCGTATTGTTGACGTAACGGGAGAACCGTAATTCGGAATGATGCAAGATTAGAAGCGTTGGGAGTTATTACAATGCTCTAGGAGATGGTGAAGTAATGACATGGAATTAAGTTATTTATTGATGGAATATATTTGGATGTTGCAGTAAGTGCGAACAGCGAGGTTTGTGTTTCCTCCAGGACTCACAGATCGAGTGTTCGTTTGGCTTGGGATTTCCCATACTCAATTGAGTAAGTCAATGGTGTGTAACCGATGATATTTGGGTTTACTCGAAGAGTATAGAGGATCATGTTGAGCATCGGGGACTTGAGTTATCAGTGTTTGAGAAGAAGTAGTGATATGCTACTGTGAAGAAAGTTCCGAGAGTTTTTGGGAGAGCTGTCAATAGCTCGTGTGTTGGTTTCGCCGAATCTGACAGAACTAATTATTGTGTTTTGTGATTCTTTATTGAGATGATTGGGAGATATGTTAAGAATAACATCAGCAAGTTTTGGTTATGCTTTAAGGCAACTTAAAGTACATAAGGGAATTATCTGACAAGTGATTTAGAGTTGGTTGTTGTTGTGTGTTTGTACCAGAGTTTGGAAGCCTCGATCGTTTAGTTGAGATTTGAGATGGTTCATGATCTTAAGAGCTCAAGGTATTTGTTTGATTTGAAAAAGTTGAATATGATGTAGAAGAAATAACTGGGACTTCTGGAAGAGTATGGCTTTGGGTTGAATTACCATTCGAGTGAGACAACGTGGTAGCTAAGGTATCGACTTGGGAAGTTTTGTGTATACCAATAATGATGGTAAGGAAGTTAAAACTGATTAAGCAAATTCGGGATATGAGTTTGATCTGTGAAGAGACTTCTTATGGGATTGAGCTTTGTATGTTGGGACTGACTATTGGTATTTTTGATGAGATCCGAGGAGGTCGGAATCCTAATTTGAGTTAAGAGATTAATAGAGTTTAATGGATTAAAGTCGAAGAGCTGAGAATGGTACTATGAGATGTCGTGATGGAGTTGTATTCCAGATAGCATGAGTTGGATAAGAGTACTTTGGAAGGAGGACATTGAGATAGATTGAGTATCCATCTAGGTGCTATGAAGATGTGACTGGATTTGAGGAAATTGTTTGGTGGCCATAGATGGAGAGAGAAGTGGTTGAGATTGTATATGCTGATCAGACTTGTTGAAAGTCGAAGTGTGAACATCAGAGACTGTTGGGCCTGATGCAACCGTTGTTTATTTTGAGTGGAATAAGATAGTATTCCCATGGATTTTGTGTCGAGTTTTCTGAAGAAGTTGAAGGAATATGATTCGATTTGGATGGTTAAGAATGGATTAACAAGAGTAACTCGTTACTTGCCAGTAAAGATGAATCATTCTGTTAGATGGGAACCTGAGTTTTCCATTGAGATTTTGGAAAGGTTCGTAGACGCCTTGGGTGTCGTGTTGAAGTTGGACTCTGTCTAGCATCCGTGGATGGATGGGCGGACAAAGAGAACTATCCAGTATGTAGAAGATTTGTTGAGAACTTGTGTGTTGGATCAAGATGGATCAGGGGATAGTTAATCGTTGCTGATTGAGTTACCTACAATAATCGCTATCATTCTATTATCGGAATGACATCGTATCAGGCTTTGTATGGTAGGAGGTGTAGGATTCCTTTGTGTTTATGTGTGTCTGGTGAGAGTGTTGTACTCGGACCTGAGATTGTGTAAGAGACGATTGGAAAGGCCAAGAGGAATCCAAGAAAGGACGTGTTTTGAGAGTTATGATAGTAACTGATGTTGGTCGAGCTTGAGGTCTCGGAAACACCCACTGTGTTTTACTGATCTGTATTAGAGTGGTGCAGCGGAAGCGTGGGGAAAATAGCGGGTTGGACTGTTTTACCGCTGTCACTTGTGGGAATTGCATGATGTGTTCATGTGTTTAAGTTGAGGAAGTGCATTCATTCAGATGGAGTGGTGTACGAGTGAGAGAGGATTTGATTGTTGAGACATTGCTAGTTCAGGTTGATGAACGGGAAGCAACTTCGAGGTAAAAGGATTCCTTTAGTGGAAGTAGTTTGGGATTTGGGATGCGAGGGTCGTATCCAGAGTTGTTCGAATCAGGTAACATTTTCGAGGATGAAAATTCCTAAAGTAGGGGAGAGTTGTAACATCCCAATTTTTCCTTAATTGATTAATTGTACTAATTAATTGGTTTATGTGATTTATCTGATTTAAATGGATTATTGGATTTATTTAATTCATATGTGTTAATGGATTTAACTGATTTATCCTATTTGGAAGAATAATGTGGATTTAATAGATATTCTCTATGTTAATGATAAGATGAGATATTTTGGTGAGAAAAGGAATGGATAGATATTTTGAGAGAAGAATTATGGTGGAAAGAAAATAGAAGGATATAAAAGGAAAATAGAGAGAAAAGAAAAGAGATAGAAAGAAAAGAAGGAAAAAGAGAGAAAGAAAGAGGAAGAGGAGAAAAGAGGAAGAAGAAGGGAAAAGCTTGGAAATCATCAAGAACGACTTCTAGCTTCCGATTAATCAAGGTAAGGGTGTGAAATATTGTTATCTTACCAATGTATGTGATTATGTATGAATTGTTTGATTTTTTTTCCTCATTTTCCATTCTAAGGCAAAAGATGTTTAATTGATAGGAACCGAGTTTCTACGGTTAAAAATGAGGATAAGTGGTAGTATTTAGTCGGGGGATGTTAGACTAAGGTTACAGAACTTGTTCGGTGAGAATCAGTCGGTTTTGGAGAGTTTGGTGGAAGTTGGACAGTGAAGGTTTGAAGTTCCCAGACATTCGCTAGCGTGTTCGCTGAGCGAGCTGGTAGCGAACGTTCACTAATCGAGCTAGTAGCGAGCCAGTAGCAAACGGTCCCAGACTTGGGCAGAATTCATTTTTGTGGTGTTCGCTAGTAGCGAAGGGGGTAGCGAAGGTTCGTTAGGCCTTCGCTGAGCGAGCGAGGTAGGGAACCAAGTCAGTAGCTTCTGTTTTCCTTCGCGAGCTTGTTCGTTGGGCGAACAAGTAGCGAATACTCGCTAGGGGCTCGCTGAGCGAGCGAGGTAGCGAGCATGACAGATTGTGATTTTCTTGGAGTTTCCATCCGAGGTTGGTTTTCTGATTCTAGTATGATTAACCTTTCACCTTAAGACATAGATTATGTTGTGATATATATGTTGTGGGTAGCCGTATGACGTGAATCTTAGATTGTTGAATTAAATTGAATTGTGGTCTTTTGACAAATGTAATACATTGTTTAAGTTGATTAAAAATGTATTAAGAGTGCATGAGAACATATTGTGAATATGTGTGCATTGCTTGTGTTTACGTGTTAAGAGTGCATGAGAACATATTGTGAATATGTGTGCATTGCTTGTGTTTATGTGTTAAGAGTGCATGAGAACATATTGTGAATATGTGTGCATTGCTTGATAAATATGATGATTTAAAGTATGAATACTTGAATGATGTGAATATATTGTGTGTGCAATCATGTTATAATTCTTGAAGAGAGGAATTATTTGAATGCATGAAATTAAGATGTCGGTCTTAAGTGTATTTTGTTGTTGATTACATATGCATCATTTAGTCAAGAGGCAATGCTTGCTAGTTTCGTGGAGACTAGTGACTTGTCCCAAGCCTAGAAGAGTGGGTTTGAAAGCTTAGAGGACGGGCTTTTGGTGGTTATCGGTATAGAAGAGTGGACCCGGTTTAATGTAAACCGAAAAAAAGATAACAAGTGTTGGTACCACATGGCATGAGTTTGCATTAAGTTGTATTGAGTCACATAACATGAATGTCATTGTTATATGAAATATGCTTGTGTGTGGAAATTGTGGATTATGGATGTGTGCATGATGAAACATGTTTTATGATTGTCCATATTTGTTTGTGTATATATGCTTTATGAAGTATATGATGGGTTATGATGAAGTATAGTGAGAATGGTGAAAATATGCGTATGTGTATGACGTGTGTAAATGAGAATTGTGAATACATGATTATTGTATGGAAGTATGTTTACAAGCATGAATTGATGAATTGAGGTTTGTAAATATGTAATGGTGAGTGTGCAACTGTGAGTTGGTGAATAATCCTAATTGTGTATGGATATGGGGATTGGTGAGAATTGATGAGTTTATATGAGTCTTATGGTATATGTGATTGTTGTATGAAAGTGTGCATATGTGTGTGAGTTGTTAGGATTGAGAATTATGGACGTGTGCATAATGAAAAATGCTTGAGTGAATTATCCATATTTGTTTATACACATGTTGTGATGTATATGATGATTATAATGAATTGTGGTGAGAAAATGTGGAATATATGTATTTTGTAATTGTGCATTTATATATGATTATATGCATTGTTATTATGATAATATTTCTCACCCTTCTGCTGAAATGATGTCCTACATGACATCGTGCAGGTATCAAAGAGTAGTACTGTTTGTAGTTGCGAGGTTGCTTTTGGCGTAGTTGTTTAGTAATTGATTATGTTGGGTCGAGTCATGCTCTGGTCATGTAACACTGGGATCGCTTGGTTTATATTGTAGTGATATACTATGTTTTCATATTATTGAGATATTATGATGTTGGCCTTAGTGCCCAAACGATGTTGATTTATGTGATGAACACGGATATTTCCGTTATGGGTATTATGTTATAAAATGAATCCGCTGCTACATGCAAAGTGAAATTTTGTAAAGCATGATTTTACATTGAAATGTTAATGAGCATGACAGGTGATTTTGATGTTTTGGAGTTTATATGTGACACCTTTTTGTAAATGCATGACAATTTACTCTGATTATTTATATGTTTTTCGTGGGGGTTTAGGAGGGTGTTACAGTTAGTATGAACAACAAAAGATACATAGGGTATGCTAGTGAGTCATTCACAAAAATTCATGATCTCAGTGATTGATGCTCTTACTATATCAAAGGAAATCACAGCCAAAATTCTTGTCATATTTTAATAATAGAAAGACAACAAACCTCTTATAACTAATCCAATAGAACATAATAAATTCAAGCATCGAAAGATAATTTTACCATTAGAATTATCTAGATTTTTAGAAACAAGTTAGACGAATAGAAATGGTATAAAGTAATATTAGACTAGTAGTTCAAGGCTATAGTTAATAAGAAGTTATTAATTACGTGAAATCGTCTCTCATGTGGCTAGATTAGTAGTAATCATACTATTATTATCTTATGTTATTAATACTGATATCATATTATATCAAATGGATGTCAAAAGTAAATTATTAAATAGCGTGACTAATGAAGAAATCACTGTGTGCTTTCCTTATTGAAAATAATATCGAAAAAGGTCAAGAAAACACAAATTTCATTAGAAAATTTTATAATAATTAAAGTTTGTTTGTTGAAATTTATGTTGATTATATTATCTTTAGATTTATCAATGTCACTTTTTTCAATAGTTTTATTAGCTAACTCATGATGTTCAAAATTGTTATGATAAGAGATTTTAATTTCTATTCTGAAATTCAAACCAATTTTTATGTTGATGGAGATTACATACATTAGACTATATATGCTGAGGAACTTCTTTAAAAAATTTATTTAGTTGATTGCAAGCTTATGCTAACACATATGCATCTAACACGATCTCTTATAAAAGATGGTAGAACAAAATATGTATAGAGATATGATAAAAACTTCCCTTTATCTTACATCTTTAAGAGAACGTATAATTTTTAATGTTTGTGTGTGTGCTCATTTTCAATCAAATTTTAGATAGTCACACGTAATAGTTGTTAAGAGGATCTTCAGGTGTCCTTAGAAAACTTTTCAACGTCCTATTTTGAATCCATGGTGCTCTCTTGTAAACTTAGTCCATTAGTCTCACGGTGGGTACCACTTGTTATGAAATTGAAAAGTTCGATCACAGCAAGACATTTGATGTGTTGGGCAAAGAATAATGACAACAAATCAAATGGCTTTAGTGCAATAAAAATATAAAAGGAGAGAACACAAAGAATTTATTAACCTAGTTCAATTAAATTGATCCTACTATAGAGTGATTAGATATTTGATTCATTATATTTTATAATTGTTACAAGAGATTACAAGATGAGTTACAATAAAATATCCTTCAAAGTTCATAAGAATATACTTTATATTTTACCTAAGTGTTTTCAAATCTCTCTTATTATAAATATATAAATCACACAAATTTAAGGTGTGATGTTTCCTAAACCCATTTTATTATCTCAAAGATTGTCAAACTTCAGGAATATAATCTTAGGAATTTCTATCCTTACTTATCTCTAGGATTTCTATACCTTGTGTAACCCGTACTAAGAACAAGTGAGAGAGAAATATATTTTTAACTCATAAAACCTTAATGATTTAAATAAGGCTAAAAACACGATCCGACATTAAATAAATTTGAGAATCAAACCGAATTGGTCAGATATCCTCAAACCGACAATGGATGACCACCATTTGACCACCAGTAATCACCATCAGATCTTTGGACCTCTTTTTTCGAACTGCTAGACTTTCATCGTCGCACCGCTTGGTGGAAAATTAACAGTACTATAACATGATTTTTCCTCTCACTTTTTCTCATTTGATGTTTAAAGACATATTACAACATAGCTCATATGGTAAAAGAGGTTGAGCATCAATATGGGTATTTTACTCTTGGTAAAAGACTCTTAGAAGATTTAACACAAAGTAATAGACAACAAAATCATATAGTTTCTTAGAAGTAGTTCATGAAGTTGCATGTCTCTAATACATTATGAGGAAGAACCCCAATACTTTTTTTTTTGCTTTTCTCTTAATCTTTCATTTTGTTATTATTTTATATTGAGTCTCATCTTCAATTGTATATCTTTGGATTAAATTTTGGATCTGCCACTACTAGAAAATACACCTTCAGCAATACTAATACTACTATAATTATGCTTTCCACCGTTGTAATATTGCAAACTGGATGCACCTGATATATTTTTTATTTTTTTGAAAGTTATTTAATCACGTTTGAGGTAAACAATTGTGGTGATAAAGTAAGTGTTACAAGCTTCAAATCCTAACAACTATACTTTTTCCATTTTTCCTATTACAAAAAGCGCGTGTCACTTAAGTTCATAAATAAATAAAAAATTGAAAACTATTTAACCACGGTTTTACTATAGAACCATTGTAATAAGATCTACATTTCACTACGATTGAAATTAAAAATTATGGTCAAAGGTTTTCCTGATAAATTTAAAACAAAAAAGATTCATTATTTCTTCATAACATGCCCTAAACGAACTAGTGAACCAACGAACCAGAGACGATAACGATAGCGATAGCAAAATCTTCATCTTCACAATCTTCATTCATTTAAATCTTCATTCTTGATAATCTTCACTATCTTCATTTTTGGTCTCTTCCTCTTTAAAGTACGGTATGTTTTGTGCAAACTTCACTCTCTTACCCATCTTCCTAATTCTTGATAATCTTCATTATCTTCGTTCTTGTTTGACTTTATGGTCTGTTTCGTGCAAAGTTTGTATGCTTTATATTTTGTTATTGGATTTAGCAGTAAAAAAATATTATAACTTTGCTACAATGGATATCCATATGCTTAAGTTTTAAAATTGTATTCTTGTTATGAATGTGCTTTAGTTTTTTGATATGCTTTAGGTTTAGATTTTGTTGTGCCGTTCACAATATTGTTTTGATATAAATTTTAGAATTTATTACGGATCATAGTTGGATGAAAGTTGATAGATTAGATCTGGTATATGAGAAAGGAGTTATTGAATTCCTTGAATATGCTTATCAAAATGTTCCTGACAATAATGGTATCTTTTATTGTCCTTGTGTTAATTGCAGGAATATAAATAAAAGTGCAAAGGATGGGATATTCTATCACATATATTATGATGGTATATGTCAAAATTATACAATATGACGTGGCATGGTGAGGTGGAAAAAAAGTGAAACAGGGCGCCACAAAGTCACGAAGTTGATGAATTTGAATATATGGATGACCGACTAGAAGATATGTTTCGTGATATTGGAGAATCTTCTTTTAAGAAAGCTCATATTTATGATACTTTATATAGTGATAAGGACACCCTTTTATATAAGGAGTGCATAAGTTTTACACGATTGTCTACGTGTTAAAATTGTTTAATCTAAAAGCCAATAATGGGTGGTCGGATAAAAGTTTCACGAAATTTCTTTATATGCTAAAACAAATGCTACCAGAAGATAACAATTTGCCTGATCATTATTATGATGCCAAGAGAATATTGTGTTTAATGGGTTTAGAGTATATCAAAATACACACATGTCGTAATTGTCGTAACTCGAAATTTGACCTTCCCTTTTTCCTTTTGCATAAGCATGTGCATTCGCATCGCTGGCATACGCATTAGCACTTTTTTCTCTGTGGTTTTTGTTGCAGGAATATTCTGGTTTTCCAAGCCTGATTAATCACATCTTCACAAGGTTATCATACCATCAACACAAGCAAAAAACAAGGGTTTATATGCCCATTCATCAAAGCAAAAGGTCAAAAATCAGAATTATGGCCATAACACCTTTTTTCAAGCAAATTAGGCAAATTTTGGCTTGATTAATCGATTAACCATTTGCTAGTCCGAATGGGTTAATCGATTAACCCTTGTAATTTGGCAGATCCTGTTTCATTTTCATGACAACAACTTTTCCTCTACTTTTTGGGGTTCACTTGGTTCTAGCATTATGTGGAACATTCTAGACATCTCTAGACACTTCAAGCCATTTCAAGAGTTCACTCGTATTTACTACAATATATCATTTCCAATCAAGACCACTATGTAACTTCATTTACAAGCATGTGAACCATTAGATTTGGACTTACATTGGGATTGCTACCGAGTCAACTTCCGACTCGGTAAGTTAAGTGCAAATAACTTCAAGGCTAGTTCCAAAGCAAACTCCAAAGCACATTCCAAACCTAGCAACTCCGAACCTCCACTATATATAAAGGAACCTTGGCATTTTTACTTGGGACCTTCAACCATTTTCACAATTCTCTCTCAATTTTCACTCTTCTCTCTCATATTCTCTCTAAAGGTTCTGCAACTTTTTCTCACATTCATCTTCATCTTCTTCCCAAACCACGCTAGAGCTCAAATTCACCATTAAAGAGTAGCAACTTTCACATTGAAAATGCTTTCCTCTCGAGCTTAACCTCCATTATCTTGCACTTCTACTTGGTTTTCTAGAGTTTCAATAGCTTTTGCTTCAAATCAAGTGATTATCTCAAGTTTCTTCGGTGCAAATTCATATTTGGAGATTTTGTCGCATTTTGCTCGATTTCTCTATGATTCAGTTACAAGTGCAAAATTCTCTGGGTTTTTTGGCTCATTCTCATCACATATCAATAGCAACAATCACCAAGGCAATCCTCCGCCTTGTAGGTTGGCAACTCTTGCTCAATCTACTATTTTGATCACTTTTGCGTATTTTCGGTATTAATTAATCGTATGGTTGTTTGATCTTTGATCTTCATGTTTGATGCTCTCAATTGATGATAACATGAGAATGTTTGGATAAGTGATTAAGTGGCTGTATGTGCTTTTGAAAACTGATTTTTTGCCACTACTTCAGTGTTAAACGATTAATACTTTTCTAGGCAAAACGTTTTAATCGATTAACACTGCTTTTTTTATAGTTTTTTTTGCTGTTTTTCAAAGGTTAATCGATTAACCATTTTGCACTAGCAAATGGTTAATCGATTAACACTTAACCAGGATGCCATTTTTGCCTATTTTCAAGCTTGTTTGATCTCCTTTCCTCACTTAACTTTCATGGCTTGATATGCTTGATATTTAGGGATGTTTTATGAGATGTATAACTTTTGTTTGAAGTATGTATGCAAACTTTCAATGCTTGATTTGTCGATTCTTGATTATTTGTATTTTTTGACACTTGTATGATCATATTGATTCTTGCATATTTTGTTTACATAATAACATGATTTATGATGCATGCCAATTGACATTTCGTGCTGCTTTGTAATTTCATTCTTGATTATATTAAGTTTGTTCTTCATTAAGCAAGTTTAATCTTGTATAATCAATAATCTGCATGTTTGCTTTGACGATCTTTCGACTCGCTTGAAAGATTATTGGTTTTTTCATTCCCCTTTGATTAATTGATCGAAACCTTATTTCGATTAGTTGATCTTCCCTCTATTTTCTCTTTAGGATCTTTTGGAGCCTTGTTCTCTTTCCCCCGTGGAGTCGAATATCTGCAACACATTGGAACACTGTATAACTTGCATCGTTTCTCTGTCGAATTTCCGCACTACATCTTGGGTTCTAAAGAAAGAATAAGGATGGAGTCTGTCTTACCCTCATTTTGACTGTTTTTGGGAAAGGGCGTCTGGTCCTTACACCTGGGATAAGTCACCTTTATTCATGAGATATGGTGTCTCTTGAGTTTGATCCTTGATATTTCTTTCCTTTCAATCCTACCTTTGATCAATCACTTTGTCCTTGCACCCTAATCATTATATCTTGAATTAACTTCCTCCTTTCAATTCAACACTCCTTTCTCTTTTGGCCAATCACTATTCTTTGATTCCCCCAGAAGATTTGTAATCACACCTTTTCCTCGGTTGATCAACTATTCTTTGGTTAAAGCCAAATTCTCTTATTCCCCAATAAAGTTAATCCTTTTTTCTTCGGTTAAACACAATCTAACTGTCAAATATCGAATCTCTAGCGGAGTTCGCAACCTTCTCTTGGTTCTATCTCCCTTCTTATTTAGTTAATCACCCATCCTTTGGTTAATCATGGGCCGCTTGTTAAAACCAGTTTTCTTTGGGTTAATCACCTTCTCTTGGTTAATCACCCTTTTTTTAATTAACCGCAATTCGTATGTTAATATACCTAGTTTTACTTGAGTTAATCACCTTTTCTTGTTTAACCACTCATTCTTTTCGGTTAATCACATCTCGTCTATTAAAACACTAAATCCCCTGCAGTTAGCAACCTTTCTTTGGTTCAAATACTCGCACCTTTGGGTTAGTAACCTTCTTTTGGTTTGAATACCCTTTCTTCGGTCAAGTACTGCTTGTTCAGTTAGTGTACCGTCCTTTGGGTCACAACCTTTTCTTGGTTCCACACTCATCCTTTAGGTTACGACCTTCACTTGGTTTCACACACGTCCTTCTGGTTAACCACTGTTTATCAGTTAAGACACCGAGTTCTCTAGAGAGTCAAACACCTTTTATTGGTTCAATACTCTCTTTCTTCTGGTTCATCATAGTTCATTTGTTGACACCAACCTTTTGCTTTCCCCATAAATTCTTGCTCTCATCTTTTTTTGGTTAATCACTACCTGTCAATTAATGCATTGATTCCCATGTTAATCTTACCTTTACCTCGATTTTTGTCCCTTTATTCTTTTGGTTCCGACACTATTCTTTTATTTTCTCCCCAATGGGGTCACCACCTTTCTTCTATGTTCCTCAACGGAGTTTTCCTTTAATTTTTTTTTTTGGTTTTGACACCATTGCTTTTGCATCCCCAGTAGGGTCTTGCCTCCTCCTTTCGCTCTTGGTTTTGATACTGTCTTTGTTTCCTTTTCTTTTTCTGTATTTGTTCCCCGAGCTACGTAGGCTCTAATTTCCTCATTACAATATGAGGATACGTAGGCACAAGATCGCGAGATCTTGGCGAGCTACCTTCTTCTATTCTTCTTTCTCTCTAGTTCGCCCATATCTCTTTTTCTTTTCCTAGTTTCATGAACTACGGAGCTCTGAATTCCTTGTTGAACTACGAGGATACATAGGCACGAGGGCCCCAATCCTCCGCGAGCACTTTCTTTCTCTCTTCCTCCTCCTTCTTTCTTTCTATCTCTCTTTCCTTTTCCTTTTATTTATAAGCCTTTTGATAAATAACCCATTCAATCCTAGAAGCAATCAAAATGGTTCTCGTCGAGTACAACAGATGCGTGAGGTGCTAGTATCTTCCTCTCGTATAATCGATCCCCTTACCCGTTTCTCTTCCCCTTGGGTTTTATCAATATTTTCTCTATCCTTTGGGACTAAATAAATTTTGGTGACGACTATGTTGTATCTTTGAGTGTGCAATTCACTCAGGTATAATCTCGTTAGCCTCAGTTGGGGACTCCTTGCTCTTGCAAGTTAGGGTCTCGCCTAGTTTTGTTTGCTTTCTTGTTTGATTAGGTGTTTATCTTTATGCTTTGCTTGCTTTATCTTTATGTTATTTGCTGCATTTCTTTACTGCTTTAAATATTCATATGTCGTATGTTCTAGATATCTGTTATATTCTTCTATTGTTGGGATGGGTTGTTACTTGAGAGATAAGCCCACTACCCAGGCTTGAGCATACACACAGGACTAGAGTGGAAAGTAGTGTGGCTTGCGTGGCGTCTGACCACGTCTAGTTAACACCAAATCCACATTCAGATGAGGTTTTCTTTGGAGATATTCTATCTTGCGCGTCTGGTGCAGATGATAGGATATTGACTTAGAGAACTTATGACTTTAGAGACCGATCATTGGAAATCAATGGAGGCCTTATTGAGGGGTAATAATGCCAAACCATAAACGGTGAACATATTATTGTCATACCCCAAATTTGTCCTACCTGTATAATTTTCATCTATACATCCACCCACTAACCATTATTCAAAAAACCCAAAAGTATGATGTTGTTTTCCTTTTTCTTGATGTCCAAATTTAAGTTGCTGCATGAGTGAATTGGGGTCTATTTGAGGTTTGTCAAGACAAGTGTGTGTGTGTGTGTGTAGTATTATTTTCAGTTTAAGTGGTTTTAATCTTGGTCAAACAAGATGTCGTTTCGATGTCACTCAAGGCTATGATATACAATTCAAGTGGCGTAGGCCTGAGCTTCTAATTAGGGTTTGTTGTCAGGTTGTGTCAGGTTCGCAGTGCTTCATGGTCGATAGTCATCAGAATCCAATTCACTTTTCAGTTAAGTTTTTGAGCTGTGCAATTCATTTCAAGTCATAATCCATTGACTTCTCCATCATCCACTTCATTATCCATATTCACCTTAAATATCCATTTCAAAATCATTGATTCTTTTTCCATTTTTAATCCACATATCATTATAACTCAAACCTCATTTTCAATTCCATTTTTAGATTTATTCATAAAAATCGCATCTCAACAAAATTATAAAAAAAGAGCCATAAGTTCATTGTCCTTTGTTACAAAAAAACATTGTCATACAAAAAACTCAGCCCATTTTTTTTTGCAAGCCCAACAAAGTCCATATTCTAAAAATATATACATTGTATTTATGTTACAAAAAAAAGAAAAAAAAAAGAGAGTCCATCACAAAAGAAAAAAAACCAATTACACTTCAAGGTTACTCTTCAGCTAGACAAGCCCCCACACTCTCTAGCCTTCCCCAACACATGATGACGCTACCACAGCCTGTAAGTGCTTTTGATTGGCTACATTTTATGGCAAAACATTGATGTATGAGTAAATATCATAACTGATGTTAGGACATACATGAAGAGTGTTATGCAAGGAAAGTTATTAGTAAGTAAAGTTGAATGTCATACTGAATGTCATGACACTGATCATATGACATCCAGCGAGCATATTTGTTTTTCTGGTAGCTAGAAATCAGGAAACTTATTAGAAGCTCAAGCTGAAAGACAAGAGACATTTTAGAAGCCCTAGAGCGAAACAAAATGTTCCTGAATTAAATGGCAAGCGTGTAGATTATTGAAGAGAGGTTTTGTTATGATTAAACCTAATTTATGCACCCAGGCCCAAGGACTGACTGCTGCTATAAATAACAGAAGGAGCAATCCTAGAAGAGCAGCTCTTGACAGAAGATCAGAGAGTGCATATAGAGAGTCCTTGTGAGTGAAGAAGATTGTTCTTCACGTTTGTATTGTGGCTTAGGAATACTTGTTCACCAAGCAATTGTCTGTTGTAGAATTGCATTGGTTAGGTAGTTTCTAAGTTGATGGAACACTCAAAGCTGTTAAGCAAGGGTGGTGCGTTCTTAGGAATATCACTGTGGTGTGATTGAGGGGGAGTGAGTGGGAATACTCAGGTCTAGAGTGTCTATAGGTTGAAGTGTCACTGGGTAGGTCTTAAGTGAGGTGTGCAAACTGGGATTGTTTGGCTCTGAATTAATTCTACTGATAGTGAATTTCCTCCCTGGTTTGGTAGCCCCCAGATGTAAGTGTTGTTGACACTGAACTGGGTGAACAATTACTGGTGTGATTTACTGCTTTCTCTTTACAGCTTTTTAATTATTCCAATAGTCTGTGTTACAGTGGATGTCATAACAACCATAATAACATCCATCGCGTGCTAGCCAGAATTTCACAGCGACCTGCAACCATTGCTAATCTAACATGCTGCAACAACCTCAAGATCACGATTATCATACTTACATGCAACAGTCACAATGCAAAACAACAATGCAAGCCTGCAAAAAACAATATGTACCGCACTGCAAAACCATAGTGGTCCTGCAAGCTACACACATACGACCTTGCAATTACCATGCTACCAAAATGAAACCGCCAAACTTCACTGTACACACCTTCGTACGCCATAATATGATACGTACACCATCCTAACCTTTAGCCAAGCTCCATAACGACTTACTTTAAACCGTACACAAACCCAAGACCACCTCAACGAATACAATGCGACAAACCTATTCGTAAATCCTATCTGTAATTCACGCATAAATAATTCAAAAAAAGTCACAACATCTCAGCTCATTTTCCCCCATTCTTCCACTTCTGCCCTCAATTTCAACTTTAAAAATGCAATCTCAGCCTCATTCGAAAGGGGTACGAAAAAACCAAGTTTCTGCATAAAATAAATTTCGCTTAAAAACGAAACCCTGTGAAACTCTTTTTAACCCACCTCCTTCAAGATCTTCAATTGGTCTCCACCTGCTAACCGCAACAACACAACACCATGTATCTTTTCTTCCAACCAAATCACAAATCCTTTAAAATCACATTTGCATATTCAAACCCAACCAGATCCGAAAATAACCCATTTCAGATCCAAAACAAAGAGAGAAAATTCGAAGTACCCTAAAATCCAAGATAGATCCAGACCCGAAACAGAGGTAAAGAAGGAGAATGAGATAAAATTTGGACAAAACCGAAACAACGACTACACGAACCTGAGAAAGAGACGGATAACACTTGATTAAGGTTGAAGCACACATATTTCATTCTTGCTCTGGTTTCGCTCACTTTGTGTTCGTATGGGGCCTCTCTTGATTTTTAATCTACACTGCCTTGTTGTTTTTTAAAAGGAAAACCTGATGATGTTTTGTTGGTTTTAAGAAAAGGCTGATGGTTACGATTATTAAGGATCTCGAAAAGGGATATATTTATTTGTTTTGCATTCTTAAAAATCTGCTTTCTTTTCTTTCCAAAATTTTATTTTCATGAGAATATGATTATGTTGATAGACTGGGCTTTGATGCCCGTTTCACTCCCTATCCACTTTTTTATTATTATGGTTTTTCACTTAAGAGGGCGAATGGGCTTACAGACCATATGAGTTATAGTTACCACCCCTCCACCATATTATACTGACACCCGTGTTCTAGTTAGGAGTGGATGAATAGGCTCAAGCCCGTTATGATTTCACACTCCTCACCCCCAATTAAGCATTCTTACCCCCGACTCTTTTTTTTATATACCCTTGTTATTTATTTTAAGATTTTGGGAATTATTATGGGATAATCAATTTTGGTCATAATCCTTATTAATTATTTTTAGTAAATAGTTTATGAGAATTTTTTTCTAAGATTTCTTTGATTATTTATTAATTTAATCCTTCGTTTCTATTTTGATCTTACTCTCTTCAATTTTCTTTTTTTCGGTCGATGACGAGATCTCTAAAATTGCTATTGGTCAAATTATTGATAAATAGAAATTTATCCGAGACCACCCACTTTTTCACTTCTCATTTTCTTTCTCATTCTCGATTATATTACATTTTTTGAATCGATGAAGTCTTTTGATCCACGGACGTTAGTTTTCGAGGTTGTTAAACCTTCATTATTTCAAATCTGTAGAAAATGATCATTTGGATCATTTTTCTATACTTTGGGATCATGAGAGGTTACACTCAATTAATTAACATATGGTTTGTGATTAAGACGAGATTTAACCTTACTTTTAATTTCATCTCGATTTTATTTTATTTTATCGGTCAATGAAGTCTTTACATTCGTAAATGTCGACTTATCAAAGTCGATAATCTTAATTATTTCAAATATGTAGAAAATGATCCTTTGGATCATTTTTATATACTTTGGGATCGTGAGATATTACCTTCGATTAATCAACACGAGTTTATGATTAAGACGAGATCCCACTCTTTTTGGTCCGTGCGACACGATCAAATTGGAGAATGATCCTCAATATCATTTCTCTATCCCGTTCTTAGCACGAATATCAATTTACGCGACCTCCTATAGTCTGAATTTCGTCATAAGTCGAACTACAATGATTTAGCGTTACATTTCAACCCATTTCATTCAATCAATCTTTAATTCTTGATTTTAATTTTTGTTCAATATATAATTGCTTTACTTTTTAGTCAAATATACCCTCAATTTAATTTCAGTCATTATATCACTGTTTATATATTCTTGCACATATTCTTTGTTCATATTATTGTATATTATCTTGCTCATCTTATCATCATTGTCCATATCTCATCCTGTCATATTATTCATATATTGTTCATCTAACCCTTTTCTTATTTATCTCATTCAAAAATACCAAAACGTGATAAAACTATCGAAAGCCTAAAAATCCTAAATTGAAGGATTGTTGATCATTATCTTAGGTGTTGAATTTTAGACCCTGTACATAAACCCTAGCTTGGTTATTTTGTCCTAACTCTTCTTCACTGTTTAGTTTAGGTCACCGCGCACACACACGACTTTCTCTTGAGCTACCTGACAATGAGACCATTTATTTCTTGCAATCCCTTGTACTTTATATGTATCCCCTCCCATTACAGTGTAATAACCTAGTTCTTTTCATGCTTGCTTACCACTTGTTAAGAAAGATAAAAATAAATTAGGCTAGAACACGTTTTTTCAAAATAAAGAATAAGTGAGGCTTGATCCAACATCAAGCCATTTTCAAACTAATTTCAAATTGGACCACCTTAGGGTTTCTCTTTCTCATTTCACAGCCTTTCCATCAAACCACACTAACCTTGTATGTATTCAACCCTTATAAGTCGATTGCTTCGCGCATCGCCATCAACCTACCATGCTATATTCACCACCCTTTCTCTTCGAGTTTTTCTCATTTCTTTTTGTCTCATTGAGCCTAAAAACCTTGGTTTCGTACCAAGTGCATTTTTAAAATACTTTTCCTAATAAACTTGGATGGTTATGGAGTGGTTAGGTGAATGTCTTCTCCTATCCCGAGTGTTTGACATTACCTTTAGGGTTTATTGTCGTAAAGCACTTACCATTCAAGATCAAAAACATTTTTAATAAGAGAATGAAGTTCTCTTTGTATTGAATTAAAGAGAGAGGATTGAGTGCAGACTTCTTCCTCTCTGAGAGGCAGGATACTCACTTTAGAGTGTGTGGTCTCGATACTCGTCTTTCCATACAAAGACATGACTATATTCGCCATACCATTTTCACAATAAATCTTTTGAGATAAAGAATTGGGTACTACCCGCAAGGGGTTACTATCCGAGGACCTATTTCACCCTTAAAAATAACTTTCACAAATCAATTGTGACATCTTGCTTCGATGGCAAAAACTATCTCTTTTCAAAAAGGATATGTTACGTCCGTTCTACCGCAAACAGGTAACGCCTAAGACTCTACAAGCGAGCTGCAATACACCTAACTGCTAGAATGCGCACGTTAGCATCATCCACAAAAATACCAGTTAACCATAGGCCGAACTACGACTGCTCTGATTCTTCACTTCTTTTAAGTGAAGGTACGTAGGCACAAGGGCCTCAATCCTTGTCGAGCACTTTCCTGTCTTTTATTCGTAGTCCTCCAAACTACACTGACTTTGACTTTCTCATACCTGTTGAGAATACTTAGGCATAGGATCGCGAGATCCTACCGAGTCTCCTCCTTCTTTCATCTCTTTTTTCCCTGTTTTTAACCTTTCTCTCTCCCCTTAGGACACTCTCTATAGCAATATCTTTTAGCAAATACCTTCACACATAGACAAACAAATGGTTCCCATCGAGTACGATGGATGCGAGGGGTGCTAATACCTTCCCTTCGCATAACCGGCTTCCGAACCCTTTCTTTTGGTTGCGATACCATCTTATCCATTTCTTTCTTAGGGGGTTTCTCGATGTTTTCCCTTCCCCTTTTGGGATAAATAAAGTTCGATGGTGACTCTTTTGTCTTTCCATTTTCGCCTATCTGTCGTTGCATTTTCGAGTAGCGACAGTTTGGCGACTCTATTGGGGATTACCTAGCAAGCCAAACCTAGTTTGTTTATCGCATGCGTGTTTTATTTGTTTTATTATGTTGTGTTCCTCTTATCTGTTGGGTTTATTAAGGATGGTTTATAAGGATAAAGGCTTTCTGCTCGAGCTTTTCTAGTATACATTAAGTTAGGAGGTGGTTGCTTTCTGATTTGCGAGGCTTAGGACTCGTTGAGTTGGTTTGACTTCCACCACTCAGATGAGGCCCCTTTGGGATGATTATGTCTTACGAGTAGTCGTAATGACGTCTTTATTTCTGACCTGGGAGTCCGTGATTTTGAGGACCTTTTTAGAATGCTATTTCAAAAGGTTATTAAGGTATAACTGTGTGCTCATCCTTTGAAGAGATTACTGTCTTATGAATCGTCGTTATGATGGAAAATTTTTGAGGGTTAGTGCATGGGACCCTGTCTAAAAAATCTTGGAATTCCCTATTATAAACCAATAGATTGCCCACCTGAGGCGAGGGTTATCTCATTGTGTTGCCTTGCAGGACCTGTGATCTTGATCCTTGTGATGCTGTTCTCATATGCATTCATAAAGCATTGCATTGCATAACATTCTTACATATCAGGGGACTTAAGAGACTGTGATCATCTCAGGTATTGCTGAACAGTGATTGATCAAAGAAAAAGAAGCACAAACTCCTTAAAGTTCAGGGTTCCAAAATTTGGAGTCATCCAAGATCTTCTGATTGACGCATCGAAGGCTGTCAAAATTAACTTTCAAGGAAAACATGGGAAATTACTTTATCTCCTCTATTCTGGAGTGGACACTTGGGCTTTGTTTGCTATGACTCAATTCTATGATGCTCCGCTCAGATGTTTTACCTTCCAAAATTATCATTTGGCCCCTACTCTTGAAGAATATTCTCACCTGCTGAATATCAAGATTAAGGACCAACCCTTTTACACCGGTCTAGAAGAAGAACCAAAGTCTCGTGCCATTGCTCTTGCTCTCCATATGGCTAAGGAAGAAGTTGATACAGGTTTAGCCAATAAAGGAGGTACTCAGGGATTTCCTTTGAAGTTTCTGCTTGACAAGGTCGTTCAGTACAAGACTAATAAGGATTGGGAAAGATTCGGTGTCATTGTTGCTTTGATGATTTATGGGATTGTTCTCTTTCTAAATATAAACAATTTCATAGATATCACTGCCATCACTCTCTTCATTCAGAAGAACCTTATTCCTACTCTCCTTGCTGATACTTACCACTCCATTCATTGGAGGAGTGAGAAGAAGACATGGATGGTCCAGTGCTGTTCTCATTTGTTGTTCAAATGGTATGCTTCCCATTTGCCAAAGGAAGGACTGTTTGTGGAGAACAAAGAGAAGCTGAAGTGGTCTAGACGCATTATGTCTTTAGTAGCCGATGACATTGCTTGGTATTCCCATGAATACTATGATGTGGAGATTATTTTTAGTTGCGGAGAATTTGGTAATGTACCTCTAATTGGCAGAGATGGTTGCATTAATTACAACCCAGTTATGGCATTGCGTAAATTGGGTTACGCTATGGAAGACGAGCCTGAAGCGATGAAAATCCAAAGCTTTTTCTTGCTCTCCAAAATAGAAGATCCTGGGTTTGTTGGGAAAATTGCTAGGGCATGGACCAAGACCCATACAAAGGGAAAGAAAGTGCTGAAAGTGAAAAACTGTGTGGCTAAAGAGTCATACAACAAATGGTTGTTAGCTAGAGTGGCTGAAAAGTTGTTGTTGTTTCCTCCTGAATCTCCCATGCAAGAGAAACCTCCTACTCCCACTCATGTATCCATGGAAGAGTATGAGAAGCTAAAGCTAGTATTGGAAAAGTTAACCAAAGAAAACCAATATCTCCTAGCTGAAATCCACCAAGCTGGTGTGGAGAATGGCCAATTCAAGAGGAAAATGGAGGTTGAGCAAGAACAATTAGCCGAAAGCAGCAAGAAATTGAAGCTAGAGACAGATCTAAGAGTCATGTATCAACATGGCTTTGAAGGGGCCGATGCATCAGTGAAGAATCTCCGACAATGCTTGAAGGAAGCCAAGGAATCTTGTGAGAGAGCGTGGCATTTTTGTAAGCTAGCTTCTGCTGAAAAGAAGAAGACTAGGGAAAAACTTGAGGCTGACATTGATGATCTTAAAGAGAAATTAAGAAGTTCCTTGACTCTAGCTGAAGATGAATGACAACTCAAGGAAGAAGCGTTAAGAGCTTCATATGTCACTCCTAACCTATGGAACAAAAAGTGCTCAAAGTTGGAGACCGCTCAGGAAACAACCACTCTATGGAAGGATCGTTTCGATGCTCTGAAAAGGGATAGTTCATAATGGCTCAAGAAAGAAGCTTAGCTCAACAAGTTGTTGGACACACATGTGGATTCACTCCGGTATTATCAACCAACTCTAGATATGTACCGTGCTAAGTATAATGATCTGGTGAAGCATTGCAACCTCATGATCTGTGATATCCCATGGAGGTTAGAAAGTGCGATTCAAGACTTGGAAGGGAATGATGTCCCTCATTCCGTCCATCACTTCATCCAACTCTGCAATCAGATGGTTGGCAGATTCATGTTTGAGTCAAGGAAGCTTGAAGAGCGTCTCCGAAAGAAGACCTTTTAGTTGCTCAGTTCTTTCTCTTGTTGCATAAACTGTTATATTTAGCTTGTTGAGCAATCATTTGTATTGGATCTTTCCTTGAAATTAATGAAAGGTTGCTTTTTGGTCTCAAAATTGTGCATTTTTTACTGTTCATTCATAGTTCTATAATACCCATGATAATCACAAGGTCTCTAAAGTCTCTTGAACATCATTCGAACATTGCATATACCTGCGCATCATTTTTGCATTCCCTAAAACCCGACCTCACACACCGCTTGCCCTTTCTGCAGTAGGGCAAGCTGACTTCTCGACATCCATACAATACAAGAAGTAATCAGAGAAGAATCATGGATCAGCTAGAACAAAATCAAGCTGCTATGAGGGAGGAGATGCAAAGCATGAAGACGCAAATCACCCAGTTGATGGAAGTGATTCAGAACATGGCTAGAAGCCAAGAAGAGACGAGACAGGCACCAGAGAGAAATGTTAATCATACCCCTGCTGGCGCAGTTCTAACCCTTGCTGGCGCAGTTCCAACCCCTGTTGGTGCAAATCCTACCCCCGTTGGTGTAGTCCATCCTCCTGGCGGTACACTTCCACCTCCAATTCATTACGATGATCATGAGGGATTTTATGAAGATTCGACGGTGGACGCGTGTAGGCCACAAAACACTGAATTAGAAAAGAAATTTAATGCTTTGAAAGAGATGGTTAGAGCGATGCAAAATCCTGATGTTTTAGGATTGGACGCTGCAGAAATATGCCTTGTACCAGGGGTTAAGATACCTATAAAATTCACTATTCCGACTTTTGAGAAGTACAAAGGTAACAGCTGCCCAAGACTCACATAAGGTCTTACTATAGGAAAATGGCCACTTACTCCGACGATGAGAAGCTCCTAATCCATTTCTTCCAGGATAGTCTGACCAAGGCTTCTCTGGAATGGTATATGCAGCTCGAGCGCTCTCATGTTAAAAGTCGGAAAGAGTTGGCGGATGCTTTAGTAAAGTATTATCAGTACAACACTGATATGGCTCCGAATGGTACGCAACTACAAAGTCTAACCCACAAGCCTAATGAGTCTTTCAAAGACTTCATACAGAGGTGGAGAGGACTAGTTGTGAGAGTACAACCCCCGTTGTTGGAGAGAGAGCTGATCGATATCTTCATGGGGACTCTGCAGGGCCCAATTCTTGAACGTCTAACATCTACCACTTCCACGGTATTCTCTGAACTTGTCATGGATGGATAAAGATTAGAGAGCTTGATGAAAGCCATAAAGATTTAAAATGCTAGTGGATCCTCGAGCAGGCCCAAAAAGCCTTATCAGGGATTCATTAAAAAGAAGGAAGGAGAAGCTAGTGCCGTTTCCACAGAAAGAGGGAAAACTCATCAGGGTTATCATCATGTTACTGCCGTCGCGCCTCAACAATCACTTTCTATTCCCGTAAGCCAGCCTGTGGCTCAACAACAAAACCGATAACAACAACCATACCAATCGCAACAAAACCAGTATTATGGCCAACAAAGACAAAGAAGGCCAGAGAGAAGATTTGATCTGATTCTATCGACATATACCATACTACTTTCGTACCTGTTAAAAGGAGGTTTAGTACAATTGAGGGAAATGAGGGACTCTCAAGCTGTCCTTCCCCCAGTTACGATGTTAATGCACAATGCGAATTTCATTCTGGCACCCCAGGCTACAGTATTGAAAACTGCAAGACCTTGAAGTATGTCGTCCAAGACCTTATTGATTCAAAAGTAATAAACTTCACAAGGAATACCCCAAATATCAAAATGAATCCAATGTCATCCCATCATCACTTCACAAACATGATCGAGAGCTATAGAGAGATTCAATTAATTTCGAACATTGATAAACTGAAGACACCCCTCTCCGTTGTTAAAGATCAACTCTTATTGAAAAATATTTATCCTGGTTGTCCAACTGATTGTCGCATTTGTGTGAGCAACTCTCAAGAATGTAATGAATTGAAGAAAGGCATCCAATTCCTGATTGATCAGGGCATATTGGTGGTAGAACAACTTTTGAAGGCTGAAGAAGTTGCTACTCTTGAAATCCCTTTTGAAGCGTTGGAAATACCATATGACGGTGAACGTGAATCATGGAACCCTTCCGATAATTTGACTCGTATTCCGTTAACAATTCCGTGCGATGAAGAAGATTGGGACAATGTGTATGGACAAACTCATATCTCTCTACAGATCCCTTATGATGAATCATGTGTGTTTCCTTGTGGCCAAGATGGAAAACCTCTAAGTATACCTTATGATCCAATTGAGATACCTATGTCTCCACCCTCAATAAACCAGCTCGTCATCTCAACTCCGGCTCCGTTTCCTTATGAGAGCACAAACGATATACCTTGGTTATATGACGAGGTTATTTTTCTCAATGGACAGAAGGTTAGAGAAGAGGACATATTAGAGGAAAAGAAGACTGTGGAGAATATCGTGGGAACTGGTAGCGTCACCACATGCGGTAGGATCTTTACACCAACAACATCACCCGTCAACAACAATGGAAATGCAAACAAAGACACTGGGAAACAAGGCACCATCGAACAGGGGCAGTCCTCCAAACAGAAGGTTGTCCCTAATAATGAAGCAGAGGATTTTTAAGGATCATACCAAAAAGTGATTACAAAGTGATTGACCAGCTCAATCAAACTCCTTCAAAATTATCCATGTTGTCATTGTTGATGTGTTCGAAGGCTCAACATGAGGCATTATTGAAGCTCTTGAAGGCCACTCACATGTCTCAAGAAATATCAGTGGTACAATTTGAAGAAGTGGTTAGGAACATAGCTTCAGGTCATATTCTGAGATTCAATGATAGTGAACTACCCCCCGAGGGTAAAAATTATAACAAGGCCTTGCATATTTTGTGGAATGTGTAGATGTGGTGCTCTCTCTAGTGCTAGTCGATACTGGGTCATTGCTAAACATACTACCTAAAAGCTCGTTGTGTAAGTTGTCAATTAAAGGGCTTATGATGAAGCCAAGCCAAACTATTGTGAAAGCTTTTGACGGAGCCAGGAGAACTGTAATTGGCGAGGTTGATCTCCCGATCAAGATTGGGCCACATACCTTCATCATTATATTTTATGTAATGGACATATATCCCGCCTACAGTTGCCTTCTTGGCCGCTCGTGGATCCATTCAGCTGGTGCCGTAACATCAACTCTTCATCAGAGACTCAAGTTCATGATTAACAATCAAATGGTTATCATTGAAGGTGAATAAGATGTTCTTGTGAGTCATCTTGCTTCTTTCTGCTATGTTGAGGTAGGAGACGAGGTGCATGAGACTATGTTCCAAGCCTTTGAAGTGATCAACATTGAAATGATTCATGAGAAGTCGGTGTCTTCAATTGTAACCTGGAAAGATGTGAATACAGTGATAGAAGAAGGTCACCCATGAGGATGGGGTAGGGTGTTGGAGCTGCCTGTCAACAAGAATGGAGCCGGTCTGGGTTATAAGCAGAAAATACAAGAGAAAACGCCTTTGATAGGGGTAAAGGACTTGCAACTCCATTAGTTTTTACTAGTGGGGGTCATCTCATCGATGGTCAAGTCACATTTCTGGAAGCTGAAGACGGTGGTCATGAAGAACTGTGCATGGTGTACCCCAGGGCACCCAACCCAAACATGGAACAACTGGAGTATCGTTGAAATTCTCGAAGTTATCCTAGTAGACGAGTAATTCCCTGTTTTTCTGTTTTTTCTAAAAATCATATGCTCTGCCCAAGGCATATGGATCATGTTGTAGGGCTTTTACTTTTAAAGAACAAAATTATCATCAATAAACGACTTTTGCATCCAATTGCGCTCCCTTTCTTTCATTTTTACTTTTTGCACATAAAAATGTTTTTAAAAGGCAATGTTTTTATTTTCTTCTTCTTCATTTTTATTAAAATAAAAACATGAAATCATTCATTGTGCAGATCTTCCCCTGTTCCTATTGATAACAATACTGCTATGGTTCGATATGACTTTGATAACCCAATTTACCACACTGACGAAGGTTGCGAGGAAGATTGTGATCTCCCAGAAGAGTTGGCTAGACTATTAAAGTAAGAGTCAAAGGTCATTTAACTGTATCAAGAAGAGGTTGAAGTCATCAACACGGGAACCGAAGAGGATGCCAAGGAGATCAAGATAGGTGCTGCCTTGGAAGCAAAGATTAAGACAAAGTTGGTCACATTGTTGCGAGAGTATGTTGACGTGTTTGCTTGTTCCTACAAAGACATGCCTAGTTTGGATGAAGACATTGTGGTGCACAAGTTATCCCTCAAAGAAGATTGCCCTTCGGTGAAGCAAAAATTGAGGAGAATGAAGCAAAAAATTTCCTTCAAGATCAAAAAGGAGGTTTAGAAGCAACTAGACGCTGATTTCCTGGCAGTATCCAGCTATCCGCAATGGGTAGCAAATATTGTCCCAGTACCGAAGAAGGATGAGAAGGTGCGAATGTGTGTTGATTACAAAGACCTCAACAAAGCAAGTCCGAAGGATGATTTTTCGCTGTCACACATTGACGTGCTAGTGGATAATACAACCCAATTCTCTATCTTCTCGTTTATGGATGGGGTTTCTGGCTATAATCAGATCAAAATGGCGCCATAAGATATGGAAATACAACTTTCATCACCCCATGGGGAACCTTCTGTTACAAGGTCATGTCGTTTGGACTTAAGAACGCAGGCGCGACATATTAGCGGGCTATGGTCACTCTCTTTCATGATATGATACATAAAGAGATTGAATGCTATGTAGACGATATGATCGCAAAATCCCAGACTGAGGAGGAACACCTCATTCACTTGGAAAAGCTTTTTGCAAGGCTGAGAAAATTCAAACTGAGATTAAATCCCAACAAATTCACTTTTGGTGTAAGATCTGGTAAACTGCTAGGTTTTATTGTAAGCCAAAAGGGGATTGAAGTCGACCCAGATAAAGTTAAAGTTATCCAAGACATGCCAGTGCCTAAAATCGAAAAGGAAGTCTGAGGTTTCCTAGGGAGATTGAATTACATTTCCAGATTCATATCTCATTTAACGACCCCTTGTGAACCCATTTTCAAACTGCTCAGAAAAGATCAAGTTGTTGTGTGGAACGATAATTTTCAGAAAGTCTTTGAGAAAATAAAAGACTATCTGCAAGAACCACCGATCTTGATGCCTCCAGTACCCAAACGACTTTTGATCATGTACTTAACTGTGCTAGAAGGATCCATGGGATGTGTGTTGGGTCAGCATGATGAAACCGGTAGGAAGGAGCACGCAATCTACTACCTCAGCAAGAAATTCAACGACTGTGAATCGAGATACTCAATGCTCGAGAAGACATGTTGTGCACTAGCTTGGGCAGCAAAACACCTCAGGCAATATATGCTCACCCATACAACTCTGCTAATTTCCAAGATGGATCCTGTCAAGTACATATTTAAAAAGTCTTCTCTCACCGAACGAGTGGCTCGTTGGCAAATGTTACTGACAGAGTATGACATCCAGTATATTACGCAGAAGGCTATCAAGGGGAGTGTGCTCTCTGATTATCTTGCCCACCAACCTGTGGACGACTACCAATCTATACACTTCAATTTTCCTAACGAAGACGTCATGTTTGCCATAGACTATACCACACTAGGCCCAGACGATGGACCCGAACCAAGATCGCGATGGATGCTCGTGTTCGATGGTGCTGCAAATGCTAAAGGATGTGGAATTGGGGCAATCATTACTTCCCCAACTGGATTTCATCTACCATTCACTGCCAGATTGTGCTTCAAGTGTACTAATAATATGGGTGAGTATAAAGACTGTATCTTCGGGATTAAAGCTTCCATTGATAATAGGATCAAGATTTTAGAAGTCTATGGAGATTCTGCGCTTGTCATATGCCAAATAAAAGGGGAATACGAAACACTTGATGTCAAGTTGATTCTCTACAGAGATCATGTCTTGAAGCTAATCCCATACTTTGATGAGATCACTTTTCATCACATTCCCAAGGCAGAAAACCAATTGGCAGATGCTCTAGCAACGTTAGCATCCATGTTTCAAGTCAAGTGGAAGAATGAGGCACCGTCCATCCGTTTAGAGTATCTTGACGAACCTACTAATTTCCTGGCAACCGATGCTGCAGAGCTTAAAGTTGATGATCATCCTTGGTTCTATGATATCAAGCGGTATCTAGAAACATAAGAATATCCAGAAGGTATTACCATCACTAATAAGAAATATCTTAGGAAGCTCTCATCAAAGTTCTTCCTCAGCGGTGATGTGTTGTACAAAAGGAATTATGATTCGGTTCTGCTCAGATGCGTGGATAGACACGAAGCAGAACGCATCATAAATGAAGTACATGAAGGGTCTTTTGGAACACACGCCAGTGGCCACACTATGGTTAAGAAAATCTTGAGGGAAGAATACTACTGGATGACAATGGAAACAGGTTGTTATCGTCATGTCCAGACATGTCACAAGTGCCAGATTTACGCAGAAAAAGTTCATGCGTCACCTCTTCCTTTAAATGTGTTGACTTCGCCTTGGCCTTTTGCCATATGGGGTATAGATGTAATCGGACGTATCGAGCCAACTGCCTCCAACAAACATCGTTTCATCTTAGTGGCCATTGAATACTTCACCAAATGGGTGGAAGTCGTGTCCTATGCTAACGTCACTAAGCAAGTGGTGACTCACTTCATCAAGAAAGAAATCATTTGCCGATATGGGGTTTTGAATAAGATCATTATCGATAATGGTTTGAACCTCAACAATAAGACGATGAAGGAGTTGTGTGAAAGCTTCAAGATTGAGCACTACAACTTGACGCGATATCGTCCCAAAATGAATGGAGTTGTTGAGGCCGCGAATAAAAATATCAAGAAGATCTTCTAGAAGATGGTGAAAACCTATAAAGACTGGCACGAGATGTTGCCATTTGCCCTGCATGGCTACCGCACTTCAGTATGCACTTCCATTGGGGCTACCCCGTTCTCTCTCGTGTATGGCATAGAAGCAGTACTGCCTATTGAAGTAGGGATTCCTTCCTTGAGGATTTTAGCAGATGTCAAGCTAGACGAAGCTCAGTGGATACAAGTAAGACTCGACCAACTTAATCTTATTTATGAGAAGCGCATGACGGCCATTTGCCACAGTTAATTATACTAAAAGCGGTTGAAGAGGGCCTTTGACAAGAAAGTTCGCCCACGACATATCAAAGCATGAGATTTGGTCATGAGGAAGATTCAACCAACTCACATTGACCCAATGGGAAAATGGACACCGAACTATGAGGGTCCATATGTAGTGAAAAAGATTTTCTCCGGGGGAGCCTTGATTCTCTCAACCATGGACGGTGATGATCTTCCATCCCTTGTGAATTCAGATGCAGTTAATAAATATTATGCCTAAAAGATAGACTCTATGGACCAAAAAGAAAATCTACACAAAAATGGGCATCCTGGTGGACCATAAAAAAGAAAGGTCTAGGAAAAAATTAGGGACTAAAATAAAAACAATATATATCCCGGTAGGTTGAAAACCCGAAAAGGGCGGCCTAGGAAAAATTTAGGGATTCAAGAGGCTAAACTGCATCCTAAAAAGACGCGTGAACTTTCCCCCATGATCACTGATCTCTGACTGGGAGAGATCAATTCAATTGTTTCACTTAGAAGCAAGGTATAATGGGTCTTTAGAGATATATAGGTCATAGCATAATTGAAACTCGACAGAAATCAATTTCAACAGTGTCGTTGTATTTTATTTCTCTTTCAAAGCAATTACCTCATTTAGGAATTGCCTCCTTTTGCAATTTTCCCATTTATGGGTTTTCATCAATAAAAATTACTTTCACCAAAAAGTTTCTTTTCTTTTTTTTTTTGTTATATATTTGCAAGATTTGTTTTATTGGTGATAAGTATTGCACATAATAGCATTATGGTGGAAATGAATTAAGATATTACTTCTTCTCTTAGGGTAACTAAAGGGTGACCTCGACTCCGAAAAACATGTAGGAACACCGTTTGAAATCTCGAAGTGACCTGGCCGAAACAGATCATCTAGCCCAGAAGAAACTGGCACCAAATTGGGAATCTTAGCATCTCTAAAAACTTGATTGCATCATGAAGAAACGATGTCGGGAAGTCGAGCTTGTTACCCATCCGGTCCAAAGCCTAATCATATTTGGCACCTTTTTGTTTCGAAGCCACTTTTGGCTAGCATTTCTTTGTGAAACCATCTCTATCTGGTATCTTTCACCTCACATATCTTCGGTCCCCTAGAAAGCCCAACCAAGCTTGGCACTATCATCGCTCTAGAACCTCTCATATCCCCAACATTATGCATACATCTTGCATCATATGCATACCTAAATCATAACATACTTCCTCAACTCTTGCATCTTTGTGCATCAGCATTTGCATTTCCATTCATTATGGAACATCATTATCATCAAGCATTCACACATGCAGGTCAAGTTCCAGGATCAATCTCACAGACTTCTCAAGATTATCTTTAGCCTAGTCAGGGGCATCTTTTGCAATACTATGGGTTCCCTCTCATGGAGCTCAAGGATACCAAAACAAGGTTCAGCCCAGCCAATGGCATCTTTTTCAAGACCATGGGCATCTCCCATGACGTTATTTCAACCTTAGGGTTGATCAGTTTTCAAGATGATGTTCAGCCCAGTCAGGGGCAGTTTCTGTAAAGCCATGTATGTTCCCCACGAAATTGTTCAACCTTTTATTGAGCAAACTCGAGAGCTTCAGAGAAACCATTAGCCTAGTCAGAGGCATATTCTGCAAAATCGTGGGCGTCCCCCACGAAGTTGTTCAACCTTTTGTTGGGAAAATTCAAGAGTTTCAAAGCGACGTTCAGCCCATCCAGGGGCATCTCATTCAAAGCCATAGGCGTTCCTCACGAAGCTGTTAAACCCTTTGTTGACCAGGATCAAGGGTTTTAAAGCAAAACTCATCCTAGTCAGGGGCATCCCCTCCAAAGATCATGGGCATTCCTCATAAATCTATCTTAATCTTTCGTGGTCAAAGCTATGACTCCCAAACAAGTCAGTGGGCGTTCCCCGTCGATTTATCTCAATCCAGTCTTCCTCTTAGGCGCCCCTGGTGGGTTGTCTCCAGCAAACCTGACCTTTTGTCAATTGCCTTACTATCATCCTTTCAGTGATAGCCAAACCTCGTCAGTTCAACATAGTCTACATCCATTTGGAGTTGGTTGCCATCAAGATTGGGAAGTTATTATCATCCTTTTGGTGGTAGTAGCTTATGTGTTTCGCCCTGTTATTCTTTTGGTGATGGGTCTATCATTTTTTGATGCCAGATTGTACGAGTGTCCCCTTATATCTTTTTGGTGTCAGGGATGGGTGTGCTTCGCTATATCATCCTTTTGATGATAGATCTGTCATCCTTTTGGTGATGAATCCTACATCTGTTTTGTGTCGGGACTGTGTGCGTGTGTATTCTGCCATCCTTTTGGGTAATAGACCTACCATCCTTTTGGGTAATAGACCTGCCATCTTTTTAGCGTCAGAGTTGTGTGTGTAACGATCTTCCTTTTGGCGATAGGCATGTCATCCTTTTGGTGTGATGTTGCCTCTGTAATCATCCTGTTGATGATAACGACCTTTTCAAGATACTCAGTGTCTGCTTGAGGCTTGACTTTGATCCATTATTTCACTTCCCAAGCGTTTCATTTCTTTCCGGACAAATTCAAGGTCTTCTTCATATCTAATTGACTTCTACCTCAAAAGAATAAATGTCGTAGCAACTCATCTTATTCGGTCTAAGCCAATTAGATAGGTGCATCTGTCATACCCCAAATTTATCCTACCTGTATAATTTTCATTTGTACATCCACCCACTAACCATTATTCAGAAAACCCAAAAGTATGATGTTGTTTTCCTTTTTCTTGTTGTCCAAATTTAAGTTGCTGCAAGAATGAATTGGGGTCTATTTGAGTTTTGTCAAGACAAGTGTGTGTGTGTGTGGTATTATTTTCAGTTCAAGTGGTTTTAACCTAATCTTGGTCAAACAGGATATCGTTTCAATGTCAATCAAGGCTATGGTATACAATTCAAGTGGTGTAGGTCTGAGCTTCTAATTAGGGTTTGTTGTCAGGCTGTGCCAGGTTCACAGAGCATCATGGTCGATAGTCATCATAATCCAGTTCACTTTTCAGTTAAGGTTTTGAGTGTGCAATTCATTTCAAGTCATAATCCATCGACTTCTCCATCATCCACTTCATTATCCATATTCATCTTAAATATCCATTACAAAATCATTGATTCTTTTTTCATTTTTAATCCACATATCATTATAACTCAAACCTCATTTTCGATTCCATTTTTAGATTTATTCATAAAAATCTCATCTCAACAAAATTCAAAAAAAAAAAAGAGCCATAAGTTCATTGTCCTTTGTTACAAAAAAACACTATCATACAAAAAACTCAGCCCATTTTTTTTGCAAGCCCAACAAAGTCCATATTCTAAAAATATATACATTGGATTTATGTTACAAAAAAAAAGATAATAAAAAGAGAGCCCATCACGAAAGAAAAAAGACCTATTACACTTCAAGGTTACTCTTCAGCTAGACAAGCTCCCACACTCTTCAGCCTTCCCCAACACATGATGACGCTACTACAACTGACCTTTAACCATTGCCAATCTAACACGCTGCAACAACCTCAAGATCATGATTCTCATACTTACATGCAACGATCACAATGCAAAACAACAATGCAAGCCTACGAAAAACAATATGTACCGCACTGTAAAACCACAGTGGTTCTGCAAGCTACACACGTACGACATTGCAATTACCATGCTACCAAAATGAAACCACCAAGCTTCACCGTACACACCTTCTTACACCATAATATGATACGCACACCAGCCCAACCTTTAGCCAAGCTCTAGAGCGATTTGTAATCACACCTTTTCCTCGGTTGATCAACCGTTCTTTGGTTAAAGCCAAATTCTCTTATTCCTCAATAAAGTCAATCCTTTTTTCTTCGGTTAAACACAATCTGACTGTCAAATATCGAATCTCTGGCGGAGTTCGCAACCTTCTATTGGTTCTATCTCCCTTCTTGTTTAGTTAATCATCCATCCTTTGATTAATCACGGTCTGCTTGTTAAAACCAGTTTTCTTTGGGTTAATCACCCTTTTCTCAATTAACCATAATTCGTATGTTAATATACCGAGTTTTACTTGAGTTAATCACTTTTTCTTGTTTAATCACTCATTCTTTTCAGTTAATCACAACTCGTATGTTAAAACATTGAATCCCCTGCAGTTAGCAACCTTTCTTTGGTTCAAATACTCACACCTTTGGGTTAGTAACCTTCTTTTGGTTTGAATACCCTTTCTTCGATCAAGTACTGCTTGTTTAGTCAATGTATCGTCCTTTGGGTCACAACCTTTGCTTGGTTCCACACTCATTGTTTGGGTTACGACCTTCTCTTGGTTTCACACACGTCCTTCCGGCTAACCATTGTTTATCAGTTAACACACCGAGTTCTCTAGAGAGTCAAACACCTTTTCTTGGTTCAATACTCTCTTTCTTCTGGTTCATCATAGTTCATCTGTTGACACCAACCTTTTGCTTTCCCCACAAATTCTTGCTCTCATCTTTCTTCGGTTAATCACTGCTTGCTAATTAATGCATTGAGTCCCCTGTTAATCTTACCTTTACCTTGATTTCTGTCCCTTTATTCTTGTGGTTCCGACACTATTCTTTTATTTTCTCCCTAGTGGGGTCACCACCTTTCTTCTGTGTTCCTCAACGGAGTTTTCCTTTACTTTACTTTTTTGGTTTTGACACCATTGCTTTTGCATCCCCATTAGGGTCTTGCCTCCTCCTTTCGCTCTTGGTTTTGATACTGTCTCCGTTTCCTTTTTTTCTATGTATTTGTTCCCCGAGCTACGTAGGCTCTGATTTCCTCATTACACTATGAGGATACGTAGGCACAAGATCGTGAGATCTTGGCGAGCTACCTTCTTCCATTCTTCTTTCTCTCTAGTCCGCCCAAATCTCTTTTTCTTTTCCTGGTTCTATGAACTACGGAGCTCTGAATTCCTCATTGCACTACGAGGATACATAGGCATGAGGGCCCCAATCCTTCGCGAGCACTTTCTTTCTCTCTTCCTCCTTCTTTCTTTCTTTCTTTCTCTCTTTCTCTCTTCCTCCTTCTTTCTTTCTTTCTCTCTTTCCTTTTCCTTTTATTTAGAAGCCTTTTGATAAGTAACCCATCCAATCCTATAAGCCATCAAAATGGTTCCCGTCGAGTACGACAGATGCGTGAGGTGCTAGTATCTTCCTCTCGCATAACCGATCCCCTTACTCATTTCTCTTCTCCTTGGGTTTTATCGATATTTTCTCTATCCTTTGGGACTAAATAAATTTCGGTGGCGACTATGTTGTATCTTTGAGTGTGCAATTCACTCAGGTATAATCCCGCTAGCCTCAGTTGGGGACTCTGCTGAGGACTCCTTACTCTTTCAAGTTAGGGTCTCGCCTAGTTTTTTTTGCTTTCTTGTTTGATTAGTTGTTTACATTTATGCTTTATCTTTATGTTATTTACTGCATTTCTTTACTGCTTTAAATATTTATATGTCGTATGTTCTGGATATCTGTTATATTCTTCTATTGTTGGGATGGGTTGTTACTTGAGAGATAAGCCCACTACCCAGGCTTGAGCATACACACAGGACTATAGTGGAAAGTAGTGTGGCTTGCATGGCGTCTGGCCACGTCTAGTTAACACCAAATCCACATTCATACGAGGTTTTCTTTGGAGATATTCTATCTTGCGCGTCTAGTGCAGATGATAGGAAGTTGACTTAGAGAACTTATGACTCTGGAGACCGATCATTGGAAATCAGTGGAGTCCTCTTTGAGAAGTAATAATGCCAAACCATAAACGGTGAACGTATTATTGTCATACCCCAAATTTGTCCTACATGTATAATTTTCATCCGTACATCCACCCACTAACCATTATTCAGAAAACCCAAAAGTATGATGTTGTTTTACTTTTTCTTGTTGTCCAAATTTAAGTTGCTGCAAGAATGAACTAAGGTCTATTTGAGGTTTGTCAAGACAAGTGTGTGTGTGTGTGGTATTATTTTCAGTTCAAGTGGTTTTAACCTAATCTTGGTCAAACAGGACGTCGTTTCAATGTCAATCAAGGTTATGGTATACAGTTCAAGTGGTGTAGGTCTGAGCTTCTAATTAGGGTTTGTTGTCAGGCTGTGTCAGGTTCACAGAGCATCATGGTCGATAGTCATCATAATCCAGTTCACTTTTCAGTTAAGGTTTTGAGTGTGCAATTCGTTTCAAGTCATAATCCATCGACTTCTCCATCATCCACTTCATTATCCATATTCACCTTAAATATCCATTTCAAAATCATTGATTCTTTTTTCGTTTTTAATCCACATATCATTATAACTCAAACCTCATTTTCAATTCCATTTTTAGATTTATTCATAAAAATATCATCTCAACAAAATTCAAAAAAAAAAAAGAGCCATAAGCTCATTGTCCTTTGTTACAAAAAAACATTATCATACAAAAAACTCAGCCCATTTTTTTTGCAAGCCCAACAAAGTCCATATTCTAAAAATATATACATTGGATTTATGTTACAAAAAAAGATAACAAAAAGAGAGCCCATCACGAAAGAAAAAAAACAATTACACTTCAAGGTTACTCTTCAGCTAGACAAGCTCCCACACTCTTCAACCTTCCCCAACACATGATGACGCTACCTCTGCTGACCTGCAACCATTGCCAATCTAACGCGCTGCAACAACCTCAAGTTCACGATTCTCATACTTATGTGCATCGGTCACAATGCAAAACAACAATACAAGCCTGCGAAAAACAATACGTACCGCACTGCAAAACCACAGTGGTCCTGCAAGCTACATACGTACGACCTTGGAATTACCATGGTACCAAAACGAAACCGCCAAGCTTCACCGTACACACCTCCATACGCCATAATATGATACCCATACCAGCCCCACCTTCAGCCAAGCTCCAGAATGACTTACTGCACGCCGTACACAAACCCAAGACCATCTCAACGAATACAATACGACAAACCTATCCGTAAATCCTATCCGTAATTCACGCATAAAAAATTCAAAAAACGTCACAACATATAAGCTCATTTTTCCCCATTCTTCCATTTTTGCCCTCAATTTCAACTTTAAAAATGCAATCCCAACCTCATTCGAAGGGGGTGCGAAAAAACCGAGTTTCTGCAGAAAACAAATTTCGCTCAAAAACAAAACCCTGTGAAACTCTTTTTAACCCACCTCCTTCAAGATCTTCAATTGGTCTCCACCTGCAAACCGCAACAACACAACACCATTTATCTTTTCTTCCAACCAAATCACAAATACCTTAAAATCACATTTGCAGATTCAAACCCAACCATATCCGAAAATAACCCATTTCAGATCCAAAACAAAGAGAGAGAATCCGAAGTACCCAAAAATCTAAGATGGATCCAGATCCGAAACAGAGGTAAAGAAGGAGAATGAGATAAAATTTGGACAGAACCGAAACAACGACTACACGAACCTGAGAAAGAGATGGATAACACTTGATTAAGGTTGAAGCACGCGAATTTCATTCTTGCTCTGGTTGCGCTCACTTTGTGTTCGTATGAGGCCTCTCTTGATTTTTAATCTGCGTTGCCTTGTTATTTTTTTAAAAGGAAAACCTGATGATGTTTTGTTGGTTTTAATAAAAGGATGATCGTTACAATGATGAAGGATCTCGAAAAGGGAAATATTTCTTGGTTTTGCATTCTTAAAAATCTGCTTTTATTTTCTTTCCAAAATTATATTTTCATGAGAATAGGATTATGTTGATAGACTGGGCTTTGAGGCCCGTTTCACTCTTTATCCACTTTTTCTTTTACTATGGCTTTTCACTTAAGAGAGCGAATGGGCTTATAGCCCATATGAGTTATAGTTACCACCCCTTCACCATATTATACCGACACCCGTGTTCTGGTTATGAGTGGATGAATGTGCTCAAGCCAATTATGATTCCACACTCCTCACCCCTTATTGAGCATTCTTACCCCCCGACTCTTTTTTTTATATACCCTTGTTATTTATTTTAAGATTTTGGGAATTATTATGGGATAATCAATTTTGGTCATAATCCTTATTAATTATTTTGAGTAGATACTTTATGAGAATTTTTTTGTAAGATTTTTTTGATTATTTATTAATTCAATCCTTCATTTCTATTTTGATCTTACTCTATTCAATTTTCTTTATTTCAGTCGATAACGAGACCTCTAAAATTGTTATTGGTCAAATTATTGATAAATAGCGATTTATCCGAGACCACCCACTTTTTCACTTCTCATTTTCTTTCTCATTCTCGATTATATTACATTTTTCAAATCGATGAAGTCTTTTGATCCACGAATGTTAGTTTTTGAGGTTGTTAAACCTTCATTATTTAAAACCTATAGAAAATGATCATTTGGATCATTTTTCTATACTTTGGGATCGTGAGAGGTTACCCTCGATTAATTAACATAGGGTTTGTGATTAAGACGAGATTTAACCTTATTTTCAATTTCATCTCGATTTTATTTTATTTTATCGGTCAATGAAGTCTTTACATTCGTAAATGTCGACTTATCGAAGTTGATAATCTTCATTATTTCAAATTTGTAGAAAATGATCATTTGGATCATTTTTCTATACTTTGGGGTCGTGAGAGATTACCTTCGATTAATCGACACGAGCTTATGATTAAGACGAGACCCCACTCTTTTTGGTCTGTGCGACACGATTAAATTGGAGAATGGTCCTCAATATCATTTCTCTATCATATTCTTAGCATGGATATCAATTTACGCGACCTCCTATAGTCCGACTTTCGTCATAAGTCGAGCTACAATAATTTAGCGTTACATTTCAACCCATTTCATTCAATCAATCCTTAATTATTGATTTTAATTTTTGTTCAATATACAGTTGCTTTACTTTTTAGTCAAACATACCCTCAATTTAATTTCAACCATTATATCATTGTTTATATATTCTTGCACATATTCTTTGTTCATATTATTGTATATTATCTTGCTCATCTTATCATCATTGTCCATATCTCATCCTGTCATATTATTCATATATTGTTCGTCTAACCCTTTTCTTATTTATGTCATTCAAAAATACCAAAACACGATAAAACTATCAAAACCCTAAAATTCCTAAATTGGAGGACTGTTGATCATTATCTTAGGTGTTGAAGTTTAGACCCTGTACATAAACCCTAGCTTAGTTATTTTGTCCGAACTCTTCTTCATTGTTTAGTTTAGGACACCGTGTTGCACCCTAAAATTTGCCCAACCTTATTCACTTGGTTTATGTTTCAATGTCATTAGCATTTGCATATAGAGTCATGTACATAGGTTACTCATCTGCATAGCATAAGCATATCAAGTCATACAACAGGGGGACCAATCATTATTCTCATCTCTAGAGGCCTATCAAGAGGTTATTATCCTGATTCAATCTCATTCAAGTCATCAGAAAAGAATTTGAAAGCTATCAAGTCAATGGGTCAAGCAGTTCATCTATCTCCTGACTAAGGGTATCTGGGGATCATCAAGGAAAGTATGAGCTGTGAATTGAAGGCATGGGGAGTATCTAGACATCTTGGAGGACTTAGAAAGTCATTTGGAGAAGGAGACAAGTCATTGGTGTGATCACAAGTATTGCAGTTGAAGACAGTCAACTAGGGTTTCATCTGGGTCAACTCTAGGTCAATTGACTGATTGAAAGGCATTAAGGGCTATTGGAGAGATGTGGGATTCATCATTTGACATGGAGAATAAAGATATGTTGTTATGCTAAGAAGAAATCAAGAGAAATCAAGGAGAAGAGGAGGTTCTAAATTAGGGTTTCTAGGTAAAATTCCCTGGTTTAAGTCAAACTTCCAAGCAAAATAAGTCAAAATGCAAGCTTCAAATGGATCCTTGGCCAACATGAAACTTGTATAGGATCTCAAGGCCTTTAATTTGAGTGGTGGAATACATCAAGGAGATTTCTAGAACTCAAGTTATAGCTCTTGCAAGTTAGGGGTCACCAGATGACACTGAAATTTGTCTGTGAAAGTTGACTGTCTTCTGACAAACTTTTGGCCCTCAAGGATAATTCAAATGGACTTTGGACAAGCATGAGAGTTGTTCCTCATTGTCTCCCCTTTCCAAAAAGGTATGGTATGCCTTCATATGATTTAGGGAACTCTACTTATGGCTTGTGCAAGACAGGGGTATTTTGGTCATTTGGAATTACAGGTCATTTTTAGCCAATGCCCAAAACTCCTACAAGGGAGCTTCAAATGGAAAAATGTCCAACATCAAAGTTGCTCAAAATGGCATTTTAAGGCTATATAAGATGTTGTGAGAGTTTGAAAATGCATGGAGCATGGATATTTTAAAATGGTCAAAATGACTTGAAAAAGGCTTATAAGTTAAAAAAGTTGAAATTGGATTTTGGTTTGAGAGATCTACAAATCCAAAATGGGGCATATGATAGATGATTTTGATTGGAATCAATATTTTGGAAACAATGGTTTATCCACATTTTTGAGTTTAGGCTTAAAAATTGGACTTCCTTTGTAATTTTGTTTCTTGCACTTTAAGGTACCATGAGAGATTGTTTGCCAAAGCCTTAATTTTGCATAAAATGCCTTGTTCTCACATGTATATCTCATATAAGGGTATTTTGAAGACTTATCATGAGTTTTATGAGATTTACTAAAAATAGTATTTTTGAATTTCTCATTACGTGAGAAGTTCTAGAACTTCCTTGGAAGCTTCTCATATGTTCTAGATCTTTCCTTTCACTTCCATAAATACCCAAGGGTGAGATCATGCCATGGTTGGTGATTCTAGTTGCTTGCAAACCATACTTTCATCTCATAACTCCAAAATTGCATTTTGATTCCCATCTCTCCCAAACTCCATTGTTTGTGCTAGCTATCATCATCATCATCATTCTCCATTGTTGTGGATTGAAAAGCAAGAAAAAGGCACCTCAAATCGTGGCTGGATCATGAGTTCTTCTCCATCACTCCAAGTGGCGTGAAGCTTCGAATTGGCATTTTCAAGAGGTGTAAACACGATTTCTCTTCACCAGCATCATCACCATCATCCAAGGATCAATTGGCACAAGCGGCAAGGGCTGAAACAAGGGATAGCAACCATCACCATATCCATTTGGTAAGAATACGTTTTGATTCCAATCACCAAGATTAGCCATTGTTAGGGTCAATTGTTAAGTTATATGAGATAGAGACAAGCTAGGGAGCATTTATGATGAGTTTAGGACCATTTCATGGAGTTTCGAAATGTGGTGTTCATTCTTGCAAGATCAAAAGAACTTGATATATGAAGATTTAATGCATGTGGAATGGTATAGTGTACTCAGTGCAACATATAGAACAAGCTAGCATCAAGGTTTTCAAGGTTTGTTGAGGTTGAAGAACATGTGTTCATGGTGGAACCATGGATTGGTACTTTCGGTTTGCACATTGTAGCGGGTTTCAAGTGAAACTATGAACATGGTTGGATAGAGGGCAAGAAGAGGATCGTTTTTGGTTTTCATTTCGTACGTTTTCATGGAGAAATGAGTAAGCTAGAGGGAGTAGAAGATCATGACATGGAGTGGAAATTCTGGTATGGTTAGGGTTTTACATGAAGAAGAAAAGGGAGAGCCGTTGGATCTCATGCACATGTTGACCAAGACTTGGATCAGACGGCCCACATTCGAAACAGAAAAAAAGGAGGGAACTTCAAATGGCTGAAACGCCGTCGTTTGGTTAAGTGGGAGCTCCTTGGGATCGTTAGCTATCCGCACCCCCCTCATTTCAAAGCCCAAACGCGCATGAAGCCCAGCTTGCTATTCATACCCCCTTCAATTATTTATTTTATTTTCTTTTTCAATTTGCATTTTATTTTACTCATCTTCCAAAATTCATAACTAAATAAATAATGCATGTTTTTTACTCATTCTTTTTTTAATATTTTCCTTAACATGTCTAGAAAATTAAAAAAATATAAAAATTGCATTCTATATTTGTTTCGCATTTTCCACATATTTTACAAAATAATGCATTCTTTTCCTTAATTCATTTCACACTTGAACTTGTACATTTTTGTTCATGACTTTAGGAATAGATTTTTTGCTCATTCTTTTTGGTGATGTTAAATAATGAATTGTATTACTCTCTGGATTTATTACTAGATTTTTTAGAATAAAATTTGATTAGTTTAGATAATTGAACTTAAGATAGTTTAATTAGGGTTTTTAAGTAGTATACTTGAACTTCAACATTTTATTTTTGGGGTTTTTAGGACAAGTTAGCCTATGGGGAATATATGGGGCTTAAGGGTAGTTAAATAGGATCCCCTAGAATTTATATTAGGAATTTATATTACTATATGCTATTTTTGGTTGATTTTTGAATTGATTGATCATTTGTGTGGCTCTTAGGGCATAATTTGTATTGTTTTGCTTTCTTTTCTTCTCCTTTGGGTGTGGAGCTTTGAAGATTGATTTGAGGACCTTGTGAAGACCTTGTGGACGAAGCATATTGAAGACTCAAGATGGAAGATCGAGTTCAAATTCATTGAAGATGCTGTGTTTGCTAGAAGACTGTTGAAGACTATAGGATTTAGGGTTAGGAAGAGCCTAGTCTAGCAACTTGATTCACAAACATAGATGGCTTTGTTTGCCTCTATCCTTTCTCTATGATTCAAAGTCTCTTTCAAATATCCACCTCCTTCCTTTGGAAGGATCAGTGAATGTATTTGAAAGATAGAACTTTTGAGAGAAAACTTTCTGTTTAACGTTAACAGTTGATGAACCACCCTTGGTAGGTAATTAACTGTCTAACATTCATTCACTTCATCTGGTTGACTGATGTTCATCCTGGAGCCTGAGACTTGAAGAAAAGCCATTGTAGACTGAGGACTGGTGCTCAAGATCTTCGCTTGAAGACTGTGAAGATAGAGACTGCTGCTGACTGAAGCTTGTAGCTGATTGGAGATGACTTGAAGATAGATATTGATGTAGAGCTGCTGTGGCTGTTTATTTTTGCTGTATTTCAGTTCTTGATGTATCGTGTGAATTTTCCTGGATTGTATTGTTTGCTGTTTAACTTGTTGGGTTGAAAGTGAATCCTGTTCACTTTTGCCTATTGTTTTCTAGGTTCGAGGTTGAGTGGGACTCCCTTGCCTCGCTTGTACTGCTGCATTCATGCATTTTACTGTTTTACTGTATATATCTGATATTGTTTCCGTCTGTTCCCGTAGGACCTCTATTTCTCTCTGTGCAAGAGAGAAATATGATAGACACTAGGTCTTAACCCATGCATGATAACATTAGGTTAGTCTAATTCCCTTTGCAACCGTAGGTTAGAGTTCTGTCTCTTCTTTCTCAAAACAAACAGAAAAACACAATAAATCTTTCAAACACAATAAAAGACACTTCTTCCGTAAAAGAATGTGACCTCATCAAAACGTCATTTTTTGTCCGCTTGGACCAGTAATCAGAAGAACCCTTTTTCAGAAGGAGATAAAAGCAACCAAAACAGACTTGTGTCGTACGTGGCCCGAACTACGTTTGCTCTGATCTTTCATGCCGTGTGAAAGTGCGTAGGCATAGGATGCGATATCCTAGCGAGCAACCTTCCCTTCCTTCCCCGTAGGTAGGGGAACTACGTTGACTCTGATTTCTCGTTCCAGTCGAGAATACGTAGGCATAAAGTGCGATACTTTGCCGAGTCGTTTTTATTTTCATTTTATTTTCTTTTAACCCCTGACCTGTAGAGTAGATAGAATAACAATCCATATCCGAAGACAAGCGTGGATCCTGTCGAGTACGACGGACGTGAGGGGTGCTAATACCTTCCCCTTGCGTAACCGACTCCCGAACCCAGGTTTTGGTTGCGATGACCATACCTTCTCTCGTTTTGTGCGAGGTTTACTCTGAGCGTTTCCTTTCCCTCCCGTGGGATAAATAACGCACGGTGGCGACTCTTCTGTTCAGCCGGCGTCGATTTTCACAGTAGCGACAGCTGGCGACTCTGCTGGGGACCCAACGTCCCCTGGCTGCTAAGGACTGCGATGGTTCTTATGCATTTGGGATCCAACGTCCCTTAAGAGAGTCAATCCTAACGCTTGTTTTCCCGTCGAGGATTTTGTATGGATTTATATTTCTGACCTTTATTTTCAGCATTATATATATTGATTGTTATTGCTGTATTGGGGGTGATGGGTGGTTCTATGATTGAGAGATAAGCCGGACCTGGGCTTGAGTGCACCTAGAATTAGAGTAGAAAGTAGTGGGCGCGTGTCGGCTTTGCTTGCATTAGTGTCTCATGAAATCTACACTCGGACGAGGTTCTTCTGGTTGGCTTCTTTTTCTACCCTTTGGGTCGAAGGGGTTGTTGGTCAGCTGAATTGTCGACTCCGGGAACCGATCATTTGGAAGTTGGCTAAGTGAGGCCTCTTCAGGATTTGATGATGCCACTCCTTCTGGGAATCGTATCATCAACCCTGAAAGTCTGTGACACCGACGACCGCATAGGATGCCATACCTTTGTCAGTTACTAGGACATCCACCTGTGAGAGGGTTTGGGGTTATGCAGGTAACTAGACCTTCAGACTACCGGTTATTTCTTGATCAGAGATCCTGGGTATTTATGGAGAGTTAGGAGGTCTGTCAGAGACCAGTTGAGAGTCTTGAGGTCTGTCAGAGACCAGTTGGAGTTATGGTTTGAGGTCTGTCAGAGACCATTGTTGAAGCTTCGTTTTAGGTCTATCTGAGACCAGGGTTTGAGGACTTCTATGGAGTCTATCCGAGACTTCTTGATATGGTTTAGGCTATTCAGCTACGGCAGATGGTCCCTGTTGCATGTTACTTGCATTGCATTGTTTACATACCCATTATCATTGCATCCCATTAACGTGTGTCTGTGCTGCAGGTGCATTTGCATATCCTCCGATTCTAGTGCCCAAACTTCTGAGTATTGAGTATGGCTGGTTTGAGGAAAACAATTGCGTATAAGCTGCCTTCACCTGATATTACTTCTTTGCGTGGTCTGATATCTCTTGCCGATGAGGAGGTTAGGAGAAGCTTCAGAATGAGTCACGGGAGATTACTGAGATTAGTCTGCAAGCCCACTACTGATGAGATGAACGGGCTGTACACCTTGATGCAGTTCTATGACCCTGCATTGAGATGTTTTACGTTTGCTGACTTCACTCTAGGACCTACCATTGAGGAGTATGTGGAGTTTACTGAGTTACCGGTGCAGAACAAGGTTCCCTTTATTCACTCTGCTGTTGAGCCCAAGTTGGAGGACTTAGCCAAAGCCTTACATATGGACGCTGCAGAACTGTTATTGACTTCTTGGCTTGGGGTATCAGGTTTCTCTCTTGATTTCTTGGTTGGCAAAGTGCAGGAGTATGCCAAGAGCGGATGTTGGGTGGTTTTCAATGCTATTTTGGCTCTCTGTATTTATGGGATTGTGTTGTTCCCTAACTTACCCAACTTCGTAGACCTGGATGCTTTCCATCTATTCGCTGCCGGCAATCCAGTGCCAACGTTGATCGGAGACTTCTACCACTCATTGCACTACAAGAACGAAAACCGAAGGGGAAAAGTTGTTTACTGATGTGCTCCTTTATTGAATATGTGGTTTAAAAGTCATCTTCCAATGAAGGGGTCCTTTGTGGAAAGTGCAACCACTGCTAGCTGGTCTGAACGCCTGATGAGGCTATCTTCCGAAGACATTAGATGGTTTGACAGAGACCTACTGGGATCTGAACTTATCTTCAGTTGTTCGGGGTACCCTAACGTCCCGTTGATTGGAAGGAAAAGGTGTATCAACTACAACCAATCTCTGTTCGTCCGTCAGTTCGGATATGCGCTGAAGAACCCGCCAAAGGAGGAGGAAGTACAGGAATCTCTGTACTTCACCGGAGACGTGAAGGGGGAGTTACTAGCCAAGCTGCAACATGCCTGGACGCGTATTATCCGAAGGGGGAAGCCGTTGTTAGGAAAGAATAATTGTCAGGCCTATGCACCTTATAGAGTTTGGATTCAGGAGAGAGCCAGTCAGTTGAGGATGCCGTTTCCAGATGCACCAATTCTTGTTCCTATTCCGGTAGCAGAGCCAACTACTGTTTCCATGGAAGCCTACGAGCAAGTTGTGAAGGAAAAAGAAGCCTTGATGAAGATCAATGAAGGGTTAGAGCAAGAGTTAGCCCAGGTACACAGTGAGAAAAACAAGGCCGTGTATGCTTTCCAACAGCAGATTGAGCTAATGAACAGATTAGGGGATGAGTTGACTGAGGAGAGGAAGAAGCGCGAACGTCTGGGGCAAGAGTTCAGAAGCTCCCATGACATGCTTGAATCCAAGAAGAAAGCGCTTGACATCGCTCACCGAGAGATCTCTTCTTGCAATAAGACTTGGAATGCTACGCTCACCAACAATAAGAAGAGGGAAGATAAGTTGAAGCAGCAAATTTCTGACCTCGAAGAGCAGTTGAAGTCCAGCATCAAGAAGTGTGAAGAAGAAGTGATGACCCGGTACAGTCTCCAGAACGCACTGAACAAGGCCATCAAAGGCAGAGATGAAGTCGTGTCTCAGAAGCGTAAACTAGAGGATCGCTTCGGAGACGGGGCATGGGAAGAAACTGCTGAAGACGTGCGCCGTGTTCTTAAGAAGAGAAACCAACTTGTTGAAGGGCTGCTTGATCGACCAAGTCATCCGGAGACCAAGAAATTGCTAGAAGAGTACCAGACTTCTGGGAGGATTTGATCACTTCATGTAGTAGCTTGTATGCTTTATTTGCATATTGCTAACCATCACCAGGATTGTTGGTTGAGGTCATGCCTTCTTATTGTACTCAGTGATATTGTATTCTTGGCCTATTAGTTTTCTCAGCAATATATGAGGCTTTCTATGATTCAGCTCCGATCTTTGTATTGCTAGCACTGTCACTGCACCGGCACCTCCACACTAGAATCGGGGAATGAATTTCCCTAATGCACAGACACACACATTGCATTGCATTCATATTCATATTGCATTACAGGTAATTATTAAACTGTAGCTCATCTCCTGTATCTCTCAGGTCCCCCAGGATTATCGACTGAAGAATTCCCTAGCATTCAACCAGAAGCAGCAGCAAGGAAGTCATGAGTCAGGATCCGACTGAGATGCAAGAGGTGCACGACAACATAATGCGGCTCATACAGGTAATGGAAGCCATGGCCGAGAGTCAGAAACAGTTGCAGAACATGGTGCAGCCTCTGATTGCGTGGGCTGATGATAGGGCTGCCGACTTTGCTCAGCTAGAGAATCAAGGTTTTCTCCCAGGCCGCATACGCCAACTTGTGGGGGTAGCCATCAAACAGGTTCAAGCAGAATTAACGGATGTTCGAGGCCAGCTGGGGCAGTTCACGAAAGATATGCAAGAGTTGCGCTCGAATCAAGAGACGCTAGAAGAAGAGAACTGCCGACTGAAGGCACAGATAGGGTTGATGGCTGAAGTATTAAGGAACGTACTCAGGAGAGAAGGAGGGCAAATGTTGGAAGACGCGGCTGGCTTATCTGTTCCTCAGGGGTCTGAAGAACCATTACCCACACAGGATAGGCTTAAGAGACCCTCTCCACGGTTCGAAGCTCAGGAGTCTCCTCGTCAGCAGTCGCAATTGATTTTGCAGGATAACTCAAGGAGGTGGGGTAAGAGAATGAGGTTTTCTAACAGAGTATTTGATGAGATCCCTGTGGATTATGATCAGCTGGTGCAACTCTTGTTCCAACTTCAACTGGTTGAGCCCCGCATTTTGGTTCCACTGACAGGGTAGCCGCCACCAGACTATGACCTGAACGCCCATTGTGCCTTCCACTCCGGAGCACCGGGGCATAGCATTGCAAACTGCAAAGCTTTTAAGCATAAGATTCAAGATTTGCTGGATGAGAAAATAATTGAGTTTGTACCGGGGGGCATAAAAGTTGCAGGGACTGATATTCCCATTTCTCCGCCAGAGGTTGCAGATGAATCGAGGTATATCCCAGAGCCACTGGAAGCTAAGTCTCCATGTCCACAACAGTTGCCAATGCCAGGGTTGAACTTAAGGATGATAACGCGTGAGCCTAAGGAAACGTCCGAGCAAAGCCAGCAGCCTACAAGACGCCAGTATACGACTCAGCAAAGAATTCGGGAAAAAAAGCCAAGGAGGGTGTTTGAGAAGCCTCCCTCAACGTACGCAGATTTGTTACAAACACTACTAAGATTGAACTTGGTGGAGAAAAGAACTCTGGCGCCAATAACCGGCACTCTGCCGGATGGCTATGATGCGAGCAGGCACTGTGAATTCCACTCCGGGGCTCCCGGACATGATATTGAAGGTTGCTACGCGTTCAAGCATAACGTCCAAGATTTAATCGACAGCAGGGTCATTAACTTCTCCGATAGGGTCCCCAAGGTGGTGCAAAGCCATAGACAAGCAAAAGCCGGGGTGATGAAAAGGTTTCCCAGATTTTATCGGGCCGGTGAAAGAAGATCGAGACAGCAGTAGACTACCCCTGATGATAGCTTCTGAGAATGGTTGACTCGCCAATAAGTCAAAGTGTAGGAAGTCCAGTTCTGAGACACCGACATTTTTCATGTTATCTTGTTCATGTCCGCGCATTCGTAGTTTCTTTTCTGTGTAATTGCAAATTTCGCTCTTAAAACTTGTTGTTTTTCAATTGATATTAATAAACGAAATGAATATGCATGTTTTGAATTAATCCAGTCGTGTTCACTCTTTGTTTTGCTTTAATGCTTAATGCTTGTTTTAGCAGGAATCTGGGGAGGATGACGAAAACAGATGACGAATAATATTCCGATCGTATGCTTTTGGATAAAAAACTTGTTGATGAAATACAGGCATTGTTTCAATCCATAAACACTGGAGATATAAGGAAGGTAATCCCTTGATAACCCCTTTCGAGCCAGTAGTAGGAGGTTCTTTTCGAAAATGAAAAAACCCCAAATCTTAACCCGGGGCAGGGTAGGTGTCAGTTAGTTTGACCAAGCGTTCGAATCGTGGAAAGAGTGTCCGGTTGAGGATAAATCACACTTGTATAAGTCGTGCCTAAAGAACCACAATGGTTAAACCTTGCCGACAAAGAGTGAAACAGTCACATTACTCCACAAGAAGTCAGACAAACCAGTGTCACACGACTTGTTCAAAAAAAAAAAGAGAACGAAAAGTGAAAAGAATCAAGAGCCCGCTAAGTCAAAACTTGAAAACAAATGACTTAGGCAAAAACAGGGGCATCCCGCTGGACTGGAAAATCAAAAGAATCTCAAAAGATACTCAGTCCAGGCAAAAGTTAGGGAACGAAAAAAAACGAAAGACGAAAAGGATTGTCAAAGAAAAGAACAAATCCTCGAAAAGGACAAAAGTCGTGTGATTCTAGGCACCCAAAGACGAAAAGCAAATGACCGTCACTCAAAAAAGAAAAACGCGTGGTATCCTGAACCATCACTCCTATCATTCCACCTCTAATAGGTGAATGCTGAAGTCAGATTAGCTGAACATAGGATTGGAGAACATCACGAAGAATGGGTGGGTCGAAATAAATTTTGAGCCTATATCTTTCCTTGTTAACCGTGAACCTGACCATGTTACAACCCACAAAAGTCCTAATTGAAACAGGTTTTGTCCGAGGGCATACGTCAGTAAAGATCTCGTCGATTCTGACTCCTAAAAGGGTTCCTCTTACCAGCTTTCATATTGACATTTTGATAATTGATTCATTACATGTCACAAAATTTTTTAGTGAACAGACTTGGATTTTGAAACTGTCATATGCATTGCGTTTAATATATCTTTTATGCAGAACAACTTGTGTTACCTGCGAGTAAGCGCATGCCGACAGGAAAGATTCCTATAGTGGAAGGTATGATCAGGATAAAATGCATAATGCCCAAATATTTCGTGAACTGGGGCAAGCTATACTGATTAATTCAGGTAGAGTCGGTCATCCTAGAATCAGTAAATCCGGGGCAGTCAGGTCAAGATTTGGCAAATCTCTCATAGCTATGGGCAGTGCTCCACGACACAGTCGATCAGAGACAAAAGATTGTTGCGAGACCGGGGCATGTCACCCTAGAAGCACGAAAGTTATGTTCTTGAAACACCCCTTCGAGGTCCGAAATGTAGAAGCCGTCCATGTCTGGTCGTCAGGATACAAAGACTGTAGGGTCCATTCCAAAACTGTTGCAGATTCAGGGGCAAGCCGGGCATGTTAGTATCCCCGAAGCAGAGTTCTCTCCTTTCAGCAAGTGTTCTTTCCTCCCAGTAGAACTCGAAGATTAAGACTCTCCCCAGCAGAGTTGGTTGTGGGTCCTGGCATTTATTTTGTCAGGGATACTGTGTAATATCAGTTCACTCTCCAGCAGAAATCCAATCGTACTGTGCACATCTGCTATTCCCCAGCAGAGTTATATTCCCCAACAGGATGCTACTTCAACAAGGTGTTTGGTTTAAGTTCCTAATTTCCCAGCTGAGTCGACTTCACTCTTACAACATTAATTTTGCTGGAATAATTCTGTAGCACCTGGCTATCCCCAGCGGAGTTGGCATTATCTTCAGCATTTATTTTGCTGAAGCGGTTCCTGTATCCCAGCAGGTGGGGAGAGCACTTGCTCAAATGAACTACCAAACACTCAAGATCTCGGCATGAGATATTCAATGATAATGTCAGTTTCGGCAGTATTCCCCACAGAGTTACCAGGATAAGTCTCTCTTTATTCCCAAGCAGAGTTATTTGTCATCAAAAGGTTTCATGAACCAGAATTTCAGAAGTGGCCTCCGGGCATCAGAACAGGCATCCGGTAGTTTGGTTTCCAGATATCCCCAGTAGAGTCCGCCTCAAAGTCGCTGTCACGTCAGTGCTAAGAAGTTTGTGGGTCGGGACCAATGAAGAAGTGAGTCCTGACGTGGACAAGTTGTATTTCCCCAGCGGGTCGAAGATGCCTGAGTCCTGACGTGGACAAATCAAGACGAAACATGGGTCCTGACGTGGAACGAAGTTGTTTCCTTACGTGGAAAGATTGAGTCCTTACGTGGACATATCAAGCCAGAGTCCTTACATGGACAGATTGATAACGTATTCATTACGTGGAAAAAGATCATATTCCTTACGTGGAAAGATTGGAGTCCTTACGTGGACAGATTAAGATTGTGTTCCTAACGTGGAAAGATGGAGATTCCTTACGTGGAAAGATTTGAGTCCTCACGCGGACATATCAAGATTGATTCCTTACATGGAAAGATTAGAGTCCTTACGCGGACATATCAAGAGGAGATTCCTAACGTGGAAAGAAGGTAGATTCCTTACGTGGAAAGTTTAGTCCTGACGTGGACAGATTCAGATCAAGATCATTCCTTACGTGGAAAGATTGGAGTCCTTACGTGGACAGATTAAGATGGTGTTCCTGACGTGGAAAGGTGGGTCCTAACGTGGACGATGTTCTCCTTACGTGGAAAGACGAATTTATTCCTTACGTGGAAAGAAGTTGGTATTCCTTACGTGGAAAGATTGAGTCCTTACGCGGACATATTGAGATGGATTCCTTACGGGGAGACAAGTGCATTCCTAACGTGGAAGAGTTTAGTCCTGACGCGGACAGATCCAGACGAAGTCTTATTCCTTACGTGGAAAAATGGGGATTCCTTACGTGGAAAAGAGATTGATTCCTTACGTGGAAAGTTTAGTCCTGACGCGGACAGATGGAAAAGAAGTTGATTCCTGACGTGGAAAGAGAAGGTGTTTCCTTACGTGGAAAAGTTTAGTCCTGACGTGGACAGATCAAGGTTTGATTCCTAACGTGGAAAGATCAGAGTCCTTACGTGGACATATCAAGAGCATTCCTTACGTGGAAGAAAAAATGGTTTCCTTACGTGGAAAGACGAGTTTATTCCTTACGTGGAAAGATTGAGTCCTCACGCGGACATATCAAGATTGATTCCTGACGTGGAAAGAAAGAGAGTTTAGTCCTGACGCGGACAGATCAAAGAAGTTATTCCTAACGTGGAAGAAGAAGATAGATTCCTTACGTGGAAAGTTTAGTCCTGACGCGGACAGATGGAAAAGAAGTTGATTCCTGACGTGGAAAGAGAAGGTGTTTCCTTACGTGGAAAAGTTTAGTCCTGACGTGGACAGATCAAGGTTTGATTCCTAACGTGGAAAGATCAGAGTCCTTACGTGGACATATCAAGAGCATTCCTTACGTGGAAGAAAAAATGGTTTCCTTACGTGGAAAGACGAGTTTATTCCTTACGTGGAAAGATTGAGTCCTCACGCGGACATATCAAGATTGATTCCTGACGTGGAAAGAAAGAGAGTTTAGTCCTGACGCGGACAGATCAAAGAAGTTATTCCTAACGTGGAAGAAGAAGATAGATTCCTTACGTGGAAAGTTTAGTCCTGACGCGGACAGATGGAAAAGAAGTTGATTCCTGACGTGGAAAGAGAAGGTGTTTCCTTACGTGGAAAAGTTTAGTCCTGACGTGGACAGATCAAGGTTTGATTCCTAACGTGGAAAGATCAGAGTCCTTACGTGGACATATCAAGAGCATTCCTTACGTGGAAGAAAAAATGGTTTCCTTACGTGGAAAGACGAGTTTATTCCTTACGTGGAAAGATTGAGTCCTCACGCGGACATATCAAGATTGATTCCTGACGTGGAAAGAAAGAGAGTTTAGTCCTGACGCGGACAGATCAAAGAAGTTATTCCTAACGTGGAAGAAGAAGATAGATTCCTTACGTGGAAAGTTTAGTCCTGACGTGGACGGAAAGAAGAAACGGTATTCCTTACGTGGAAAGAAGAAGCATTCTTAACGTGGAAAGAAAGATTGATATAGTATTCCTCACGTGGAAAGATTGGGGTTCCTTACGTGGAAAATTTGTGATTCCTAACGTGGAAAAAGAAAGAGTCCTTACGTGGACAAAGCAAAAGAAGACGTATTCCTTACGTGGAAGAGTTTGACAAAGCAGAGAAAAGTCACCCCTGACGGGGAAAAGCGATGTATTTCTTAAGTGGAAAGGTGAGTCCTAACGTGGACAGTATTATTCCTAACGTGGAACGGTTATTCCTTACGTGGAAAGGTGAGTCCTAACGTGGACGGTGGTATTCCTAACGTGGAAGAGTTTATTCCTAACGTGGACGATTTATCTCTGACGAGAAGGCAGACGAGTCGTCCCCAGCAAAGTTGTTGAAGTTTTTTCCGAGTTGACAGCAGATAGAGTCCTGACGTGGACAAGCAAAGGATGAAGTTTCCGATGATTCAATCTTTTTCAGGATGATGAGAAGAATCCCCAGCACGGTCGCACGAGATCAGTGGGTTGCCGTAACAGTTAAATTCAGCTGATGAATGTCGTTCCCCAAGCAGTGGCGCAGTTTATTTCTGCGGTTGGCAAATTTCTGGGTTCCTAGTATTCAACCGTCTCGTACCGCGAATGTATGAAGGCTCCGGGCTCTTCACCCAATCGGGTCCAAGTCGCTTGAATAGGGGCAGCTGTTGCACCCTAAAATTTGCCCAACCTTATTCACTTGGTTTATGTTTCAATGTCATTAGCATTTGCATATAGAGTCATGTACATAGGTTACTCATCTGCATAGCATAAGCATAGCAAGTCATACAACAGGGGGACCAATCATTATTCTCATCTCTAGAGGCCTATCAAGAGGTTATTATCCTGATTCAATCTCATTCAAGTCATCAGAAAAGAATTTGAAAGCTATCAAGTCAATGGGTCAAGCAGTTCATCTATCTCCTGGCTGAGGGTATCTGGGGATCATCAAGGAAAGTATGAGCTGTGAATTGAAGGCATGGGGAGTATCTAGACATCTTGGAGGACTTAGAAAGTCATTTGGAGAAGGAGACAAGTCATTGGTGTGATCACAAGTATTGCAGTTGAAGACAGTCAACTAGGGTTTCATCTGGGTCAACTCTAGGTCAATTGACTGATTGAAAGGCATTAAGGGCTATTGGAGAGATGTGGGATTCATTATTTGACATGGATAATAAATATATGTTGTTATGCTAAGAAGAAATCAAGAGAAATCAAGGAGAAGAGGAGGTTCTAAATTAGGGTTTCTAGGTAAAATTCCCTGGTTTAGGTCAAACTTCCAAGCAAAATAAGTCAAAATGCAAGCTTCAAATGGATACTTGGCCAACATGAAACTTGTAGAGGATCTCAAGACCTTTAATTTGAGTGGTGTAAGACATCAAGGAGATTTCTAGAACTCAAGTTATAGCTCTTGCAAGTTAGGGGTCACCAGATGACACTGAAATTTGTCTGTGAAAGTTGACTGTCTTCTGACAAACTTTTGGCCCTCAAGGATAATTCAAATGGACTTTGGACAAGCATGAGAGTTGTTCCTCATTGTCTCCCCTTTCCAAAAAGGTATGGTATGCCTTCATATGATTTAGGGAACTCTACTTATGGCTTGTGCAAGACAGGGGTATTTTGGTCATTTGGAATTACAGGTCATTTTTAGCCAATGCCCAAAACTCCTACAAGGGAGCTTCAAATGGAAAAATGTCCAACATCAAAGTTTCTCAAAATGGCATTTTAAGGCTAGATAAGATGTTGTGAGAGTTTGAAAATGCATGGAGCATGGATATTTTAAAATGGTCAAAATGACTTGAAAAAGGCTTATAAGTTAAAAAAGTTGAAATTGGATTTTGGTTTGAGAGATCTACAAATCCAAAATGGGGCATATGATAGATGATTTTGATTGGAATCAATATTTTGGAAACAATGGTTTATCCACATTTTTGAGTTTAGGCTTAAAAATTGGACTTCCTTTGTAATTTTGTTTCTTGCACTTTAAGGTACCATGAGAGATTGTTTGCCAAAGCCTTAATTTTGCATAAAATGCCTTGTTCTCACATGTATATCTCATATAAGGGTATTTTGAAGACTTATCATGAGTTTTATGAGATTTACTAAAAATAGTATTTTTGAATTTCTCATTACGTGAGAAGTTCTAGAACTTCCTTGGAAGCTTCTCATATGTTCTAGATCTTTCCTTTCACTTCCATAAATACCCAAGGGTGAGATCATGCCATGGTTGGTGATTCTAGTTGCTTGCAAACCATACTTTCATCTCATAACTCCAAAATTGCATTTTGATTCCCATCTCTCCCAAACTCCATTGTTTGTGCTAGCTATCATCATCATCATCATTCTCCATTGTTGTGGATTGAAAAGCAAGAAAAAGGCACCTCAAATCGTGGCTGGATCATGAGTTCTTCTCCATCACTCCAAGTGGCGTGAAGCTTCGAATTGGCATTTTCAAGAGGTGTAAACACGATTTCTCTTCACCAGCATCATCACCATCATCCAAGGATCAATTGGCACAAGCGGCAAGGGCTGAAACAAGGGATAGCAACCATCACCATATCCATTTGGTAAGAATACGTTTTGATTCCAATCACCAAGATTAGCCATTGTTAGGGTCAATTGTTAAGTTATATGAGATAGAGACAAGCTAGGGAGCATTTATGATGAGTTTAGGACCATTTCATGGAGTTTCGAAATGTGGTGTTCATTCTTGCAAGATCAAAAGAACTTGATATATGAAGATTTAATGCATGTGGAATGGTATAGTGTACTCAGTGCAACATATAAAACAAGCTAGCATCAAGGTTTTCAAGGTTTGTTGAGGTTGAAGAACATGTGTTCATGGTGGAACCATGGATTGGTACTTTCGGTTTGCACATTGTAGCGGGTTTCAAGTGAAACTATGGACATGGTTGGATAGAGGGCAAGAAGAGGATCGTTTTTGGTTTTTATTTCGTACATTTTCATGGAGAAACGAGTGAGCTAGAGGGAGTAGAAGATCATGACATGGAGTGGAAATTCTGGTATGGTTAGGGTTTTACATGAAGAAGAAAAGGGAGAGCCGTTGGATCTCATGCACATGTTGACCAAGACTTGGATCAGACGGCCCACATTCGAAACAGAAAAAAAGGAGGGAACTTCAAATGGCTAAAACACCGTCGTTTGGTTAAGTGGGAGCTCCTTGGGCTCGTTAGCTATCCGCACCCCCCTCATTTCAAAGCCCAAACGCGCATGAAGCCCAGCTTGCTATTCATACCCCCTTCAATTATTTATTTTATTTTCTTTTTCAATTTGCATTTTATTTTACTCATCTTCCAAAATTCATAACTAAATAAATAATGCATGTTTTTTACTCATTCTTTTTTTAATATTTTCCTTAACATGTCTAGAAAATTAAAAAAATATAAAAATTGCATTTTATATTTTTTTCGCATTTTCCACATATTTTACAAAATAATGCATTCTTTTCCTTAATTCATTTCACACTTGAACTTGTACATTTTTGTTCATGACTTTAGGAATAGATTTTTTGCTCATTCTTTCCGGTGATGTTAAATAATGAATTGTATTACTCTCTGGATTTATTACTAGATTTTTTAGAATAAAATTTGATTAGTTTAGATAATTGAACTTAAGATAGTTTAATTAGGGTTTTTAAGTAGTATACTTGAACTTCAACATTTTATTTTTGGGGTTTTTAGGACAAGTTAGCCTATGGGGAATATATGGTAATTAAGGGTAGTTAAATAGGATCCCCTAGAATTTATATTAGGAATTTATATTACTATATGCTATTTTTGGTTGATTTTTGAATTGATTGATCATTTGTGTGGCTCTTAGGGCATAGTTTGTATTGTTTTGCTTTCTTTTCTTCTCCTTTGGGTGTGGAGCTTTGAAGATTGATTTGAGGACCTTGTGAAGACCTTGTGGACGAAGCATATTGAAGACTCAAGATGGAAGATCGAGTTCAAATTCATTGAAGATGCTGTGTTTGCTAGAAGACTGTTGAAGACTATAGGATTTAGGGTTAGGAAGAGCCTAGTCTAGCAACTTGATTCACAAACATAGATGGCTTTGTTTGCCTCTATCCTTTCTCTATGATTCAAAGTCTCTTTCAAATATCCACCTCCTTCCTTTGGAAGGATCAGTGAATGTATTTGAAAGATAGAACTTTTGAGAGAAAACTTTCTGTTTAACGTTAACAGTTGATGAACCACCCTTGGTAGGTAATTAACTGTCTAACATTCATTCACTTCATCTGGTTGACTGATGTTCATCCTGGAGCCTGAGACTTGAAGAAAAGCCATTGTAGACTGAGGACTGGTGCTCAAGATCTTCGCTTGAAGACTGTGAAGATAGAGACTGCTGCTGACTGAAGCTTGTAGCTGATTGGAGATGACTTGAAGATAGATATTGATGTAGAGCTGCTGTGGCTGTTTATTTTTGCTGTATTTCAGTTCTTGATGTATCGTGTGAATTTTCCTGGATTGTATTGTTTGCTGTTTAACTTGTTGGGTTGAAAGTGAATCCTGTTCACTTTTGCCTATTGTTTTCTAGGTTCGAGGTTGAGTGGGACTCCCTTGCCTCGCTTGTACTGCTGCATTCATGCATTTTACTGTTTTACTGTATATATCTGATATTGTTTCCGTCTGTTCCCGTAGGACCTCTGTTTCTCTTTGTGCAAGAGAGAAATATGATAGACACTAGGTCTTAACCCATGCATGATAACATTAGGTTAGTCTAATTCCCTTTGCAACCGTAGGTTAGAGTTCTGTCTCTTCTTTCTCAAAACAAACAGAAAAACACAATAAATCTTTCAAACACAATAAAAGACACTTCTTCCGTAAAAGAATGTGAACTCATCAAAACGTCATTTTTTGTCCGCTTGGACCAGTAATCAGAAGAACCCTTTTTCAGAAGGAGATAAAAGCAACCAAAACAGACTTGTGTCATACGTGGCCCGAACTACGTTTGCTCTGATCTTTCATGCCGTGTGAAAGTATGTAGGCATAGGATGCGATATCCTAGCGAGCAACCTTCCCTTCCTTCCCCGTAGGTAGGCGAACTACGTTGACTCTGATTTCTCGTTCCAGTCGAGAATACGTAGGCATAAAGTGCGATACTTTGCCGAGTCGTTTTTATTTTCATTTTATTTTCTTTTAACCCCTGACCTGTAGAGTAGATAGAATAACAATCCATATCCGAAGACAAGCGTGGATCCCGTCGAGTACGACGGACGTGAGGGGTGCTAATACCTTCCCCTTGCGTAGCCGACTCCCGAACCCAGGTTTTGGTTGCGATGACCATACCTTCTCCCGTTTTGTGTGAGGTTTACTCTGAGCGTTTCCTTTCCCTCCCGTGGGATAAATAACGCACGGTGGCGACTCTTCTGTTCAGCCGGCGCCGATTTTCGCAGTAGCGACACACCGTGCACACACACGACTTTCTCTTGGGCTACCTGACAATAAGACTATTTATTTCTTGCAATCCATTATACTTTATATGTATCCCCTCCCATTACAGTGTAATAGATTAGTTCTTTTCATGCTTGCTTACTACTTGTTAAGAAAGATAAAAATAAATTAGGCTAGAAAACGTTTTTTCAAAATAAAGAATAAGTGAGGCTTGATCCAACATCAAACCATTTTCAAACTCATTTAAAATTGGACTACCTTAGGGTTTCTCTTTCTCATTTCACAACCTTTCCATCAAGCCACACTAACCTTGTATGTATTCAACCCTTATAAGTCGATTGCTTCGCGCATCGCCATCAACCTACCATGCTTTATTCACCACCCTTTCTCTTCGAGTTTTTCTCATTTCTTTTTGTCTCATTGAGCCTAAAAACCTTGGTCTCGTACCAAGTGCATTTTCAAAACTCTTTTCCTAATAAACTTGGATGGTTGTGGAGTGGTTAGGCGAAGGCCTTCTCCTATCCTGAGTGCTTGACATTACCTTTAGGATTCACTGTTGTAAAGCACTTACCATTCAAGATCAAAAACATTTTTAATAAGAGAATGAAGTTCTCTTTGTATTAAACTAAAGCGAGAGGATTGAGTGCAAACCTCTTCCTCTCCGAGTGTCAGGATACTCACTTTAGAGTGTGTGGTCTCGATACTCGTCTTTTAATACGAAGACATGACTATATTCGACATACCATTTTCACAATAAATCTTTTGAGATAAAAAATTGGGTACTACCCGCAAGGGGTTACTATCTGAGGACCTATTTCACCCTTAAAAATAACTTTCCCAAATCAAACGTGACATCTTGCTTCGATATCAAAAACTATCTCTTTTCAAAAAGGATATGTTACGTCCGTTCTACTGCAAACAGGTAACGCCTAAGACTCCACAAGCGAGCTGCAATACACCTAACTGCTAGAATGCGCACATTAGCATCATCAACAAAAATACCAGTTAACTGTAGGCCGAACTACGACTACTCTGATTCTTCACTTCTTTTAAGTGAAGGTACGTAGGTACAAGGGCCCTAATCCTTGTCGAGCACTTTCCTGTCTTTTATGCGTAGTCCTCCGAACTACGTTAACTCTTATTTTCTCATACCTGTTGAGAATACGTAGGCATAAGATCACGAGATCCTACCGAGTCTCCTCTTTCCTTCATCTATTTTTTCCTTGTTTCCAATCTTTCTCTCTCCCCTTAGAACACTCTCTATAGAAATATATTTTAGCAAATACCTTCACACATAGACAAACAAATTGTTCCCATCGAGTACGATGGATGCGAGGGGTGCTAATACCTTCCCTTCGCATAACCGGCTTCTGAACCCTTTCTTTTGATTGCGAGACCATCTTATCCATTTCTTTCTTGGGGGTTTTCTCGATGTTTTCCCTTCCCCTTTTGGGATAAATAAAGTTCGATGGCGACTCTTCTATCTTTCCATTTTCACCTCTCTATCTTTGCATTTTCGAGTAGCGACAATTATTACTGCTCGATCTAAGAGCCTGATAAGATGAGGACCATCAAGAACCCTTGTTCAAGACTAGATCACACATGTGAGGGGGATATTGGGTTTTTATGTAGTAAACCAAGACTCTTCATACCATTTGTTCTCTTATTACGTCCAACCTTTGTTCCTGAGCAGAGTTATATGCAAATCATCAGAATTATTCAAACTGTGCTAGTTTCTTGCATATCATTCCATCATGTATACTCAATTTGGCATACAAATTAAATTTTTATTTTTAGCATGAAATACATTCCATCATGTACGCATATGTATGCTCTTCATCCAAAGATCAGATTGCTCACATTGTCCATTTTTGCCTTTTAGCAAGTCGACAACTCAATATCGTTATTTCACTCGCTCAAGCAAGTCCAAGATCATGGCTGATATTGAACAAGAGAATGCTGCCTACAAGGAAACTTTGGCTCAGTTTCAAGGTCGGATGGATCAGTTCTAAACCAATATGGATGTTATCATGGAGTTCCTTCATGCTCAGGAAGACGCCGCTGCTGCCACTTCTGTTGTTGCAACTATTACTGATCCTACTGTTCTTATTCATGTGGTGATTCCTCCTCTTGTTGTTACTTCTTCTCCTGTTGTTGTTGAAGCACCGGTTGAAACTATTGTTCAACCTACTGTCAACCTACCAAGTGCTCAGTCTGGTTCGAATAGGATGCCTGCTGCTTTTCCATGGGGAATGCCTCTGAATTCACTCCTCAGATTGCCGGTGGTAGTGCTTTTATTCCATATCAACCTTTTTTTGCACACTTGCCTAATGGGAATTCTGCTGCATACCCATGAGGCATGCCTATTCCACTTTCACCTCCTGTGATGAGTCATGATGATCATGAAATTCCTCGGGTGCAGATTCACCAGACTACTATGTCGACTGACGTTAAAACTCCTAATGAAGATGAGCATGTGTATAGGGGTCCTCATATTCATGTTCCGGTTTTGTCTTAATATGCTCCAATTGTTCAGAATGTTTATTCTGAAGTGCCTTATCCTGAAGCATCCTTTGCTGCTATGATGCTTCATACTGGTTATCCATATGGTTTTCAAATGAGCCAGAATGCCGGTCAGATGGTAAATTCTGGGCTAGTGTATTCGTCTCAATTTACTTCTCCTCAGATACCTGCTTCAGCCGTATCACAACTTCCAAATCCACAGACTCTTGCCAGACCTGTTGATCATAACATACCTGCTGACTATAATTTGTTGGATGTAAGAATCAGGGCGATTGAAGGTTATTCTAGTTTTGGCATAGAAGCCAAATACTTGTGTTTGGTTCCTAATATTGTGCTGCTACAAAAGCTCAAGATTCCAGAATTGCCAAAGTACAAAAGGTTGAGTTGTCCTTGTAGTCATGTGACTATGTACTGTAGGAAGATGGCGTTCTACATCGACAACGATGAATTGCTGGTTCATTGCTTCCAAGATAGCTTGTTTGGAGCTTCTTTGGATTGGTATATGGGATTAGAGTGTAGCAAGATTCACTCATGGAGGGACTTGTCAGAAGTGTTCTTGAAAAAAATACAAGTATAATCTCGATTTGGCTCCTACCAGATTGCAATTATAGAATCAGGCTCAACATACAATTGAAACTTTCAAGAAATATGTGTTAGAACACAGATTGGTTCTTAATAATAACTCTTTGTTTTGATGATAACTGTTAGGAAATTTTATATTTAAGAATTATATACCCTAAAATTTGTTTGAGAGTTTTACTGCAGATTGAAATGAAATTAACTCTCTAGAAGCAAATCTGAATTGTATACAAGAAGTTATCCTAACTCTGAAGCGCCAGATGCACTCATTAGAAGATTCTGATTGCTCTTTACTGAAGATCCTGAGCGTAGTCTCCAGAAGGATCTGAAGCAAGAAGCTCCAGAACATTCTGAAGCAGAAGCATCTGAAGCTAGTCAGAAGCATCTGAAGTAGAAGCATCTAAAGCTAGTCAGAAGCATATGAAGTTGAAGCATCTGAAGCAAAGAAGAATATTGTATGAAGAGTTTCTCAAAGCATAATTCTACAGAAGTTTCTGAAAGTACTAACGCTGCCAAGTACTGAAGTTCTGTGTCAAATATGCTCTGATGATCAACACGCTGAAAGCACACATGCTGCAGAAGACTCTGATACAACAAAGTTCTGAACATCATTAGAAGACTCTGACTCATTCAGATTCTGAAGAACTTGCTGAAAACTGAAGAAGAAATATTCAAGATTATATCCGTTGGAGTAAATTAACGTCTCTTTCCTCATTTGTGCTAGACACAATAACACAGACAAAAAGGATTTTTCTGTGCTATCTACTTCTAGGAAAGGCCACTTGATGTAAAGACAAAAAGGCTCAGACCTTTTTGGGACTCTCTTTTCAACGCTCAGCTTCCTTGGATCAGCTGCCTATAAAAGGAGGACTCCACCAAATTCTTCAGTTACACAATTTGCTGAAAAGAATTCATATTATTCAAAGCTCTCATTCTTTCATATTCTTCTTAGAATTTCTTGTACTTAAACTTAAGAGAAAAATCACTGTTTTGATAAAAGCTTTATAGAAGCATTAATACTCTTGTATTTGATTTACATTGATTGTAAAGGTTTTTCCTTAAGAGGATTCAATTGGAATCGGTAGCTCTTGAGAAGACTAAGAACAGTTGTTCTTAGGTGTTACTATTGTAATCAGTTTGATTAAATAGTGGATTAAGTCCTTGTTGAGAAAGGCAAATCACTCTAGGAAGGGTGGACTGGAGTAGTTGTTTTAAACGAACCAGGATAAAAATAATTGTGTCATTATTTTTAAAGTCTTAATCTTTCATACTTATTCAACCCCCCCTTCTAAGTATTATCTCACCTTCAATATGCGCAAAGGTGGCGCAAAATGGGATATCGTGTGCGACCTGCTCTTTATGACACTGAGTTGGTTGATATCTTTATGGGCACTTTGCAAGGGCTGTATTATGAGAAAATGATGGGCAATTCTTCATCAAACTTTGTTGATATCGTGACTATTGGTGAAATGATTGAGAATGGGCTAAAAATTGGTAGGATTGTTGGTACCGCTAGTCAACAACCAACAAAGAAATCTCTAAGCAGTTATTCAAAGAAGAAAGAAGGTGAAGTGATTGTTGTGATGCCAAAAACCTCTCCTCAATATTAGGTTCATATGGCTCACATGTTGTATTACCCTTATCCTTATGTCACTGCTGCCCAGTATCAACAACTACCATATCAGTATCATTCACAACCACGAGTTTAGAGTTCTCAAAATCAACAACAATTGCAACGTCAACAATCTCAACAAAACAACAAAAATAAGCAATATTAGAACAGACAAAACAATAATAATCAGAACAACCGCAAACGTATGAATTTTGATAGAGTTCCCGTGCCATATACAAAGTTGTTTCCTTATTTGATTCTTCAAAGGACAATTATTCCTAAAGAGATCGCACCTGCAATTCATCCTTATGGTCTGAAGCATAATCTAAATGCATCTTGTACTTACCACTTTGGGTACATAGGACATGCTACCGAAGACTGCATTATTCTCAAGGCCAAGGTTCAAGAGCTTATTGACCAGAAAATTCTGACATTTCCTGAAGAGCGTCCTAATATATAAACTAATCCTTTGCCTACTCATGGTATACCTAGGGTTAATATGATTGAGAATGATCAAGGGGCTGAGTTGATCAGAGATGTCGACAAAGTGAAAACTCTGATGACTCTTGTGATCAAAAACTTGAAAGAGCAATGATTATTGAAAGGTTTTCAAGGAAAATGTCAGATATGTGATGATAATCCCAATCAGGGGCGAAGGTTGAAGGGTTGTGTTCAGATCTTAATGAACCGTGGTGTGGTTCAACTTTCCAGAGCCAAGTTTGTGGAAGAGGTAGCTACCATTGAGCCGTTCACGATCATATATAGGAAGGTTCCCACTAAAGCTCCTAAGAAGAAAATACAACCTATCACTGTTTGTGCGACAAAACCGTTCCTGTATCAGAATTCAAAAGAGGTTCCTTGGAAGTATGGTTCCACTGTGTTTTCTGGGGGTCGAGAAATTCAGTTTTCAAAATCCGAAATTGTGAACGTAACTGCCACTAGAGGGATGACTCGTAGCGAATAAGTGTTTGCTCAAAAGGTCATATCTAAGCCAGTACAAGTTCCAACCATTATCCCTCCTGTTGTGCAACAAGGGGCATTTACTGATGCATCAGTGCCCGTCACTCTATCTATGGATGCTATAAAAAGTAAAGAGGTAATGGATGATCAAGAGTTTCTCAAGCTGATCAAGAAGAGCGATTTTAAGATTGTGTAACAGCTGGGGCAAACTGCTTTGAGGATTTCAATCTTGTATTTACTCATGAGCTCTCTCATGCATATACTGGATTTGTTGAAAGTTTTGAACACTGCTCATGTAATGCACGATAATCCCGTAAAACAGTTTGATGATTTAGTAGTAAACATTATTGCAAGTCGATATTTGGGTTTCAACGAGTCAGAGTTACCTCCTAAAGGAACTGTCCATAATAGAGCCTTGCACATATCAGTAACTTATATGGACTCTTTGCTATCTCGTGTTCTTGTGGATACTGGTTCTTCTCTCAACGTGATGCCTAAGGGCATATTAAGTCAACTACTGGTAGAAGGGAGCGAGATGCGACCAAGCACTTTAATTATTAGAGCTTTTGACAGTTTTCGAAGGTAAGTTATTGGCAAAGTGGATCTACCCATAAAGATCGGGCCGCATTTTTTACCATCACTTTCCAAGTGATAGATATTAATCCTGCATATAGTTGCTTATTGGGTCGACCCTAGATTCATGCCGCAGGGGCAGTTACTTCCACATTGCATCAAAAGTTGAAATGCATGTTTAACGATCAAATGGTCATCGTCTGTGGTGAAGAAAATATGCTAGTAAACGAGTTATCATCCTTCTGATATGTCGATATTGATGAAGGCATAACTGAGGTGCCGTTGCAATCTCTTGAATTTGAAGATGTCAGCTTCGCTTCTATCAATCCAAGTAGATTACTAAAAATGACCATGTCATATGTCATGAGTGCTAAAGAGCCCATCGAGAAAGGTGTCTTGCCTGGCTAGGGGAAAATCTTGAATGTGGTTGAGAAGCATGATTGTTTTGGACTAGGTTACCGCCCCGATCAACAGGCTAGCTCGTACAGTCAGAAGAAGTGCAACTTGATCAAGTTCAATAGCGTTGGGTTCCATAAGGGTGATATCGAGTCAGCCGTTGATGATGTTGGTTCTAACAACCGAAGTGCAGGCTTTGTACGCAAGTGTCGCCTGGTTTTAAGCTCAACAATTGGACATCTAATATGGTTCCCGTGTTTTTTCCTACAAGCATGTAATGCATTTTGCTTTCTTGTTCCCTCGTCCTCGCCCGAGACGAGTGAGTAGCTTGTCAAGGGCCTCCCGTTTTTGAAATATTATGTAATCAATAAATAAAAGTTTTTTTGCATTCAAATCATGCTTTTTTTTCTTTCTTTATTTTACTTTTTCACAAATAACAAATGGCAAAAGTTTATTTTATTTTTCACCTTTCAAATGGCTCGTTCTAAACATAATTCATAAACATGCAGAACAAATAAATGCATTGATAACAACATGGCAAGTATCCATTGTAATTCTGGGATTCCAATTAACCAAGCCGAAGAAGATGGTAAGAAAGGTTGTGAATTACTGGCTGAACTAGCAAGGCTCCTTGAGCACGAGTAGAAAGAGATTCAGCCACACAAAGAGCCAATGGAAGTTATCAATCTTGGTAATGATGATGTCAAAAAATAATTCAAGGTTGGGGCATCCCTCGCTAAGCATGTATACTTCGAGTTGGTCAAGTTATTGAAAGAGTATGTTGATATTTTTGCCCGGTCTTATCAAGATATGTCTGGGTTAGATACCAACATCATTGAACATAACTTGCCACTCAAGGCCGAATGTTCTCCTGTTAAGGAGAAACTCAGAAGGACCAGACCCGACATGGCACTCAAGATCAAATAAGAGGTAAAGAAACAATTTGATGTTGGGTTCCTAGCCACTTCTGAATATTCTGAATGGGTTGCGAACATCGTTCCAATTCCGAAGAAAGATGGGAAGGTCAGAATGTGTGTGGATTGTCGAGATCTCAATAAGGCAAGCCTGAAAAGTGATTTTTCTCTGCCCCATATTGATGTCTTGGTAGAAAATACTACATAATTCTTTGCCTTTTCATTCATGGACGGTTTCTCAGGGTATAATCAGATCAAGATATCCCCAGCTGACATGGAGAAGACTACCTTCATCACACAGTGGGGAACATATTGCTACAAAATCATGCCATTTGGTTTGAAAAACGCAGGGGCAACATACCAACGTGTCATGACAACCCTCTTTCATGATATGATCCATAAAGAGATTGAGGTTTATGTGGATGATATGATTGCCAAATCTAGAACTGAAGATGATCATCTAGACCATCTGAATAAGCTGTTTGACAGACTCCAAAAGTTTAGATTGTGGTCGAGTCCTGCAAACTACACCTTTGGAGTTCGATCTGGTAAACTTTTGGGCTTTATTGTGAGTCAGAAGGGCATTGAAGTTGATCCTGACAAGGTTCGAGCAATTCAGAACATGTCCCTTCCCAAAACAGAAAAAGAAGTCTATGGCTTTCTAGGCCGACTTAATTACATATCTAGATTCATTTCTCATCTAACGGCTACCAGTGAACCAATATTCAAATTTCTAAGAAAAAATCAATAGGTTGAATGGAACAATGATTGTCAGGAAGCTTTTGACAAAAAAATATATTTGCAAGAACCACTGATCTTATTACCTCCGATTCTTGATAGGCCTTTAATCATGTATCTCACTGTTCTCAATGAATCTATGGGATGTGTATTGGGTCAGCATGATGAGACTGACAGAAAAGAACATGCAATTTACTATTTGAGCAAAAAGTTCACCGATTGTGAGACCAGATACTCACTATTAGAGAAAACTTGTTGTGCTATGGCCTGGACTGCTCGACGCCTAAGACAATATATAATTTGTCATACTACTTTATTGATATCCGAAATGGATCCGATAAAGTACATTTTTGAGAAGCATGCTATCTCTGGAAGAATTGCTTGGTGGCAAATGTTGTTAACTGAGTATGATATCCAACATGTTACCCAGAAAGCAATAAAAGGGAGCGTCTTGTCTGACTATCTTGCTCATCAACCTGTGGATGGTTATCAACAAATGAAGTTTGACTTTCTTGATGAGGATGTTCTGTTCATCAGAGATTATGAGATTCCATGCCCTGATATAGGACCCGAACCAGGGGCGCGATGGATGCTCGTGTTCGATGGTGCCGACAATGCTAAAGGTCGTGGAATTGGTGATATCCTCATTTCTCCGACAGGTTTTCATCTTCCCTTCACCGTCAGATTATGCTGAATATGAAGCATGTATCTATGGAATTGAAGCGGCAATTGACATGAGAATCAAGATTCTTGAGGTCTATGGAGATTTTGCCCTGGTGATTGGCCAAGTCAGAGGAAACTTTGTGACTCGGGATTCCAAGCTGGTTTCGTACCAAAAGCACATCACGAAATTGATTTCTTTTCATCAGATTCCTAGGGAATAAAATCAACTAGCTGATGATCTTGCCACCCTGGCATCCATGTTCAAATTCAAGTGGAAGAACAAAGCTCCTTCTATCCGCATTGATCATTTGAACGAACCAGCATACTGCTTAGTAATCGAGGACGAGTCTGATGACAATCCTTGGTTCTATAACATCAAAAGATATTTGGAAAAGCAGGAATATCCAGAAGGTATCACTATTAATGATAAGAAAGCTCTCAGACGGCTATGCATCAAGTTCTTCTTAAGTGGTGATATACTGTATAAGAGGAATTATGATTTTGTGTTACTCAGATGCGTGGATAGACACGAAAATCATAAGTTCCATACATGAAGGTTGTGAGGGTGTACATGCCAAAGGGCCTAACATGGCCAAGAAGATCATTTGAGCTGGTTATTACTAGACAACAATAGAGGTAGATTGTTACAACTTTGCCAAAAGATGTCACATATGCTAAATCTACGATGACAAGATCCATGTGCCACCAACTCCATTGAATGTTCTGACTTCTCCTTGGCCCTTATCTATGTGGGGTATTGATATGATTGGAATGATCGAGTTGAAGGCTTCGAACGGTCATTGCTTCATTCTGGTTGCTATCGACTACTTTACCAAGTGGGTTGAAGCTGCTTTTTACGCAAACGTTACACGACAAGTGGTTGCCAAATTTATCAAGAAAGAGGTAATTTGTCGTTATGGTATTCCTAACAATATTATCATTAAAAATGCAACCAACTTGAACAACAAGATGATGAAGGAGTTGTCTCAAGAATTTAAGATTGAGTACCACAACTCTTCACCATATCAGCCCAAGATGAATGGCACCGTCAAAGCAGCAAACAAAAATATCAAGAGGATTGTCCAGAAAATGGTCAAAACTTACAAGGATTGGCATAAAATGCTTCCTTTCTCACTACATGGCTACAGAACTTCAGTTCGTACTTCCACTGGGGCAATTCCATATTCGCTTGTGTATGGTATGAAGGTTGCTCTGCCCATTAAAGTCGAAATTCCTTCGTTCAGAGTCATCATGGAAGCATATCTCGATGAAGCTGAATGGGTCCAATCCAGAAACAACAAGCTGACTCTCATCAAAGAGAAATGCCGGATAGCCGTTTTCCACTGTCAATTGTATCAGAGACGCCTCAAGTGAGCTTTTGACAAGAAAGTTCTCCCTCGAGCGTTCCATGCAGGCGAACTATTGCTCAAGAGGTATTCTCTTGTTCACATGAATCCACGCGGCAAGTTGACTCCCAATTACAAAGGCCCCTTTATTGTCAAGAAGACCTTCTCAGGTGGAGCTCTGATCCTCACCACCATGGATGGGGAGGAGTTGCCACTACCCATGAACTCTGACACAGTCAAAAAATTGTTTACTGTGAATTTTGGTAAACAACCGCTAGTCTATCAATTTTAGGGTAAATTGACTAACTTGCAGGATCGACCATACTAAATCCTAGAACATGTGCTAAGAGTGTGCAAGGTGGCCCTAAGCTAAACTCCACGTTCGACTATGAAAGCTAAAAAGGTTTTGACAGACAAGAATGTAAAAGGCGAAAGATTATAACCAAACTCCACGTTCGACTACACACTCTTTGTAAGGTAAAAAGTGCTCGAAGATAAATGTGCAGGAAAGTAAATTGCTTTGAAAGTAACTCTAATCTGAACTCCACGTTCGACTAGGGGATCTTTAATTAAAAGGATGTAAAGTAAATGACTTTGAAATTAAATGTGCGAAAGACTCAAACGGGAACTCCACGTTCGACTTTGAAGTCTTTAAAGGTTAAATAGCGAGAAGATAAAGGACTTTGAAAGTAATTGGGTAAAGGATTAAAGGTGCATGAAAAGTAAATGGCTTTGAAAAATAAAGTTGAAAGTAAATGACTTTAAATTAACAACTGGAATGTAAAGGCGGAAAAAGACTACTGTCAAACTCCATGTTCGACGTACTTATTTTTGAAAAAACTAAATGACTTTTGAGAATAAAGATTCAAATAAGTAAATTGCTTGAAAAATAACTCTAATCAAAACTCCACGTTCGACTAGGGGGTCTTTGCAAAGTAAATGGCCAGAAAAGTGTAAAGGGCAGTTTTGAATGTAAAAATTGAAAGTTAAAAATGACAAGTGAATTGTAAAGACAAATTACATTGATAAGAAAGGGTTTGGTGTTGTATCACGTACATTCTCGTTAACTCGTTTCTCTACACGCGGATACTTTGAGTTGAATGAACTAGTACAATAATGAATGAACACCCTTATTACATAAAATTTACACCTATTTATAATGCTATAGAATAACTACTACATGGCGGTTGAGACTTCCTAGCATACTCTTTTGGCGCTTCTTTGCTTTTCTAACCGCTCATACGTTCTTTTCTACTTGATTTGAATTTTGAATATTTTGCAATTCCCTCCAATTTGGCGAAACCGTCTCATTGCTTTCCTTAGCATAGTCTTCGTCGAGCATTTTCCAACACTTAGCGTTTTTTGGCCCCTTGTTCATCTTTCTTCGACTTGACGTTTTCCTTGATTGGATCAAAACCCTCCCATACACCAAGTATTGATATTTTTGACCTAAGATAGCTCTGGTCTCGACTAGCATCGAAAATTAGGAGCCAACAAATTGCCCCCAAAAATTGTCCTTTCGCCAGTCTTGGATAGGAAGGTCAGTTTTTTCATTTTTTCGACACGCGTCACTTTGCATGCCTCTGAATGAAATCTATATTTTGATATGAACTTCTTGCAAGATAGGCCTATACCTTTTCAAATATTTTCCATTTACTTTCAAGAATCTTTTATCTTTGTCTACTTCCTCGATCTCATAAGCTCCATTAGAGAATACTTGTATGATTTGAAATGGGCCTTCCCATTTAGGAGACCATTTGCCTAAGGTTCTATCCCTTCAATCCATAGGCAAAATTACCTTCCATACGAGATCTCCACTTAGAAAATACTTAGATTTAACCCTTTTGTTATAGGGATTCTCGACTCTTTGTTTCTGTCTTCTTAATACTTCCAAGGCTTTGAGCCTTTTTCGTCCAAGTCTACCAGTTCATCCATCATCATTGCCCAATAAGATTGAGAAGGGATCTCATGATGTCTCTGGATTCTCACAAATTATAAGCATATTTTGACAGGTAACACTGCATCATGCCCAAAAGTTAACCTAAATGGCGTAGCATTAGTAGCTTCTTTTGGTGATGTTCGACATGCCCAAAGGGCTTGGTCCAATGTCTGGTGCCAACTTCGAGGCTTTTTTCCCACATGCCTCTTAATTAGTCCAATTACTACTTTATTAGCAGCTTCAACTTGCCCATTTTCCTGGGCATAATAGGGTGTTGAGGTTAATAATTTAAAACCTATTTTATTGGCGAATTCCTGCATCTTCCGACCAGTAAACACTGATCCCTGATCTGTTGTGATTGTTTCTGGAATGCCAAATCTGTATATAATGTGGTTTTTGATAAAATCGATAACGTCTTCCTGACCCACGCTTACCAATGGTATTGCTTCGATCCATTTCGTAAAGTAGTCAATTCCAACCAAGATATATTTCTGGTTTTTTGACGATGTTGGTCGAATTTCTCCTATTATATCCAAAGCCCAACCTCTAAAATGTCATGGCTTTACTATCGAGTGTAACTCACTTGCGGGAATATGCTGGATGCCAGCGTGAATCTGACACTTTTGGCATCCTCTAGCAAACTCTATGCAATCCTTTAACATAGTGGGCCAATACAGGCCTTGTCGAAACAATAACCATTTCATTTTGTGGCCAACTTGGTGCACTCCACAAGCTCCACTATGCACTGTCGAGAGTGCGACATATGCCTCTCCTTCACTAAGGCATTTCAACAAAACCTCCCCAGGGGTCTTTTTAAACAACTCAAAGCTTGATACTTGATCTTTCGCTCTGTCGAACCTATTGGATTTTGCAAATACTCGACTATGGTTTTTCTCCAATCTTTCTCTGTTGCGCTATCTATGGCAAAAATTTCAAAATTTTCGCCATCCAAGAACCCAAGTTTAGTGGTTTTTAGATCTGATGGGCATAATCCAACAGTCATTATCTTTCCTCTCGCCTCAATCACTTCTTGAAGCTTTTCTTTCGATACCTTATATCCGGAAGCGATTTGGGCCAAGTCATTGGCAACCTGGTTTTTCATCCTAGGTATATGTTGGATAGACACTACCTCAAACCTTTTTAACAATCTATTTGCCACCACAACGTATACAATGAGATTTTCTTTAACACTTTTATATTCCTTTGTGAGTTGCTTTACAACCAATTCAGAGTCTCCCATTATTTCGACTCTAGTTGCCCCCAATTCTAACAAAATTTCAAGGCCAACAATTACTGCTTCATATTCGGCCTTATTGTTAGAACATGGCCCTTCAATCCTAAACTTAAATTTTGTTGGAATTTTCTTAGGAGAAATAATTAATATACCTATTCCCGTTCCATTTTTATGGCTTGACCCATCAAAGTACAATTTCCAGGACCTTATTTCAACATAATTTAAATTAGTTTCGTTGATAGAATGGTCGACTAAAAAGTCAGCCACGATTTGGCCTTTCATAGCCTTTAAAGGTTGATAAGTTAACGAATATTCAGTTAAGGCTAAAGCCCATTTTCCAGTTCGACTATGCAAGATAGGTTTAGATAACATATGTTTTATGACATCAAAATGAGACGAAACATACACATCAATAGGCTTTATATATTGCTTCAATTTAATACAAGAGAAATACAAGCATAAACACAAATTTTCAATCATGCTATATCTAGTTTCTGCATCATTTAAAACTCTACTTAGATAATAAATGGCTCTTTCGACTCCATTCTCATCTTCTTGAGCCAACATGCTCCCTAAGGTTTTATCTGATGCAGCTATATATAACCACATACTTTTGTTTCTACATGGTGGCGATAAAATTGGTGGGTGACTCAAGTACTCCCCGATCTTGTCGAAAGCTCCTTGTTGTAATTGCCCCCACTCAAAATTATCTTTGTTGAAACGAAGTAGTGGTGAAAAAGCTTGCGCCTTTCCACTCAGGTTGGAGATGAACCTTCTTAAGAAGTTGATTTTGCCCAATAACGACTGCAACTTCTTCTTGGTTGATGGCACTTTCACTTCCATTATGGCTTTGGTTTTATTTTGATTAATTTCGATCCCTTTCTTGTGGACCACAGAGCCTAAGAAGTCTCTAGCCTGTACATAAAAAGCACACTTAAGAGGATTCATCTTAAGACCAAATTTTCTCATCCTGAGAAATGAGCGTCTCAGATGGTCGAGATGATCTTCTCCAGAAATAGATTTTACAAAAATGTCATCAATATATACTTGCATCAAAGTTTCTATAAAATCATGAAAAATAGAATTCATTGCCCTTTGGTAAGTAGCACCAGCATTTTTTAGACCAAAAGGCATTACTACCCACTCGTACGTGCCTAAAGCTCCAGGACATCTAAAAATAGTTTTTGGAATATCTTCTTCAGCAATGAATATTTGGTTGTACCCAGAATACACATCTAACATGCTAAGATATTCGTGTCCTGCCGCAGAATCGACTAACATTTCCGCTACTGGCATTGAATATTCATCTTTAGGAGTCGCAGCATTTAGATCCCTAAAATCTATGCAGACTCTTAAAGACCCATTTTTCTTAATAACAAGTACTATATTAGCCAACCATTCGACATACCTTGCCGTGCGAATAAATTTGCAACGAAGTAGTCTTTCGACCTCTTCTTTGATCTTTGACAATATTTCTGGGGCAAACCGTCTTGGACCTTGCTTGACAGGTTTTCTCCCAGGTGTCAGGGGTAGCTTATGTTCGACCAACTCTCTGCCTAAACCAGGCATTTCGTCATAGTCCCAAGCGAAATAGTCTTTGAATTCTTTCAGTAACTATATCACTTTTGATTTTGAGTTGGGCATCTATCTTGGCGCTGACATATGTTGGCCTTTTGAGTTCTCCTTCATTAAGATCAATTTCTTCTAAAGGGTCCTGTGCTAGCATCTTGACAGGGTTTGCTAGGGGATCCTTTTCGAACCCCAAAAGTTCGTCGTCATAGATGGCGTCCAGCCGTTGGGTTTGTTCTCCATCTAGGTTTATTCCATCGAAATCCTCTCTAGGACTTTCTTGATGAAAATTACAAGTGGCTTCATCAGCCATGTACTTAATAAAAGCTTCTAGAGTCGTTTGTAATTTAGTTTCAGCCACGTAGGACGAAATTCTCTTCAATGCTTCGTACTCAGTTATGATCACTGAATCCTTCTCCTCACCCATTGAGCTCTACTGAAGGCCTTACCATGATTGGTAGCCTTTCTCCTGGTCTTTCACTATCCCATCTAAAGCCTTCGACGAGATGTAGGTACAATGAATGGAATGTTGTTTCGTTTGGGGCAAATTCAAACCCTGCTGGAGGACATGGAGCAATATTCGCCAGATGCTTATCAAATTGGTTCCCATCGACATAATTAACGGGGATTTTGAAATATCCTTAATCAACTTCAATGTTTTCCATAATTCCATCTGGCCGCCAAATAACAATCCTCTGATGCATTGAAGATGGCACAACACCTACACCGTGAATCCATTCTCTGCCTAAAAGCAAGTTGTAATTAGATTTAGTTTCGACAACCATGAACACCATAGGTCTTTTAATTTTCCCCACAGTGAGGTCAACTTGAATGACACCCAAAGTCGAACCTACTTTTCCTTCATAGTTTGATAAAACCATGTTGTGGGGTTTTGTATCATCATCATCCTTCCCGATCTTCTTTAACAACGATCGAGGCATCAAGTTCACCGTCGCACCATAATCGACCAATATTTTGTTGCTAGGCACATTTTCTACCTTTCCGGTGATGTAAAGAGGTTTTAAGTGATTTTTCATCTCCTTTGTGGGACGTTCAAAGAACGCATTTTGTTCTTCGACACACCCATTATTCATTATGTAATAACATACAGGTGTGTGTGCCATCATCTCTAATTTAGCATTTTGGTCTATGTCATCCACTTCTATGACTTGACTGAACTCTCTGGGCATGACATACACCATATTTACTATAATGTCCAAAGAGGCAGTGGATTCACTGTCAAAATTGTCGGTCATATTCTCATCATCTTCGATTAGACCAACTGGCTCAATGCTCTGATCCCCAAACAACCTCCTTTTTATAGGCAGTTTTTCAGTGACTTCACCTTGATTGCCATTGTTCGTACTAGACCCCCCTTCTTTAAACCCTGGGCTTCCCTAGCAGCTTTTCGTCTGCATTGCTCCCTTCGCCATTGCGATCTAGTCATAGGATCCTTCCCTTTGTAATTCCCAGATACATACGCTGATTTGTTGGTCGTATGGTTTTCTTTGAGATACTCAAACGAAGAGCCTCTCTCTACATCAAACTTTATCCACTTTTTGCGTCCCTGTCCTTCGATAGGTTTAACCCATTTCCCTGTAGGTACATTAGCCACTGGCTTGAACGTATTGGGTTTTACTAGCGTTTTTACCCCTACTGGAGGTTTTTTGGGTTCCATATTTCTGGGGTCTTGACTCTTTTTCTGCCCCCATCCTTCATTGGTTTTCTTCATCTCCTCTAACTCTCGAGTAGTCGTCTCGTCGAAAATAACATTGCATCTAGGGCATAACATCACTCCTGATCCACCTTTCTGACAACGTTGCAAAAAATCCACAATGTTTTCTTCTTTTTCAGGGTATGCCCTTTTGTTAGGTTCTTCTGCTCTCTCCACTTCAACTAATTCCTTAATTCTCTGGTTGTAAATCTCGACCATATTGATGTTGACATCATCTTCAAGCTGCACCTTGGACAAATGAGTTTCCAAATTTTCAACATCTTCGAAATTTCCAACTGAACTTGCATCCTCGATATTAAATCTCTCAACCTCAAGAGAATTCTTGAAGTATCGTTCTGCTGCCAAGCATATCCAATTTTCCAAGAAACCACCATCCACTTCAGTCATTTCTCCTATCATTAACATGTGCTCAATTTTCTGGCACATTTGTGTTTTGGGAACACTTCTTCCTACCACTTCGTTGGTACAAATCATTTCAAGGTTAGTATCATACTTTTCACTAATTTCGACTATATTGACACCCTCAGCGGTGTTTCGTCCCAATACTACCGCATCTGATTCTTTGGTAGCGTTGTCGACCTGTAAGAAAAAATCTGCAGTATTCTTGGTCACCAGCATCAGCTTATGACTATCCGTTTTTTCTGGACTGTGTGACACTGGTTTGTAGCCTTCTATTGCCTTGGCCGCCTCAAGTTGAATATCGAAGTTCTTGGCGACTTCTCCCATTTCGACTGGAGACTTCTCAATGGCTTCGACCATCTGAACTTCAGATTCTGTGTAGTTGGTTTCCACATTTTGCAATGGGTCAGAATCAATCTTCATTTGAGTCTTTCCTTTGTCTCCAAACTTTATCCTTCCTTCTTGGATGGCGTTCTGCACCAGATTCCTGAAAAGAAAACATTGAGAAGTCTTATGACCCAAGAAATTATGGTACTTACAAAAACCTCTTTTCTTTCTTTGTTCTAAAGGAGGCACTTTAGCACCAGCGGGTACTATTATTTGTCCATCCTTAATTAACAAGTCAAAGATTTCATCACACTTAGTGACGTCGAAAGTATATGTTCTGTAGTTAGCTTTCTGTAGGAAATGTTTGACAATCTCTATTTGTGATGCTCTCTATGAGAAGTTTGTATAATGTGCCCCTAACAAGTGTAATGTTACAATTTGTGATCTTTGCTAAGTCCTTAGTTGGATCTTAATTTGTGGCTAAAAAGGGGGAAAGAAAGATAGAGTGATAATAACAACAGGTGGAAGGACATGTGGTATGCAGAACAGGTAGGCTAGCATATGTGCTAATGTGTGCACATGGTATAATCATGCTTGAAGGTGTGACCACAGGTGCTACTGAAGATATGTGTGATAACAGCTACCTAGTGCTGTTAGTAACGTGCTGATGCTATGCGTGTGAATTCCTATGGTGCATAGGAATGTTTGTTGCTAACCTTGTGTGATCCTAGAAGGTGTTTAGGAGTTGTGTGTGTCTGCAGGATAGTAGCAGAGTGTGTTGTGCATCTCTTCAGAGGGAGTAGCACAGGTGTGTGTGCTTCAGGATGTCATCTTGAATGTCATAACATCTAGAGCAGACTGGATGAATATGTGTGACTGCAGAGTGTGTAGGTTAAGTGCTCAGCTGGTAAGGTGCATCAATTAAGGGGGAGTAACCCAGTGTGTTACTCAGCAAAGTGTGACATCTGTAGTGGTAACTAACAGATGGTTAACAAGGTGAGTTATAACAGTGAGAGCTGACTGTGAAGACTCTGAGAGTGTGTTGAGCTAGTAACTTTTCTGCATGATGTCGCGGTGAAATTCGGATACCAAACTATTGATTAGTTTGAATCTTTAATTCATTTTGCAATCGAACTTTGATTTGTCCAAAGGAAGGGATAAAGATCGAAATTCCCACAATGCAATGCAAATGCAAGCTAGATTGTTTTAGGTTCGGGGGTTGGTTAAACTTAGGGAAGGTATTAGCATCCTAAGTTTCTGTAGTACTCTAAAGGAACCTCTTGTTTTATATTTGTTTATTGCTATGTGTTTATCTGCTTAAGGTAAAAGACCTAGTGGTTTATTTCTAATTATACTCGATAAGATGTCGCATCTTATTCCTACATATCCTTACGGGAGTGGAATCAGAGTATTTGTAGTTCCCCTAAAGGGTATGAGGAGTTCTTTGACTGTGGTCAAAGTTCCTACGGGTTTAGGGTAGTTGATTGATTGATTTTAGGAGAAGAGATGTGTCTTCATTTTAAGGGAGATGTAACCGCCACAAGTGTAGGAAAATAGTCTTTAAATCGTCTTAAGAAAAGGGCTTAGGTACTCGGATTGTTTGACGAGTGTGCCTTTATTTCTCTTAAGGCAAAGTCCCTACGACTTGATTGTATTGTTGTGGGGGTGAAGATTCTATCTCGCTTAAGATGATTTAGCATCTTTCTCTAATGTGTTTGAATGTATTATTTGGATATTGTATGTTGAATTGATTATATTGAATCGATTATTTGGATTGTTATGTTGTTTGTTTTCCTATGTTGTAAAGATAGAAGACACGGTCCTTCCTATGGGGTAGGTCCTAAACTTAAGCGATCAACTTGAATGGGATCAAGGATCGAAAAGATTATGATGCAAATGATGTGCCCTACACACAAGTGTTGACTCAAGTGTAGGTTTTTCCTTTGGACGGATGCGATGCGAAAACGCAAATGCAATAATATTAAATGACTGTAAAATAAATTGCGGAAATGTAAATCATACACACGCATGAAAGCGCTAAGTGTAGGTGAAAGTGAATGTGAGGTGTGATTGATTAAATTGTTTGCGATGTTAATTGGTTTTAACTGATTAAATTGATTTTTAGTTGATTGGTAAGAAAGACGTTAATTTAGGTGAATTGATTTTATTTTAGCTTTAGGTGACAAATTAATTTTTTAAAAAATGTTATTTGATATTATTTTTTTAGTGAGATTAAAACTAGATAGAAATGATTTTAAATAAAAAGATGCTCTTACATGGATTTCTAGTTATTATTATAGAAGTTATTAATTATATATAAAAGGTTGTTTCGTTATTATTATGTTTTTTGTTTTCAAGTTATTTTAAAATATGATATATATATATATATATATATATATATATATTTTAGAGGGTGAGCAAATAGATTATTTTAAAAAAGTTATTAAGTCTATTTTAAATAAAAGGATCTAAAGAAGTTAATTAGTTAAAAAAACTTAATTTATTAAGAGGTTAAATTTAAGGAGTTATTAGTTATTATTTTATTTATAAAAGCCTGATTAAAAAAGATAATATGAATTTGGATTAATTAAGTTAATAATTATATTAAGTGGCGGATTAGAGGTTTACTAATTAAAAAAAAATTGCTTAAGTGGGTTAAGGTAAAGATTAAGTGGTTAATTAGGAGGTTAACGAATTAATGGAAGGTTTAGTGAGGCGAATGGACCACGTGTGGTCGCAGGCCTGGGAGTTTACGGTGGGGACGCGAGTATAGGCGTACGATTTGGATCATATGGTCATGGTGTGCAGGTGTATGTGAGTTAGTGTGTGTAGGCATACATAGGATTACAACATAAAAATGAAAAGAACAGAAGAAACCCTAGGTTCCCAAATCGATCCCTCCCCCCGTCGGCGATTCCCCTTTCCCTTCGTCCTTCTCCTTCCTCGTTCTCAATCTCTCTTGCGTTGTCTCCCTCCGTTTCAATCATTTCCTCGGCGTTCTTATTCGATACCTTCCTTCTTTCTCGATCGCTCCTCTATCTTCTTCTTTCTTTCGTTTTCTCCGATAGCCCTTTTCTCTTCCTACATAAATCAAATAACAAACAGAGACATTAAAAGGTTAGCCAAGGAAATCTCACGGTTCGAGCAATGGTTTTGTAGGTTTTCGACCGCAAATGATTTCGACGGCGGACGGGTCGCGTCGGAGCTTTTCCGAAGAATGGAGCTTGAAGGTGTGGACACGAACGGATTTTGAGACGATGAAGACGTGAGGGTTTTGAAGGCTACGACGGAAGACGAACATATGATTCTTTCAAACTCTCTTTAATTTTCTGTAGTTTTAGGTCTTTTTAATTTGGGATCTCTGTTGAATTTGGGGTCTTGGGATTCATCGAGTTGCTATGGATTTGGTGGTTTTTTCCGTGAGGGTTGTGGATTCTCCTCTCTTCGATAATCGTTCATCTGTTCGGTTTTATATAGGGTTGGTGAGTAATGCGAATTGAAGAGGCATAATGAAGTTTCTAAATCCGGCGAGGCATGTTGAAGGACTGTTTTGGAGAGAATTAATCAGCTTATCATGAATCTGAGTTTCTGTTTTGGCAAGAAAATAAAATCTGTCTGAGACGTTAAAAATTCCTTCTACTTTTGTTTCAACATGTTGTGCTTGTATTGGAAGGATCATAAAGTATTCAAACTTGATTTAACGACAATGATATCATTTCTGTTTTGGTCTAAACACATTGGGATTGTGTTTCTCAACCAGTTCAATGTCTGTCTTAATGATGTTGATTGTTTAATTATGTTTTGATTCTGATTACTTCTCAGTTCTCATCATGTTTGATCGTGTCCTGTTTTGGTCTAATGAAAAACGAATGTCTTGCCTTATCATTCAGGGGCCAAAAAAGAAGTTTGTCGTTTTGAAGTGCTCTGCTTCTGATAAGTGACTATCCCCTTCTTGTTTTCATGGTAATGAGCAAACTCAAGGAATGTGTAACCTGCGAGTTTGTAATTTCATACTTCCATGGCCTCGATATAGGCGTCTTAATCTTTAACATTGTCTTTTCCATTTTCTTTTGCAGGACCATCACTATATGTGTAGCTAAAGGACGCCGTGGTTGGTTCCACAGAGCAACACATGGTCTTGTTTCTTTACGTCCGAAGTCCTCAGGACCTTGTATGGGTGGTGCCTTGTAGTTCACCGGGACAGCCGTACTCAAGACTTGGTGAGTATTTCAAATCCCAACATTTCTTTCCACTGCTGCTTTGATAGGTTTATGGTGGAAGCAAATTCTTTGATGTTTCACAATGATGCAGGATCTCTGGATGCGTGGCTCCCGAGGTTCTCCCCAAAACCGTACTGATTATGTTGGATGTCTTGCAGCAACCTGAGGTACACGACCCACATCGTTCGCCTGTTCTGTCATAAATTTCCTTTACAATTCTGCCGGGTATTAACTTATTGTGATGGTTTGCAGCTGGTTTTGGTTGGTGGATCGAATAAGTAGCTTTTCTGTTTGGATTGTGTTCAGCAGAACATGTGCTGCATTATCAACTCCTTGTTCATGCTCATGATTTCTCTTAATTCAATTGCAGGGGGGGGGGGGGAACCTCTGCTGATGTCAGGCCTATGATTTGATTGTGCCAAGTTCAAACCATGTCGCAGATGTAGAGCACTTGTGCTGTTGTAGATTAAAGTTCTTCAACTTAGAAAGAAAAGGTCCACTGGTTGGTCTTTGGCTAGTTCTTCAAATTCTTAAATTGTGATTCATTTCTTTAACAGCATTCTGAATACCGGTTGCGTTTTGCAGGTTCTAAATTCCTGAACGTAGGCTGCTGACTTTGGATTTGCTTGACGGGTTAGAATGACAACCTGCGGATTCGAGGCATTGCGAGGGTCGTGCGGGTTCATTGTCGACGATTACACCATGTTGGGAGGTTAGTTTAGTGTATGAATTATGGTGATGATCGTTGAAGCATGCCGGTAATTAGAAGAATCAAGCCAACTTCAAGGTTGTCTTGGAGATGAGGTAAACCAAGATTCTGGTTGCAAGTCTGAATATTGTCATAAACTGTGCTTTGATTGTGTTGCTTGTTACTTAAGTTCAGTAGTTGGAAACGTTCGAAGGTAACGACTCTGTCCGTTTTATGCAGGAAAGTGACCTCGACTCTTCACTTATTTCACGCGTTGATGAGGGAGCTTTGGGTTGCTCGCATCCGGAAGCTAGGAATCTGAAGAACTTAACCACTCCGTTGAGCTAAGTCGAAGCGTGTTCTGGAGGGTTTTGACTAGGTTTGTGTTGGACTGGTTTCCTTTTCTTTCTTGCTTGAACAACGCCTGTTGTCTTCTGCATTATTTCGAGGCGGGAACATTTTACTAAATATGTCTTTGTGTTTGCTTTTGTCAAATAATCCAAACATCTTCCCTTATATAACATGCCCTGTTGGTTTTCTTTATGCAGGGATTTTAGGCAAGTGGTTTGTTTTGGGATGGTGATGCTCTCCGTTAGTTCTTTCCGTAACACACTATCGTCAGATTTTAGTATTAAAGCCGATAGTTTTCCTTGGTTGTAGGTGTGAACTGTGATGAAGTTGCAGGACAAAGTTTGAAGTCTTCATAGCATCAAACCAATTTAGCCCCCCAAAGTCACGTAGAGTTGGCTAGAAATGCATGCTCAAATGGTGTCGTCGCTGAAGACTTCTTATACTCCTGAGTTATAATTGAGCATGTATCTTAAGGACTAGCAATCCCGGGAGCCTGTTCGTTACCGAGTTGGCTTATTCTCGTGTGTTCATGGAGGAAAACCCCGCCGGGCAGCGGTATAGTCATATATATGAGTAGGTTGCAAATGTAGCCTTAGTATTGTATGTGCTGTTGTGCTCAACGTTGCGGTTTATGCTAGTATCTGCGTGACCGTAGTTGATAGAGTAATCCCATATGGACGACACCAACATGAAATATTTTTCGTTGAATTAAATTTGTATTTTGTACTGTTGGCACCCCAATTGTATGAATGTTGTCATGTCCCGGGCAAGAATCCTTTTTTTTAATGTATCCCAAACAATGTTTAAGGTTTCCGTTATAATTCCCTTGATACCACAACAATACTCACTTGATGCCATGACATATTTAATGCAATTTGGTGATACGTAAACCACTAATAGGATTAATAGAAATGACCCACACGAAACCAAAAAAAGATGCCTGCTTGCAATCAAATAAAGCATACAAACTAATCACCAGGTAATAAGTCTAAATCCAAGACAAACACAAAACCAAAAGAAGGTTTTATCTTAAGTAAATCCTCAACCAAAACATGTTCTTTATTCTTTGAGATGTACCAAACGCGTGTCATACGCGAGTTGCCTACGGCTTGAGCACTGCATAGATGAACATTGCCCTTATTTGAACCCAACTAATGAGAGTTCTCGTGACTTGAGCCTTAAAGTATAATGAATTCATAAGCTTTAGCCAGATTATTAAACCATACTTCGAAATAAGAATAAATATCGTGTGGGTCCTCTTATGAATTAGGCCCGTATTCGACCCAAAATTAAGAACCCAAGTGTATGGAAGACGGCTAGCTTGGAAATCCTTGATAAGCAATGGGTGACCTCTACATTTTGCAAAAGCCTCGATTCTCATGCATTTTAATTTGGGAGTTGTCATAAACTTGTTACCCTTGGTAATGATCCTTGAGATGCCCGACCGTGAGGATGAATACCATCATTTCCTGAAATTATCACGCTTGCACAAACTGGTTAGCTGTAATAAACATGTACAAAAGTAAAAGAAACGAGCAAGGAAAACACAAGTAGGTGGAATCTTGAGGTCAAAAATTAGGGTGCAACAGATGCCCCTATTTAAGTTACTTCTATCCGGAGATATGAAGATTGAAATCTTTGTTTCGACGTGATAGGAGGGACTTAAATACAATCATTGCACGAATTTTTGGCCTTAAGATGCTACCGAATGCAAATGATATGAAATGCAAGACAGACAGGTCCTATGGAGACATGACGCCACAGGGGAGAAACTGGACACGACGCGCGAAGAACAGGCTCAGCAAAGCGAGACTCCACGGGGGAAGATTGACAATCACAAAGTGTCTATGCTGCGAAAAAACTTTGGGAGAGAGATCCTCTTGAGGAATCTAGTGTGTATGTCAAATGTAATTGATCAGTTGGAGAAGTCTTCTGTCAAGACTTGTAAATGTAATTGAGAATACTTTTGCCGAAGTATCTACTGTTAAAATCTGTAAGGAATCTACTGTCGAGATTTTGTGTTGAAGTTTGTTGGAGAAATACTTCTGACGAAGTCTTCTGGAAATCTACTGCCGAGATTAACCAGGAAATGAAATAGGACTACCTACTACCGAGGTCTTCTGGGAATCTACTGTCGAGATTAACCAGGAACTGTAAGATGTTCGAATGACTGTCGTTGTAGACGGTAGATGTCGTTGATGTTGATGTAGATTGTAGAACTTCCCCGAGCATCATGGTGTGGGAACCATGAGCTGGTCTCAGTCTCTGTTGTAGAACCTCCCCGAGCGTCATGATATGGGAATCATGAGCTGGTCTCGGTCTCTACTCGAAATGTTGAAAATTTTGTAGATTGTAGAGTCGTTGTAGAACTTGTAGATGTCGTTCATTGTAGAACTTGTAGATGTCGTTCGTAAATGTAGTTGTCAATGTAGTTGCAAATGCGAAACTTCACCGGGGATCTTCGGAAGAGATGTGAGCCGGTTGAATTGTGATGTATGCCTTCTGAAATAAAGAGAAACATCTGTAATGTCTTCGGCAAGTTTCTCTGACGAATTTCCGGAGAGATGCCATTTGATGAGTTGATATTTTTGATAAATCCACTGGGGATGGACAAACTGTCTTGAGGAGACTGTCATTTGTCGTTCTGAATGAAAACTTGATCAAAACGAGTTGCTCAAATAAAGAGTTGCTTGCAATTCAAATATAAATTGTTGAGAAAAACTTGTAATTTTGTTGAGGAAGTAGCTTGCCTTCAATGATAATCTTCATAGAGACTATTCTTGGGGGAACAAAGTGCGAAATAAATGCACGTTTAATTCACATTCCGAAGTGGGAAATATCCAAAATGTGATTGCTGAGGACCGAAATTCAATTCAGGAAATAATTGAAGAGAAACTGTTAAGTAAGACTCGACCATTGAGGTATGAACTCCAATGGGATATGCTGAAACAACCGTCTTCCACGAGGATCAAGCTTCGCGGGGAAATGGAAACATTGTGCTCTTTCTGCCTAGGGCTGATAACTCTACTTGGAAGGAGAAGACAAACCCGATCACTCAGGGATAAACACGTCCAGAGTGATAAAACATACAGACATAAAGATGCTAAATGCATATGCCATGCTACCTATCTATATGCTATGCGTACGTCTAATGCTGACAAAACAAACGAACAAAGGCAACCAGAGATGAAACATCTTGGAACAAACATCCGACTAATTTTCAAAGATAGAAGTATCACTAGGGATAGACGGAGAACTGAATATGGGATCACATTCCTGCTTCAGGGCTTCAAAATTTCTCTTGGGGAATAGAGATCATTCCACTTGGGGATATAATATCTTGATCTTACATCAAAGGAAATATCATGATGAATCATGGTTGTCTTGTTGAAGAAAGGATCTACTAGGAGTGGATCAAACTTATAACTGGATAGCCATGGATAAAATAAATATCCGTCTCGCTGGAGAGACTCATGCTGGAGAAGGTCGACGCTGTAGAAGGTCCAGTGGGGAGTGAAATATGTCCACTTCATTAGGAAGGTGAAGTTGGAAAAGATCCACTGAGGATTGAGACCTCACACACTTCACTGGGGAAGTGAAGTTAAGCAAATCACTGGGAATCCTGCATCGAAAAGCTTCATCGAAGAATGTCATGACCACCGAAAATAAAATTTATCGGGGACATGAGGAATGTGGTGAAATTGCTGAAAAATGGTACTGAAGATTGCGTGGTAGTCGTAATTTGAACAATAGTTGTTGCATATGGACAAGATAATCTTCGTTTCTCAGGTGCCCCAAGTCACATGATTACGAGAAGAAGTCATTCTAAGAGGATTTTATAGAAAACATGGCGTCCCATTGTTTTCAAACTCTTCGAGAGATTCGCCGAATCTCGACGTAACCGGCTCTGCTTTATGGTACCATGAATAAGTCTTTAGAAATAGATCTCTAGAAGAAGTCAAATTTGCATAGAATAACCACTTGGGAATAACTTGCCCCAGGTCAGCAGAGTCTTCAAATTTTAATAGAACAAGCTTAATGTTGATGCTCGTATACAAAACTTTCTATGATCTCGGCAAAGATCAACACGTATGAAATGTTAATTCTGAAACCGTTAATGCAACATATATGTTTGTCTTGAAGTTTTGAAAAGAGATATCCCCATAACTGGTGACCGAACTCACTTAGTTAGGATATAAATTAATTTTTATAAAGCCACTGAAAATCGAGTATAACTCAATAGGAGTCAGGAAACGTTATCTCACTGAGTATGCTTTCGAAGTAACCTTACTTCAATTAGGACTTTGAAATGTATATTGTGGTTTAGTTTACAATTTGTAAAACAAAAGGAATAAGGGCCAAAGCGTATTTTTACCCACCCATTTTGAAAGATGTTCACTACTTGGAAAGGTTTTAAGTGTTCAATCGAGCCGACTGAAAATTTCCTGCCCCAGGTTTAACTTCCTTATGTCTTTGGTATTTTGGAGGTTTGAAGAAAATGCCTTACATCATCAGTAGGTTTTTTTCAAAAGCATACATCGAAAGACCTTACGTTTTTTTATTCATCATCCTCCTTTCAATTCTTCACCAAAGTGAGAAAAATTGGGTAAAGTTGGCATTATAAAATTATGAAAAACATTTTAAGAGTGAAACGAATGGGTTTCTTCAAGACAAACACTTATTGCATTACTTATTCAAAGTAACATGTTCTTATATGCCAATTATGCTTTTAATCAAAGAAATAAAAGGAAGTACACATAAGCAAACAAAGTAAACAGCTGATGAACCCTTCTCAGTATTTTCTGGAGTTTTCGCTTATATCAGCGCAACGGTATTCCATTCATGACCGGGCTTTCTCCTCGGAAAGTTAGCACTTCGTCATCTATCATTTCTTGGACTTTCTCTTGAAAAACTTTGCACTCTTCAATCGAATGCCCCAACACTCCATCATGAAATTCACAGCTGGTGTTCGAGTTGAACCACGGCAGATGAGACTTCATGATTCTAGTCTTTCTGGGTGTCATCACTGAGTTTCTAGTAAAATAAGACCATAGTTGACTGTAGGTCATTGGGATAAGATCGAACCAGCGAGTTTCTTCTTTCGAAATATTCAGAGGTGCCTTATGATTCTGAAACCTTCTTCGAACCTGTCGATCTTGATGTTGATTTGGAGAAATTAACCTTCGTTTATGAGGTAGTCGCTGCTTGCGCTGAGCAGTCACTTCATACTGATGTTGAGGACGAGGTGCTAGAACTGGATCTAACAGGATTGCATTAACATCAACATTTCCTTTCTCTAGGGAATCATCAACTGAAATCTCTTCGTCGGTTTGGTTATTCAAATCATCTTGAATTCTTCCACTTTTGAGCGCATTCTCAATGTTTTCTCCCACTTCTATAATTTTAGAGAAATCTGATGGCACAACGCCCACCATCCTATCATAATAAGAGTCTGGAAGTGTTCTTAGAAACATCTTGGTTAAGTCTTTCTCTGGAAGTGGTGGACGGACTTGGGCTGCCAACTCTTTCCATCGCTGAGCATATTCCCTGAAAGATTCATCATCATTCTTACTCATTCCTTCTAGTTGATCACTATCTGGAGCCACATCCAAATTATAATGGTATTGCTTCATAAAAGCGTCGGCTAAATCTTTAAAAGACTGAATGCAATTCCTTTGTAGCTTCATATACCATATCAAGGATGCCCCAGATAAACTTTCTTGAAAGCAATGAATCATCAACTCGTCGTTGTCAATATAAGAAGCTATCTTCTGACAGAACATCGTCAAATGATCTCTTGGACAATAGTACCCTTGTACACTTCAAAGACATGCATCTTAAACTTCGGAGGAATAATTATACCTGGAACCAGACATGACTCCCGAGCATTAAAATCAGGTGTATCAGCTCCTTTTGTCATCCTTAATTGCTCTTTGATATCACGAAGTTCTTTCTCCATTGCCATAAATCTGGGATCTTCCATCTTTTTACTAGTATGAACATTCGGAGGATTTAGTATACACTGTGGAAATTGGGAATCTCCTCTATCACCTTGACCAACCAGGTTATCTTGCACGGGCCGAGGTTGTGTAGGGACATCCACTTGCTGAACATCTTCATCGGAGGGAAGATCAAACAACAGATTAGTCACAATTCTGAAGCCAGTCATAGAATCCATATCCTTTGTTCTCTTTGCTACCCTTTAGTAATACTTCGAGCTTAGGCCAATGGTCGAGATGTCAACTGACAAAGACAGAAAGACGGGTGAGGACGCAACGGAGAAGAGACACATGCATATGCGAGATGCTAGATGCTAATGCAGAAATGAAAGGTTTCATGGAACTCAAGTTCTTATAAACGTTACAGAATTACCAAGTAAAATTATTATTTTCCGATATTGGATTACAAGTGAATATTCTTATAAGAGTCCCAACATAATAGCTAAAAGCTAAATAAAGCCCTAAGGACATCCTTCATTGTGCCTGTTGATTTGTTCCTCCACTTGGATCGTCTAAAGATTAAATTGATAGAGGAAAATAAATCCTCCATCTCTTCTTTTGTTCTTGTTGGAAAGTGTGGAATGAATCCCTTGTGTTCTCGGACCTTTAGTGAGAGTCTTTTGAACTTAATCCGTTCTTTGATAATAAGGGAAGTCTTTGGTATTTGTCCTTCTGAGTTTCTTGATTCAGCGCCTTTAATTTCTTTATGTCACCCAAGTTAGGACTCTTAAAAGAACATTTCAAAATATTTTCTTTTGTAATCCCTATTGGTTCTATAATGTTTATAAATAAACTAGGAATTCCATGAGACTAATGCAATATGATGCTATATGGATGCAACAATCACAAGTAAGCACATAAGGACACAAAAAGATAAACAAACAAAGGTCCTAGGTTTGCAACGAGCATGGAGCAAAGGTATACCAATTCCCAAAGATTATGGACTAATGGTTGATTGTACCTGCAGAACAAGGTTCTACAGGGACTCAAAGTCATCAGCCCATCTTTCGGATATTATCAATTTCTCAACTAACTCGAGGACTAATAATATTTTCAAGAGAACTTCCTTTGAGTGTAGCTTCGTGTAGCACTATTTCGGGAGTACTCCCTCATAGTCCCGCACTACGTCCTAATAAAGGCCAAAGTTGGGTTAAGGTAACTACGGTCCTCAATATCATAGGCTCCAAGGTCGAAAATAGTGAGTGTCTTCACGATTACTCATTCAACAGTACTATTTCGAGAGGGCCTCAATTGAGCGGGATTCTCGATTTAACTTAGTCGGGACTCACTCCCTATAAGCCTCGTCGAATATATCACCATCCTATCTTAATTTCTCTCAAGTCCGGGTGTAGGACTTTGTCTCACCACTCAAAGATGATAACCCAAAAGTAAATAGGTAAACAATTATACAAATAAGCAGATAATCAAATATAACAATAAGCAAGTAAAAATAAACAAGTTAGGGAAACTCACTAAGGCTCCCCAGTGAAGTCGCCATTTCTGTCGCGGTGAAATTCGGATACCAAACTATTGATTAGTTTGAATCTTTAATTCATTTTGCAACCGAACTTTGATTTGTCCAAAGGAAGGGATAAAGATCGAAATTCCCACAATGCAATGCAAATGCAAGCTAGATTGTTTTAGGTTCGGGGGTTGGTTAAACTTAGGGAAGGTATTAGCATCCTAAGTTTCTGTAGTACTCTAAAGGAACCTCTTGTTTTATATTTGTTTATTGCTATGTGTTTATCTGCTTAAGGTAAAAGACCTAGTGGTTTATTTCTAATTATACTCGATAAGATGTCGCATCTTATTCCTACATATCCTTACGGGAGTGGAATCAGAGTATTTGTAGTTCCCCTAAAGGGTATGAGGAGTTCTTTGACTGTGGTCAAAGTTCCTACGGGTTTAGGGTAGTTGATTGATTGATTTTAGGAGAAGAGATGTGTCTTCATTTTAAGAGAGATGTAACCGCCACAAGTGTAGGAAAATAGTCTTTGCATCGTCTTAAGAAAAGGGCTTAGGTACTCGGATTGTTTGACGAGTGTGCCTTTATTTCTCTTAAGGCAAAGTCCCTACGACTTGATTGTATTGTTGTGGGGGTGGAGATTCTATCTCGCTTAAGATGATTTGGCATCTTTCTCTAATGTGTTTGAATGTATTGTTTGGATATTGTATGTTGAATTGATTATATTGAATCGATTATTTGGATTGTTATGTTGTTTGTTTTCCTATGTTGTAAAGATATAAGACACGGTCCTTCCTATGGGGTAGGTCCTAAACTTAAGCGATCAACTTGAATGGGATCAAGGATCGAAGGGATTATGATGCAAATGATGTGCCCTACACACAAGTGTTGACTCATGTGTAGGTTTTTCCTTTGGACGGATGCGATGCAAAAACGCAAATGCAATAATATTAAATGACTGTAAAATAAATTGCGGAAATGTAAATCATACACACGCATGAAAGCGCTAAGTGTAGGTGAAAGTGAATGTGAGGTGTGATTGATTAAATTGTTTGCGATGTTGATTGGTTTTAACTGATTAAATTGATTTTTAGTTGATTGGTAAGAAAGACGTTAATTTAGGTGAATTGATTTTATTTTAGCTTTAGGTGACAAATTAATTTTTTAAAAAAGGTTATTTGATATTATTTTTTTAGTGAGATTAAAACTAGATAGAAATGATTTTAAATAAAAAGATGCTCTTACATGGATTTCTAGTTATTATTATAGAAGTTATTAATTATATATAAAAGGTTGTTTCGTTATTATTATGTTTTTTGTTTTCAAGTTATTTTAAAATATGAAATATATATATATTTTTTTAGAGGGTGAACAAATAGATTATTTTAAAAAAGCTATTAAGTCTATTTTAAATAAAAGGATCTAAAGAAGTTAATTAGTTAAAAAAACTTAATTTATTAAGAGGTTAAATTTAAGGAGTTATTAGTTATTATTTTATTTATAAAAGCCTGATTAAAAAAGATAATATGAATTTGGATTAATTAAGTTAATAATTATATTAAGTGGCGGATTAGAGGTTTACTAATTAAAAAAAATTGCTTAAGTGGGTTAAGGTAAAGATTAAGTGGTTAATTAGGAGGTTAACGAATTAATGGAAGGTTTAGTGAGGCGAATGGACCACGTGTGGTCGCAGGCCTGGGAGTTTACGGTGGGGACGCGAGTATAGGCGTATGATTTGGATCATATGGTCATGGTGTGCAGGTGTATGTGAGTTAGTGTGTGTAGGCATACATAGGATTACAACATAAAAATGAAAAGAACAGAAGAAACCCTAGGTTCCCAAATCGATCCCTCCCCCCGTCGGCGATTCCCCTTTCCCTTCGTCCTTCTCCTTCCTCGTTCTCAATCTCTCTTGCGTTGTCTCCCTCCGTTTTAATCATTTCCTCGGCGTTCTTATTCGATACCTTCCTTCTTTCTCGATCGCTCCTCTATCTTCTTCTTTCTTTCGTTTTCTCCGATAGCCCTTTTCTCTTCCTACATAAATCAAATAACAAACAGAGTCATTAAAGGGTTAGCCAAGGAAATCTCACGGTTCGAGCAATGGTTTTGCAGGTTTTCGGCCGCAGATGATTTCGACGGCGGACGGATCGCGTTGGAGCTTTTTCGAAGGATGGAGCTTGAAGGTGTGGACACGAACGGATTTTGAGACGATGAAGACGTGAGGGTTTTGAAGGCTACGACGGAAGACGAACAGATGAGTTCTTTCAAACCCTCTTTGATTTTCTGTAGTTTTAGGTCTTTTTAATTTGGGATCTCTGTTGAATTTGAGGTCTTGGGATTCATCGAGTTGCTATGGATTTGGTGGTTTTTTCCGTGAGGGTTGTGGATTCTCCTCTCTTCGATAATCGTTCATCTGTTCGGTTTTATATAGGGTTGGCGAGTAATGCGAATTGAAGAGGCATAATGAAGTTTCCAAATCCGGCGAGGCATGTTGAAGGACTGTTTTGGAGAGAATTAATCAGCTTATCATGAATCTGAGTTTCTGTTTTGGTAAGAAAATAAAATCTGTCTGAGACGTTAAAAATTCCTTCTACTTTTGTTTCAACATGTTATGCTTGTATTGGAAGGATCATAAAGTATTCAAACTTGATTTAACGACAATGATATCATTTCTGTTTTGGTCTAAACACGTTGGGATTGTGTTTCTCAACCAGTTCAATGTCTGTCTTAATGATGTTGATTGTTTAATTATGTTTTGATTCTGATTACTTCTCAGTTCTCATCATGTTTGATCGTGTCCTGTTTTGGTCTAATGAAAAACTGATGTATTGCCTTATCATTCAGGGGCCAAAAAAGAAGTTTGTCGTTTTGAAGTGCTCTGCTTCTGATAAGTGACTATCCCCTTCTTGTTTTCATGGTAATGAGCAAACTCAAGGAAGGTGTAACCTGCGAGTCTGTAATTTCATACTTCCATGGCCTTGATATAGGCGTCTTAATCTTTAACATTGTCTTTTCCATTTTCTTTTGCAGGACCATCACTATATGTGTAGCTAAAGGATGCCGTGGTTGGTTCCACAGAGCAACACATGGTCTTGTTTCTTTACGTCCGAAGTCCTCAGGACCTTGTATGGGTGGTGCCTTGTAGTTCACCGGGACAGCCGTACTCAAGACTTGGTGAGTATTTCAAATCCCAACATTTCTTTCCACTGCTGCTTTGATAGGTTTATGGTGGAAGCAAATTCTTTGATGTTTCACAATGATGCAGGATCTCTGGATGTGTGGCTCCCGAGGTTCTCCCTAAAACCGTACTGATTATGCTGGATGTCTTGCAGAAACCTGAGGTACATGACCCACATCGTTCGCCTGTTCTGTCATAAATTTCCTTTACAATTCTGCCGGGTATTAACTTATTGTGATGGTTTGCAGCTGGTTTTGGCTGGTGGATCGAATAAGTAGCTTTTCTGTTTGGATTGTGTTCAGCAGAACATGTGCTGCATTATCAACTCCTTGTTCATGCTCATGATTTCTCTTATTTCAATTGCAGGGGGGGGGGGGGGAAACCTCTGCTGATGTCAGGCATATGATTTGATTGTGCCAAGTTCAAACCATGTCGCAGATGTAGAGCACTTGTGCTGTTGTAGATTAAAGTTCTTCAACTTAGAAAGAAAAGGTCCACTGGTTGGTCTTTGGCTAGTTCTTCAAATTCTTAAATTGTGATTCATTTCTTTAACAGCATTCTGAATACCGGTTGCGTTTTGCAGGTTCTAAATTCCTGAATATAGGCTGCTGACTTTGGATTTGCTTGACGGGTTAGAATGACAGCCTGCAGATTCGAGGCATTGCGAGGGTCGTGCAGGTTCATTGTCAACGATTACACCATGTTGGGAGGTTAGTTTAGTGTATGAATTGTGGTGATGATCGTTGAAGCATGCCGGTAATTAGAAGAATCAAGCCAACTTCAAGGTTGTCTTGGAGATGAGGTAAACCAAGATTCAATGCAAGTCTGAATATTGTCATAAACTGTGCTTTGATTGTGTTGCTTGTTACTTAAGTTCAGTAGTTGGAAACGTTCGAAGGTAATGACTCTGTCCGTTTTATGCAGGAAAGTGACCTCGACTCTTCACTTATTTCACGCGTTGATGAGGGAGCTTTGGGTTGCTCGCATCCGGAAGCTAGGAATCTGAAGAACTTAACCACTCCGTTGAGCTAAGTCGAAGTGTGTTCTGGAGGGTTTTGACTAGGTTTGTGTTGGACTGGTTTCCTTTTCTTTCTTGCTTGAACAGCGCCTGTTGTCTTCTGCATTATTTCGAGGCGGGAACATTTTACTAAATATGTCTTTGTGTTTGCTTTTGTCAAATAATCCAAACATCTTCCCTTATATAACATGCCCTGTTGGTTTTCTTTATGCAGGGATTTTAGGCAAGTGGTTTATTTTGGGATGGTGATGCTCTCCGTTAGTTCTTTCCGTAACACACTGTCGTCAGATTTTAGTATTAAAGTCGATAGTTTTCCTTGGTTGCAGGTGTGAACTGTGATGAAGTTGCAGGACAAAGTTTGAAGTCTTTATAGCATCAAACCAATTTAGCCCCCCAAAGTCACGTAGAGTTGGCTAGAAACGCCTGCTCAAATGGTGTCGTCGTTGAAGACTTCTTATACTCCTGAGTTATAATTGAGCATGTATCTTAAGGACTAGCAATCCCGGGAGCCTGTTCGTTACCGAGTTGGCTTATTCTCGTGTGTTTATGGAGGAAAACCCCGCCAGGCAGCGGTATAGTCATATATATGAGTAGGTTGCAAATGTAGCCTTAGTATTGTATGTGCTGTTGTGCTCAACGTTGCGGTTTATGCTAGTATCTGCGTGACCGTAGTTGATAGAGTAATCCCATGTGGACGGCACCAACATGAAATATTTTCCGTTGAATTAAATTTGTATTTTATACTGTTGGCACCCCAATTGTATGAATGTTGTCATGTCCCGGGCAAGAATCCTTTTTTTTTTTAATGTATCCCAAACAATGTTTAAGGTTTCCGCTATAATTCCCTTGATACCACAACAATACTCACTTGATGCCATGACATATTTAATGCAATTTGGTGATACGTAAACCACTAATAGGATTAATAGAAATGACCCACACGAAACCAAAAAAAGATGCCTGCTTGCAATCAAATAAAGCATACAAACTAATCACCAGGTAATAAGTCTAAATCCAAGACAAACACAAAACCAAAAGAAGGTTTTTTCTTAAGTAAATCCTCAACCAAAACGTGTTCTTTATTCTTTGAGATGTACCAAACGCGTGTCATACGCGAGTTGCCTACGGCTTGAGCACTGCATAGATGAACATTGCCCTTATTTGAACCCAACTTATGAGAGTTCTCGTGACTTGAGCCTTAAAGTATAATGAATTCATAAGCTTTAGCTAGATTATTAAACCATACTTCGAAATGAGAATAAATATCGTGTGGGTCCTCTTATGAATTAGGGCCGTATTCGACCCAAAATTAAGAACCCAAGTGTATGGAAGACGGCTAGCTTGGAAATCCTTGATAAGCAATGGGTGACCTCTATATTTTGCAAAAGCCTCGATTCTCATGCATTTTAATTTGGGAGTTGTCATAAACTTATTACCCTTGGTAATGATCCTTGAGATGCCCAACCGTGAGGATGAATACCATCATTTCCTGAAATTATCACGCTTGCACAAACTGGTTAGCTGTAATAAACATGTACAAAAGTAAAAGAAACGAGCAAGGAAAACACAAGTAGGTGGAATCTTGAGGTCAAAAGTTAGGGTGCAACACATGACAGGGCACATGATTAGTCTTCTGCTGTGTGTAAACTCTGATACATTAAAGAGTGTGTTTTAGCCAAAAATTTGCCAAAGGGGGAGTTTGTAAGTGCTCTTGATTGGCTGCATTTTGTGGCAAAACATTAGAGTTTGCATGTATGTCATACTGAATGTTAAGACATACATAATGTTGTGTGTGCAGGGTAAGTTAACTATAAGTTAAGCTGAATGTCATACAGAATGTCATGACACTGACCGTATGACATCCAACGGGTAGGTTAGTTTTTCTGGTATCTAGAAATCAGGAAACAAATAAGGAGCTCAAGCTGAAAGACATGAGACATTTGAGAAGCCCTAAAGCGAAACAAATGCTCTTGAATTAAATGGCAAGCGTGTAGATAATTGAAGAGTAGGGTTTGTTATGATTAAACCTAACTGTATGCACCAAGGCCTAAAGGACTGACTGCTCTATAAATATCAGAAGAAGCAATCCTAGAAGTGGGGCTTTCAACAGAAGAATAGAGAGTGCATATTACAGAGTCCTTGTGAGTGAAGAAGGTTGTTCTTTACGTGAGTATTGTGAGTGAAGAAAGTGTGTTCTTCACGTGTGAATTGAGTCTTAGGAATACTTTTTTACCAAGCAACTGTCTGCTGCATTGGTTAGGTAGATTCTAAGCTGTGTCTCACTCAAAGCTTTTAAGCAAGAGTGTGTGTGTCCCTTGATCAAAGCTTTGAAGCAAGATCAAGGTGTGAATGAAGTGTTTCTTCATCTTTATTCTGTAACTGTAATTAGATATCACTGTGGTGTGATTAAGGGGGAGTGAGTGGGAATACTCAGGTTTAGAGTGTCTCTAGGTTGAAGTGTCATTGGGTAGGTTTTAAGTGAGGAGTGCAAACTGAGTTATTTGACTCTGAATTAATTCTACTAATAGTAAATTTCCTCCCTGGCTTGGTAGCCCCCAGATGTAAGTGTTATTGACACTGAACACGTTGAACAATTGCTGTGTTATCTACTTCTTTTACTTACAGTTTAATTAGTTAGTACAATAGTCAATGTCACAGTGGATGTTATAACTTTGGCAATAACATCCATCGTGTGCTTGCCAGAATTTCAATTGGCATTAGAGCAGGCACCCTGCCTGTTTATTCTGGGTGAGATCTAGGGAAATAAATTCTGGTACTATGGATAAAGATATAGGATTCACTAATAGTCCTCCAATTCTGGATGGTTCTAATTATTATTATTGGAAACCTAGGATGATTGCATTCCTAAAATCCTTAGACAGCAAGGCTTGGAGAGCTGCAATTCTGGCCTGGAACATCCTGTGAAGACTGACAAGGATGGAGTAGATGTGTTAATTCCTGAAGAGGAATGGAACAAAGAGCAAGAAGCCTTAGCTCTTGGGAACTCTAAAGCATTGAATGCACTCTTCAATGGTATAGACAAAAACATCTTCAGAATGGTACACCACTGCGAACTAGCAAAGGATGTTTGGGACACTCTCAGAACTACTCATGAGGAAACTTCCAAGTTCAAAATGTCAAGACTTCAAATGCTGACCACCAAATTTGAAGGTCTGAGAATGAAGGAAGATGAGACCATTCATGAGTTTTACATGAATGTTCTTGAACTTGCAAACACATCAGGAGCCTTGGGAGAAAAGATGGTTGAAGAGAAGCTTGTAAGGAAGACTCTAAGGTCCTTACCTAAGAGGTTTGCCATGAAGGTCACATCCATTGAAGAAGCCCAAGACATATGCAACATGAAAGTGGATGAACTCATAGGTTCTCTCCAAACATTTGAGATGAGCATGTGTGATTAAACTGTAGAGAAAAAGAACAAAAGCATAGTTCTTGTTTCAAACACTGCTGAGGATTCAGAAAAAGAGGGTGGTGAAAAAGAGGAGAATTTATCAAAAGCAATAGCCTTGCTTGGAAGACAATTCAATAAACTGATCAAAAGGATAGATCATAAGTCAAAGCCCTATGCCAAGAACACCTCTTCTGACAGTAGCAGAAAGAGTAACTCTGAGGAGAATTCTAACCAAGGAAAAAGAGTTTAATGCCATGAGTGTGAGGGATATGGACACATTAGAAAGGAATGTCCCACATACCTCAAAAAGAAGGGAAAAGGCCTAATGGTCACATGGTCTGATGAAGATTCAGAAGGAGAAATTTCCAAACATGTCAATGTTTTAAACAATGTATGTATGTCTGATGGTGATTCAAGTGAAGATGAATTGACTTATGATGAACTGGAAGATTCATATAAAAAGCTACACATCAGAAGTACTGAATTACATCAGCAAGGAGAGCACCAGAAGAAGTGCATAATGGAATTAGAGGCTGATAAGATAGAGCAGCTGATAACAATAGACTCACTCAAAAGTAAGGTCAACTTGTTGGAATCCAAAATGGAGCAGATGGCAAAATCCATAAGGATGCTAAACCCTGGGACTGACACCCTAGAAGAAATCCTGCAGAGTGGTCAGAGTTCAGGAAATAGGTCTGGACTGGGATATGTTGATAGACAAAATCCTGCTTTGAAACTCAAGAGACTGAAACTTGAGATTTAGAAGGTAAAGAGGATGTCACGACCAATGTCACAACATCCACCACACAAAAACTAGAACCAAGTCAAAAGTAGATTCCAAGGGTATAGATGTTACCACTGTGGAAAACTTGGTCATATCAAATCTATGTGTTTCTGGCTGCATGGATTTCCTAGTCATCCTCATCAAAGGAAATCTAAACAGAAAGCTCATATCAAAAGGCAGCAGCAAGCAAAACCTAAGAATGATGCTCCTAACAAGAAAATACAATGGGTTGCCAAGAATATGACTTTAGTAGCTCACTCCTCTCTAATGGTGCCAACCCAAGAGGACCGGTACTTTGGTAGTGGCTGCTCCAGACATATGACGAGAATTGAGGATCACTTGATAAAACTCAACCCTCATTCATCCAGTCATGTAACCTTTGGTGATGGAGCTAAAGGAAAAATCACAGGTGTTGGACAACTTGACAGTCTTAAAGCTCCAAAATTGAAGGATGTCTTGCTGGTTAAAGGACTGACTATTAACCTAATAAGCATAAGTCAACTATGTGATCAAGGTTTAAAAGTCCATTTTTCAAAGGATAAGTGTGTGGTTGTCAATGAAGAAGGTGAGGAAGAAATGAGGGGAACTTGATCCAAGAATAATTGTTACTTATAAGATCCCAGAAGTAACATAACTAGATTGATCAATAAAGAAAATAAGGACCAACTATGGCTGGAGAAAGGAAGAAAGCCTATAAAGATAGAAAGAACTAGGTCCAACACATCAGCAAGTGGATCTTTAAAGTATGCTTTAGAAAGAAGGACAGGATGTAAGAAACATCATTTGGGGAAGCAAGCGAAGAAGGGATGCCCAAAGATTGGACATCAGGGAAAGCTAGATAGGCTATATTGGAACCTGATGGAGTCCATGGAAGCTGCCCTGCATAAAGAAAGCAATGTCACTCCAGATGTCATGACCTTGTTCTGTGACATCAAGAGTAGCATCCAAACAAGCTCTGATGATTTCAAGGGAGACATGCTCAGGGGTAACTTGTGTAAATGGCAAGAGGGTTATGCTAAACCTGGTGATTATGGACGAAATAGTGCTGACATGGTTTCAAGAAGTGTCAAGGAGTCTCAATTTAAAAGGTCTCTACTAAAATTGAGGTCCTCCAGAAATGATAAGTTATAGCAATTAAAAGAAAAAGGGAATTACATTTTGAAATTAAATCATTTAATGATAAATCAAAAAGGTAAGTTCCCTCCTATTGGACAATCGTACCCCATTGCCACTTATACGATACAACCTCTCTATTCTTGGTGCCATCACAAACTATTCAGCTTCCATACCTTTTCCAACCATCACAGAAAATCTCTTATCGCTCAATCAACTTCCCTAAAAATGTCGTAAGATTCTAAACCAACCTCAGCCGAAAAAATGACTGACAACGATGCTAATTCTAACCCTAATGAAGTGCTTGAAATAGCTCCACTACGAATGATGACACCATAAGGATTATTGGTGAAGGAACCTAAAATTCTACATGAAAAAAGACCCAAAGACCTTGTCTCATGTTAGGTCCCTCCTGCTGCTACATCTGATGACCAAAATGGAGGGGAAGCGAGAAGAACACACCTTAAAATTGCAGATATGATGGCTAGCGCACTCAACATACCCACACCATCCAACAATAAGGGGACTGATCCTAACCAGGAGGATCAAGCGGATGTCTCTCACAATGTCAAAACATTGAAAGACCCTACACCAGAAGGGAAGAACAAAGGTAAAGGTGCTGAGAAAATGGGTGATGATATTCAAGGCACCAAAAATACTGAGTTGGTAGACCTAGATGAATATTCTGACAATGACCTCATAGCAAAGATCAATCCAAGCATAGCCAAAAGAATGATGACAAGGAAAGGGAAAAAGGTGGATGACCAAAGCTCCCTCAAGAAAAAAGCTGTTGAGAAGACTGGTGAGCAAGACATCTCCATAGAAAGGGCTGTTGAGAAGACTGCTGAGAAAGACATCTCCACTAGGAAGGCTGGAACAAAGAGGACTCAAGTTGGACCCTTCAAAGGGTGGAGCAAAGTAACCACCAAAAAGAGGAAGGTTGAATCTAGTTAAGAACCAGAGACAAATTCTGATGTTGCTGTTGATGTCACTGACATCCAATCTAAGAAGAAACCTTCCCTTAGCAAACTGGCTGCAAATGTTCCTAGAGTGCCAATTGACAACATCTCTTTTCACTATCCATCGTGTGCTATGAGATGGAAATATGTATATCAAAAGAGGTTGGCCCTGGAGAGAGAGCTTGCACAAAATGCTCTTGAAAACAAGGAGATCATGGCCCTCATTTGTGATGCAGGGTTGATGAAAACTATAACTCAGTTCTCCCAATGCTATGAAATTCTGGTCAAAGAATTCATAGTAAACTTATTAGATGAATGTGCTGATAGAAAATCCACTGAGCTTGGGAAAGTATATGTGCGAAGAAATGGTGTCATCTTCACTCCCACTACCATCAACAACTTCCTTGGAAGATCAAATGAAGCTCAGCCTAAGTTAACCATCTCTGACAACAAAATGTGCCAAATAATTACTGGAAATCAAGTCAGAAAGTGGCCATCAAAAGGAAAGCTTGTTGCCAGCAAACTAAGTGTGAAATATGCTGTGCTACACAAGATTGGTGCTGCAAACTGGGTTCCAACTAATCACAAATCGTCAGTGGCCGCTATCCTGGGGAGAGTTATCTATGCTGTTGGGACCAAGACCAAATTGGACTATGGCACTTACATCTTTGATCAGACTATGAAACATGTTGGTAGCTATAGCATAAAAGGGCCCATAGCATTTCCTTCGCTCATTTGTGGAATCATGTTAGCACAATTTCCAAATATCCTCAAGACCAGTGATGTAGCTAGCAAAAGAGAAACTCCCATAGCCTTCCATCACAAGTTGTTTCAAGGAGCCCATGTTCCAGACATTGCCATGACTTTCACTGAGACATCTAAAAGGGGTCTCAAAACCAGAAAAGCTGAAGTAATGGCAATAATCAAAGAAACATGCAAGGAACTGGATGCAAGGAAGCAAACTCTTGAAAAACTGCTATAATCTCTAGAGCAAGATGAGGATGCTGATCTCTCTGATGATGATGGTACAAGGGACGATGATGGTCAAGAAGCTAGCTCAGAGGAAGCTGTTAACAGCTCAGAGGAAGACACTGAGGATGCTGAAGAAAGCTCTGAAGAATATGAGGAGGACAGGTCCAGCTCAGTTGAAGAAAATGATTAATGTCTAAGCTTGCTGTGACTACTGGTTACTGAGTTAGTGCAGGAAGAGGTGCTGCTGCTGTTTTGTGTTGATTAGTTTTAGTTAGCTTTCTGTAGGAAGTGTTTGAGAATCTGTATTTGTGATGCTTTCTATGAGTAGTTTGTATAATGTGCCCCTAACAAGTGTAATGTTACAATTTGTGATCTGTGCTAAGTCCTTAGTTGGATCTTAATTTGTGGCTAAAAAGGGGGAGAGAAAGATAGAGTGATGATAACAGCAGGTGGAAGAACAGGTGGTATGCAGTACAGGTAGGCTAACATATATGCTAATGTGTGCACATGGTATAATCATGCTTGCAGGTGTGACCACAGGTGCTACTGAAGATATGTGTGATAATAGTTGCCTTGTGCTGTTAGTAACGTGCTGATGCTATGTGTATGAATTCCTATGGTGCATAGGAATGTTTGTTGCTAACTATGTGTGATTCTAGAAGGTGTTTAGGAGTTGTGTATGTCTGCAAGATAGTAGCAGAGTGTGTTGTGCATCTCTTCAGGGGGAGTAGCACAGGTGTGTGTGCTTCAGGATGTCATCCTGAATGTTATAACATCCAGAGCAGACTGGATGAATATGTGTGACTACAGAGTGTGCAGGTTAAGTGCTCAGCTGGTAAGGTGCATCAGTTGAGGGTGAGTAACCTAGTGTGTTACTCAGCAAAGTGTGACATTTGTAGTGGTAATTAACAGATGGTTAGCAAGGTGAGTTATAATAGTGGGAGCTGACTGTGAGGACTCTGAGAGTGTGTTGAGCTAGTAACTTTCCTGCATGACAGGGCACATGATAAGTCTTTTGCTATGTGTAAACTCTGATACGTTAAACAGGGTGTTTTAGCCAAAAATTTGCCAAAGGGGGAGTTTGTAAGTGCTCTTGATTGGCTGCATTTTATGGCAAAACATTAGAGTTTGCGTGTATGTCATACTGAATGTTAAGACGTACATAATGTTGTGTGTGTAGGGTAAGTTAACTAAAAGTTAAGCTGAATGTCATACAGAATGTCATGACACTGGCCGTATGACATCCAACGAACATGGTAGTTTTTCTGGTATCTAGAAATCAGGAAACAAATCAGGAGCTCAAGCTGAAAGACATGACACATTTGAGAAGCCCTAAAGCGAAACAAATGCTCCTGAATTAAATGGCAAGCGTGCAGATAATTGAAGAGTAGGGTTTGTAATGATTAAACCTAACTGTGTGCACCAAGGCCCAAAGGACTGACTGCTCTATAAATATCAGAAGGAGCAATCCTAGAAGTGGGGCTTTCAACAGAAGAATAGAGAGTGCATATTATAGAGTCCTTGTGAGTGAAAAAGGTTGTTCTTCACGTGAGTATTGTGAGTGAAGTGTGTTCTTTACGTGTGAATTGAGTCTTAGGAATACTTGTTTACCAAGCAACTGTCTGCTGCATTGGTTAGATAGATTCTAAGATGTGTCTCACTCAAAGCTTTTAAGCAAGAGCGTGTGTGTCCCTTGATCAAAGATTTGAAGCAAGATCAAGGTGTGAATGAAGTGTTTCTTCATCTTTATTCTGTAAGTGTAATTGGATATCACTGTGGCGTGATTGAGGGGGAGTGAGTTGGAATACTCAGGTCTAGAGTGTCTCTAGGTTGAAGTGTCATTGGGTAAGTTTTAAGTGAGGAGTTCAAACTAAGTTGTTTGACTCTGAATTAATTCTACTAATAGTGGATTTCCTCCCTGGCTTGGTAGCCCCCAGATGTAGGTGTTGTTGACACTGAACTAGGTGAACAATTGCTGTGTTATCTACTTCTTTTACTTACAGTTTAATTAGTTAGTACAATAGTCAATGTCACAGTGGATGTTATAACTTTGGCAATAACATCCATCGTGTGCTTGCCAGAATTTCAATATGCATCAGAGCATGCACCCTGCCTGTTTATTCTAGGTGAGATCTAGGGTAATAAATTCTAGTACTATGGATAAAGATATAGGATTCAATAATAGACCTCCAATTATGGATGGTTCTAATTATGATTATTGGAAACCTAGGATGATTTCATTCCTAAAATCCTTAGACAGCAAGGCTTGGAGAGCTGCAAACTCTGTCTGGGAACATCCTGTGAAAACTGACAAGGATGGAGTAGATGTGTTAATTCCTGAAGAGGAATGGAACAAATAGCAAGAAGCCTTAGCTCTTGGGAACTCTAAAGCATTGAATGCACTCTTCAATGGTATAGACAAAAACATATTCAGAATGGTACACCACTGCGAACTAGCAAAGGGTGTTTGGGACACTCTCAGAACTACTCATGAGGGAACTTCCAAGGTCAAAATGTTAAGACTTCAAATGCTGACCACCAAATTTGAAGGTCTGAGAATGAAGGAAGATGAGACTATTCATGAGTTTTACATGAATGTTCTTGAACTTGCAAACACCTCAGGAGCCTTTGGAGAAAAGATGGCTAAAGAGAAGCTTGTAAGGAAGATTCTAAGGTCCTTACCTAAGAGGTTTGCCATGAAGGTTACAACCATTGAAGAAGCCCAAGACATATGTGTTTCACCCCAAATTTTGACACCTTAGATCTTCATCATCATTTTAGGATCATATCCATTTGATTATCTAACCTTAACCTATTTCAAGTTGGTCTTTATTAAGATACAGGCAAATCAGGGTTCCGTACAGCCGAGAATCGAGGTTTCGATGGTTTAATCAGTCAATGTATTGGATTGATTCTCCATGAAATAAGTCTCCACATCATGAAATATACTCCATTGGATCAAGTATGAATCCAGTTTGAGGTTGTCACCCAAAGATTAAAGACAATGCAGTCCAGGATCCCCGATTAGGGTTTTCGAATAGGAAAAGTCAATTGTAGTTTGACTTTTGATTTAAATGGTGTTCCAATGGTGGGATCATGGTCCATGAAGTTCATATGGCTTAGTTAAGTCTACTCAAGAAGTTTCAAGGCCTCAAAAGACCCGGAACATCAACAGTCGACGCGGTAGTCATCGATCGATCGTTCGGTTGACCAAAATGTCAACTCTTCAATCATAAGGAATTTGACCTCAAAGTATGAAGCAAAAATGTTCCTAGTAACATATTACACATATCCATGAAGTTTCATGACTATTGGATCAAGGATTAATGAGTAATCGAGAAATTGGGAAATTAGGGTTTTGAAAGGGGCAAGACCATAACTCCCTAACCACACATCCAACTGAGTTGGTTCAAGGCTTGTTGGAAAGGTCTTGGCAAGTCTTACAAAAGTCTCACAGTGGTCCATGTGCAAAAAATGAGTAAATTGGGAGTTATGATCAGAAACATCACAAGAGGGGAAAACACTTAGAAATTTTCTAAGTCTTTTGGCCTTGCAAATCTTGTTTTCAGCCAACTTTGAAGAGCTTTTTAACCTAGTTCCACTTGGAATCTAAAGATCATAAAAGCATAAAAGTTGTAGAGCTTCATGAGGGCTTTCCAAAAAGTTATAGAACTCTTCCATAGCCCTTGTGAGCTGAGAGTTATGAAGTGAGAAAGTTAGGCCTGTGCACTAGTTTGTCAACTTGCCAAAACCCAACATGAACTTGATTTCCAACTATGAACTTCATATCTAACCATGGATTGACATCTGATATGATGTTTAAGAGTGCATAATGAACTAATTCAAAAGAGAATCCAAGCATATCCCAAAGCCTTATGGAAAACCATTTGTTTAATAAGGAAAAAGTACAAAGGTACAATAGGAGAGAGATGGTTTGGGGCTGCAACATGGGAAATCTGACCTTGCTATCTCTATAGTCATTTCATACAGCTCAAGATTATTTGGTTTTAGAGGTTTATGGCCCTTGAAAGCATGCACCATCTGCAGAAAGCAAGCACACATAGATTTGTTTAATTTTTCAACAAAACCACCATTTGAAAACCACTTGAACAAATCTTTCCTAACCTCTCACCTTGCCTATAAATAGAGGTTTCCTCTATGTTGAAACACACACCAGAGCACTCTAAAACCCAAGAGAAAACCATAGCTATCATCTTGCCTTGCTTTTCTTATAAGTGAAGAAACCATTCTAAAACCCCTCAAAAATCTGCCTTGAGCATTTAGCCTTCCAAAACCATTTCCACCCACTTAAAATCATCACAAACCATCTACACAATCCAAAACTGATGTGTGGGAGGTGTTCAAGCTCTTAAACCAGTCAAAAACTTCATTTTCTCAAAAGTTAACTTTCAACCAAGCAAAGTTTGACTTTACACACAAAATCTGCTAAATCTTTGCTCAGGCCTGTTTTGATCACTTTAACCCTCCAAACACCTTTGGTTTATGATGTATCAACTATCTATAACCTAAAATACCTTCATCATCACTTGTTTTGAGTTCTGTCCTAAAGTTCACTTGTTTACTTCAAGTGCAAGAAAAGTTGTTGTTTTCATCAAGGCATTGGTTGGATATCATTTGGGAGTCTTCAAGGTTTTCCCTACTGTATAAGCTTGCTTGGAGGTCTACAAGAGGTTAGTAGTCACTATCTCATTCTTGAACTATCATGAACATGCCTAGCTTGCTTAGTTACAATGTGTTTTAAGAATGAGCAGTTCATGTTTGAATCTGCCATACTTTGTTCGTTTTGCTCATCAATGTGTGTATTGCTCTTATAATCATCATCCAATGTGGTGCCGTTGTTGCGTTTATGCTTTTGAAGCTCCCTTATACATTATCCTAGGTCATGTATGAACATAGGAAAAGTTTGCTTGCAACTGTTATGAAGTTTGATGCTTATTTTGATGTCTTAGGGTTGTAACCATCATGAGATATATGCATTAAAGTTTGTTGCTTGCCATTGTCATGCTAAGTGTACTTCTGAGATATTTTGAACTATTGCTTTATGGTTGGTTTATGTTTGTTAACATGAGAATCTAGTATCATTGAATCATGTTTGGCTAGATATTTGACATTATCATTTTTGCATCAATGACTGTAAGCATTAGGCATTGTAGTAGGGCTGTCTTTTTAATCTTGGCCTGTCCATATCTTGTTTGCATTGTCAACTGTGATAAGTCTATATGTGTGTTTTGATGTTTTGTAAGTCATTGTGTGAATCTGTCATGAAACTTTTGTGAGCACCATTGGTCAATGAGTTGAATGCTTGCATCAACATGTCATGCTTTTTTCTGTGCAAGCCAAACTGCCATAACACTATTGTTATAGGATAGCATTTGTCATAAGCTTGTGAGTTATTATTTGCATAAGGTTTTAGGGCTAATTGTTGTTTAATGCTAGCATTGTCATGTTAGAATTCACCATATTGCTGCTAAGGGCTGTCTAGATTCATGAACCACTGCCACATGATGCTGCTACCACCCCTCACTTTCAACCCTTGTCAACTTTGCTATTTTTGCTTATTTGTAAACAAGAACATTGTTGTTTGGTGCTAATTAACATGTTTTGCATCTGTTGCTTCTAGAACTGTGGTTTCCTACTAGAATCTATTTATGTTTACCATCATAGAGTTGTAACTCTCTTTTTTAAAGCATGTGTTGAATTGTGTTTGATTTGGTATTGTAATGACCAAGACTGGCTGCTATTTTTGTTGTTATGATGTTTGATCTGCTGCTCAACCTTTAATCATGTTAGGCTGTTTTGGTTAAGATCAATTTGTCATGGTATGAAATTATATGTATGTGTGTAGGATTCATTATGCATGATTTGTTGATGTTTTAATCTGGCAAAAGAGCAAGTTTGCTGTCAGCTTCTGTTTTGAGGTTTTCACCTCTTATGCTGTTATTCTGTTGAGTTTTCTTGCAAGCTGTTTGAATTCATATTTTGATATGTGTGAATCATTGATGTGTATTGATGTGTTGAGGCATGTGTGCTGCATCATGAATGTCCTCCTTTTCTAAAAAAATAACATTTCAAGCAATTTGTGATCCATAGTTGTAACTAGCATACCAGTTTCTGTTTTGGTTTGTTTTTGAATGTTCTTTAAGTCTAGAATCCATGAAATATATGTTTAGAATTTGTGCATACCTTCATCTGATCTTAATCACCTCTGTTTTGAATCATAGCTGCCATAATGCATCTCATAAGCTTCCATGTGCATCTTCAATCGGTTTTTAATTTTTGTGCCTTATCTTGAAAAATTAATGATGCCATCATGATCTTCTTCAAAAAAACAAGTGGTTTAGACTCAAATTTTGTAAAATTTGGTAGTGATTTGCTCAAGTTATGATGAAACCGTTTTCATGCTACTTGCCTTGTTCTTGCTTGTCATGCCTTGGCCCAGTTTGCTTTCTTGGTTAAGTATAAGTATTTATTGGGGTGGCATAATACACGGATGTATCGCCACCCCAGTGGTTATGCCTTAAGTTTCAATTGCCTTGCCATGCTTCATGACCTGAGTTCGATCCGTGTGGAGATCAACTCTTTTGGTCATTTTCAATATTTTCCATGTTTTCATTTCTCTCTATTTTTCCCATGTATATCACGCGCGCGCCTTTGGTTGGTTTGGCAAGATTTTTGTCTTGTAATCACAAGGTGGTGGGTTCAACACCCACCAAGCGCACTCCCTTCTTTTTTAATTACCAAAATGTTTGATTTTTCTTTAAATTTCAAAATAGCACAACTTTGTCAATTTTTATCATTTTTGATTGATTCTTTTTGCAACTGTCTTGTATTTGTGAATATTTTCATATGGTATGTGAATATTCTATAATTTTCATTTTGGAAAACATTTTGCATTAAAAAGAAAGTCATGTTTGATTTTTAGGGTTTTTACCCTCCTCTCTTGCAATCTCCCGTTCAAACTTTTGATTCCTCTTTCTTAAGCTTGATGTTTGTCAACTCTTTTGTGTGTGTGATTTTTTGATTTCAACTTTTGCTTGTAAGCATCATGATTGTTTCATTTGACAAACATTTAAAATCCCCCTGAGGTTTTTGAACTTTTGTATACCATTTGTTGTGACATCGTTCGATTTAGGCATGATGCCTGTAAGTATACATGTCATCTTGTAAGCCCTAATGAAACCTCATCTTTGTTAAAATGCATCTTCGTTAAGATCCCCTTCCATCTTTATTAAGATGTACCCCTTTCTTTGTTAAGATATGCTTTGGTTTTTACCTTTTCATCATTTTAAGTCTTGAAAGAACTTATCCCCCTGTTGATATTGTAATATCTTGATGTTTGCTTTGGTTATGACCCTTTATCTTGATTGAAATCATTAATATTGTAATATCTTGATACTTGCTTTGGTCATAACTGTCGCTTCCGCGAAAATAAGGTGCCGGCAAAACAGAAGAGTCGCCACCTTTCGTTATTTATCCCTCGGAACGGGAAAGGAAACGATCGAAAAACCTGACGAAAAAGGTATAAGACAAGGTCATCGCAACCGTTGTCTGGGTTCGGGAGTCGGTTACGCAAGGGGAAGGTATTAGCCCCCCTCACGTCCGTCGTACTCGACGGAATCCACGCTTGTTGTATTTATTGGACGGGTTGGTTTTATCTATCTACCTATCAAGGCTGGCTTAAACAGAAAAGAAAAATGACTCGGCAAAGCGTCGCACTTTATGCCTACGTATTCTCATCAGAGAATGAGAAATTAGAGTCAACGTAGTTCAACCTACGACGGGTTGCGGGGAAGGTGGCTCGCCAATACATCAGTATTGTGCCTACGTACTCTCAACAGGTATGAGAGATCAGAGCTTATGTAGTTCGGGCTAATACAGATTACAGGAATTCAGATTCATCTGTTTTATCGAGTAGGGTTAAACAACAATTCTAGCAGTTAGGGACGAAGCCTGTTTGCGGTAGAACTGAAGTTTAGCGACACTCTTTTCTTCAGAAAAGCTTTCCTTGAATTATGGGCCCACGGGGCAAAAAGGTTTGAAGTTTGTTTTCTGTCTTTTACGGAAGAAGTGTTTTTTATTGTGTTTGCAATTTCAATCGCACTAAAGACTATGACCTGAGAGTGAATGCGTCGCATGTCACCTAAAGGGTGTCATACTAAACATCCAGACTGTTGAAAAGAAGCTATCCAACAATCCTTTCTCAGATAGCTTAAGGCTCGTAACGTACGAAAAAAATCATTCATGATTACTGTATTTTAATGTTGTTTGAGATGAGAAGAGAAAGGCTCAACTAAAGGGAGACTATCAAGTCCTAATGTTGTCATGCCAAGGATTCATCCTGTAGTTGAAGTTTGAAACAGGGAACTCCTAGAAGTTGTCATGCATAGGTTTCAACCTAAAGTTCTATCATCACTTCCTTATCAAGGAAATGAGAGTCCTAAGGGATCATATCAATGATACACAGAAACAGATAAAGCATCAGCTTAAACAGTAAACAGATAAACGACTGTAAAATGCATGCAATGCAAGTGAGGGAGGAAATGTGTGTGGGGCAGCAGCCTCCACAAGCTCATCTCAACCTCAAGCCAGATATGAATAACTGTAATCATATAGGAGAAATATAACATGCTATCAAGCAGAATATAAGTGACTGTAATCATACAGAAGAAAATAGAATGCTGACAAGCAAAATAAACCACATGGGCAAGGGAGCTAGGCTCTACCGAATACCCGCAAGCAAAGCCATACAGTAACAATACAAGCAGAGGGAGCAACTCAACCTCTAGTGCAATCATGCTCTTAGTTTAAAGTCACTCTAATCATGGACTTATTCTAATGCATCAAGCAAATCGAACAAGGCATATCAGCAATACAGAAAAGAAAACAGACAAGAAAGCATATCAACAACTCCCTCTTCCCTTCCAAGCTTCAGCTCTTCTAACAGCAATCCAGTCTTCAGACTTCAATCACCCTTCAAGGCTATCATCTTTCATGACAAGTATCAACTTTTTTCTCCAGGGTTTCAATCGATCAAACATAAGTGTCAACTTATTCTCTCTTCTCCAAGCTTCAGCTCCTCAGTCAAGTCCACATTCAGGCTTCACTCTTAACTACAAGTATCAACTTGATTCCTTCAGGTTCTCCAAGCATCAATGTAAGTATCAACTCATCTTTTTTTCCTCAAGCCTCAGCTCTATAGTCAATCTCAATTGAATCCTCTTCATAGGTATCAACTCAGTCTTCAAGCTTCAGCTCTCTGTGCTTTACCAGTGTCAACTTGGTATTCTTCTCCTACACTTCATCAGACACCTTCAGGCACAAACAAATCCAAAGCTCCAAGCAACTTCAAGCAACTTCAAGCATCCTCACCTTATCTTCAACTTGTCTTCAATCTTAACCAAAGGCAAACCAAGCAAAAACCCTAATCTAAGGGGACTAAGGAAGTTGAACTAGTTGAAATAGTAAATTAGGATCACCTAAAACCTAGTACTAAAGTTAGCCCTAACTAAAATACTAAAAACAATTGTAAAATCCTACAAAAATTACTATGGGAACCTAGGTCAATCATGACTCTACCACATTAATTTCAGAGATCAAATCATCAAATTAGACCTAGAACTAAATCCTACATTATGAGGTATCAAACCTAAACCCTAAAAGGAAGCACCTAAATATCAATCTAGAAAGCACACCTATTTTCATCACAAAAATGTGAGAAACATTCTATGGGGTCATACATGTCTAACCTAATCACACACAAAAAAATAGGCTCAAAATCATCACCAAGAGATCATACAAAATTCCACAAAATTATGTATCAAACATAACCATTTTAATATCAATTAAAATGTAAAATTCCCATTAAATCAGAAAATGCATGAAATGAAAATATTTTTTCTCTAAAAAATACTAGACTTAATCATGAGTAAAATGCAAAAAGAATGTGGTTAATTGGATTAATTTTCAATTTATTATGAATTTTTCAAGAACCATGAATAAAATGAAAATTAAAAGAAAATCAAATTAAAATAATAACACGCGCGGTGCCAATAGTAATCAGAATCAGTTCAAACTTTGGATTGGGCCATCAGGGGGTGTGATAGCACTTAATTCATTAAGCCCAAAACCAGCTGCTAAATGAAACGCCGCGTTTCATAATCAGATCCCTTCACAAGCTGAGATTAAAACGTGGCCATTGGATCATGCTCCCAGTCCAAGTCAAACCCTCATCCAATGGTGCAAACATCATCTTCTACCTTTCGAACATCTGAACTTCGCGCCCAGCTCCGGCCACCACCGGTGGAGCTCCGGTGGTCTTCCCCAACCCTAGTTATCTCTACAGGCCTCCATTGCAAATGGTCAAAACATGAAACTCATCCCAAATCTTGCCACGAATTCAACCATACCCTTAACTTCCTCTGAAACCTCAAGATTCACCATATCTAATCCTCAACCGAAAATGGTGATTCCCCTATTTTGTCTCTAATTCTCCAATTAACTATCTGAAATCCATCCTACAGCATTGTACAATAAATCTAACACCTTAATTCACCTTAATTCTACCTAAATCATGCTATAGGAAGAAAGTTACCAACCTGAAAATCTTGGATGAACAGATGCACTAAACCTCCAATTCAAGCTCTACAATCTTGCAGACACGATCAATGAACCTCCTCCTTGCTTCTGTATGCAAAAGAACCAGTTGAAAATGCTTGGATCTTGAAACCCGATGGTGAGTTGCAGGTGCTGAAAATCACTTGCTCATACACGATTTAGCCACCAATTCTTCTTGGTAATGATCTGGAATCACTCCTTGACATCCATGGAAGAAGTTTCAATCAAGAAAATGGGTGGAAAGTGAGGAATTTGGTGAAACATAATTCACTTACAAACTATGGAAATTCACTCTCAATCTATGCTCTCTCCTTCAATGATCACCAACCTCTACAATGGATCAACTCTATTCCTTATATAGATGATGTTTGGATGATCTAGAACCCTCTAGATCCTTCCAATGAGAGTTTCCACTTCTCATGTCATGAGATTTTCAAACACATCTTATGCTATGCCCAATTCTGTTTGCAGCTTGAAACCACTCTCAATCTCTTTCAATTTCTCCCCTAGTGACATTTTAGAAGAGTTTAGCTTGCCAAGGGCCTTGCTCATGCCTTGATTTTATGTTTTGCAAGTGTTACTTAATATGCAAGTAAGTGCTTTTCAAAGCAAGTCCATAAATTGAATCTCAATTAAAAAATGTGGCTAAACCAATGTTCTTAAAATGTTTTCTAGAGTCAAAATGATATATTACATGCCATGGTTTGGATGTGTAGGTTGAAAATTTCAATTTCCAACTTTGGTTTATTTAACTTATGCCCTTATTTTAGGTCATTTTTGCAACTTTGAGCTACAAGCATTTCCATCATCTCATGACCTCCTTAATAGCCTTAAAACATCATTTTGAACAAGTTTTATGTTGAAGATTTTTCCATTTGAAGCTTGGAAATAGGAGTTATGGCTTTATGGTTGAAATGACCTGTAATCTCCAAATGACCAAAATGCCCTTGACTTGTCAAAGCCATAACTTGAGTTCTACAAACCCTATCAAGGACTTCTAGTACTCAAATTAAAGCTAAGAACAAGCTCTACAAAATTCATGTTAGGGGTAAGATGAGATGACAATCACATCTTGAGCTAAACGGCCTTGAAGATAGGGGTCAAACTAGGGGATTTTACACTGTCAAGCCTTAGAAACCCTAGCTTGAAACTTCTCAAACTCTTCAATCATGATGAGTTAACCTTGGAATCATCCTTATAACATCTCAATGTATCAATCCATGATCACATGGCTCTTTAATTAGGTCTCAACCTTGCTCAAATCATTAGTTGACCTAGGGTTGACCCAGTCAAACCCTAATTACACCACTCATGGCTGGGGCTTCTCAATATTGCACAATGACCTATCTAGGCCTCATGATGGCTTTCAAGACATATCATAAGCTCTCTCAAGACCTCAATCCCATCCTCATGGCTTCAGAATCATCTGAGGGGCTTCCACAACTCTCAAGTTAGGAATCACACACTCTTGGTTTCAACCACTCACTCTGAGGATCTTTTGACTTCTCTGACAAGGATATCAACCCTTGAACATCTGAATAAGCTTCTTAGCTAGCTTCAAACTCTTGTGTAGCCCTTGATTGGTAATCATACCTCTTGATCTCATGCATACATGTCAATGAAATGCAAATGATAATGCTAATGTGAATGAAATGAAACATAAGCTAGGTAAAGAAATGTTGGTCAAATTTTGGGGTGCAACAGCTGCCCCTATTCAAACGGCTTGGACCTAACTGGGTGAGGAGTGAACGACTCTCAACCAATCAAGGTAAAAAACGGTTGAATACCAAAAAACTCAGAAATTTGCCAACTGCACAAGTACACGGTACTCTGATGGGAACAAATCTTCGAAAACTGGAATACTAGCTGCACGGCCACTAGCTGGGGAATTGGTCACATGGTAACCGGTGATACACGATCGATCATGCCATCAGATATCAAGATTCCTCAGGACTCATCAGATCAACAATCAAGTTAATCACGTCGTCGGCATTCAAAGTGAACTTTTGGGCATCAGCCGAACTTCATCAGTAAGTCGGGAATAGAATTCTCGGTCAATCATGAACCAATTGGGGATATCCAAACTTCTGCTATCAGACATTCTGCTTCAACTGAGAGAACCGCTTTGTTAACATGGTTGGACTTCAATCATCAAGTCTTCGAGGGAAGTTTCAACTTTGCTATTAAGAAACCTGCTGGGGATGTCGCATCTCCGCTGGGGATTCTGGAGAACTATCAAGTAACTCTGCTTCGGGGCTTCAGAAATCATTCTGGGTGAATCAACTCTGCTGAGGACTTCAAGAATCGTCTTGGACGAATAACTCCGCGGGGACTTCAAGAATCATCCTGAACCAATAACTATGCTGGAGATTTCAGGAATCATCCTGAGCAAACGCTCTGCCGGGGATTTCAGGAATCATCCTGGGCAACCCACTCTGGCCATTTCACTGGGGATTTTAAGAATCATCTTAAGCAAACGACCTTGCTGGGGGATTCAAGAATCATCTTGAGCGAGCGACCCTGCGGAGGAACACCTGCAAAACAAGAACGGTAACGACCTAGCTCATGTTTAGTATGCATATGCTCGTCAATGGCGTAATGCTCCACACGGTGGAAATGCTACGCATTTATGATAGATGCTATGCAATCATGCAAAATGCTGCGATCCCGTCAGCAAAATAAATGCCGAAGGGAAAATCCTCATGTCAAGGAGAAAGAAACACTCTGGTGGAGAGGAGGAATCATCCTGCCGAGGAGAGGAAGTCATGCCAATCCCAATCGGACTCCGCATGGGGGAGCAAACTTCAGTCGACTGCTGCAGGGGGATGAAGCTCTACGAGAACCCAGACCTGCTGAGGAAAGCGATGTCAATCGCAGAAATAAACTGCATGGCATTCGCAGCCAAACCTTCTTGGAGATAACGACTCCGGCGTGGAAATACAACATCAACTATTCAACATTCTACTGGGGAAAACCAATCATGGCCCGAACGGCTTCCAAGGACTCGGCTCTCTTGGGGATCTGCAAACTCGGCTGGGGAAGAAGGAATCATCCTGCTTACAGGGGAGAGTACGACTCTGTGGGGAATCTCAATTCCGCTGGGGACTTCAGTCTGGAACTATCAATTGCTGCACACTTCAGTGAACAGTCTTCTACGAGACTCGCCCTTGTGACCCGGTGCTGGGGGATGAACACACGCTTCGGCGCCTGACTCAGCTGGGGAGATGCCTTTCCTTCAGGATGCACTCGACTGGGGAGAGAATCTTCTCTGCCTGGGGAAACATACCAATGCTTACGATCTCATGTTCAGATTCTGCGGGGAGAGGCTGCTGAACTTTGCTGGAGAAGGAGGAATCATCCTGCTTGGGGAACGCATACGGCGCACTACCTGGTACACGCTACACCTGTAACAACACAAACAAACAGACAAGATGCCCTTCTCAAAGGGACCTATCAAGGTTATCATCTTGTGACAATGTTTAAGTAATTCATTGTTTCAACAATCAGTGGCCTAGGCCAGTAAGTTTATGTATGCGCATTTTGTCAAAAACATCGGCGTTCTTTTTCGCAAACAAAACAGATAAATGCTAAACAGACAAACAGAATTGCTGAATAGTATACATTTTATTGATAACGAACCCCTGAATGGGTAAAAATGTTTTACAACAGATGCAAGCCCCTGGAATGAGGAAGCTGCGCAAAAATAAAACATAAATATACATCAGTATATACAAATGTCGGCAACGAGGCGTAGACGAACACCATGAGTTGATCCCTCTATGACCCACTCGACTTCGATACTTCTCCGACGCTTCAGCTTCATAAGAGATTGATTCAGATAAACGGCCCTCAGGTCTTCCAAACCACTAAACAATGAAAGTCCACACGCGGAACGCAGTCATTTGCTTTTTCAAATCCCTAACTTTTGCGTGAACCGCCCTTTGTGGGTTTTCAGTTCACCGGGATACCCTTTTTTGCCAAAGTCGCCCATCCGGGTTTTCAACTTTGCGGGTGTACATTTTTTCAATTTATATCCCTAATTTTTGCCCGAACCTTTTTCCTTTTTTATGGTTCGCCGGGATGCCCTATTTTTGCCTGGATATTCTTTTTCTTTCCAGCGGGTCATTTTTTAAGCAAGGTATTTTTTAACTGCGTCCGCGTTCACCGGGGATGCAAAATCTTCGCCATCCATCATGGATAACAACAAGGCTCCTCCCGAAAAGACCTTGCTGACGACGTACGGACCTTCGTAATTGGGAGTCCACTTGCCTCGGTGATCGGAGTGTGGAGGAAGAATCTTCTTCAGGACGAGATCACCCGTCTGAAAGCTTCTAGGACGCACCTTCTTATCATAAGCTTTCTTCATTCGGCTTTGGTACAGACGACCATACACAATCGATGCTAACCTCTTCTCATCCATCAGGGTGAGTTGGTTTAGTCGGTTCTTAATCCATTCTGCCTCATCGAGTTTCACGTCAACCAAAACTCGCAAAGAAGGGATCTTCACTTCTAACGGTAGGACAACCTCCATACTGTACACTAAGGAGAAAGGAGTTTCCCCGGTTGATGTACGTACCGTGGTACGATAACCGTGCAGTGCAAATGGCAGCATCTCGTGCCAATCTTTGTAGGTCACAACCATCTTCTGAACAATCTTCTTGATGTTTTTATTGGTCGCTTCAACGGCGCCATTCATCTTCGGCCGGTAAGGAGATGAGTTGTGGTGTTCAATCTTGAAACTCTGGCACAGCTCCTCCATCATCTTGTTATTCAGATTCGAACCATTATCGGTAATGATCCGCTCGGGAATTCCATAACGAAAGATGATATCCCTCTTTATGAATTTAGCCACCACCTGCTTGGTCACATTAGCATATGAGGCTGCCTCCACCCACTTGGTGAAGTAGTCGATAGCTACTCGAATGAAGCGATGACCGTTAGATGCAGTGTGTCGCTACTGTGAAAATCGGCGCCGGCTGAACAGAAGAGTCGCCACCGTGCGTTATTTATCCCACGGGAGGGAAAGGAAACGCTCAGAGTAAACCTCGCACAACACGGGAAAAGGTATGGTCGTCGCAACCAAAACCTGGATTCGGGAGTCGGTTACGCAAGGGGAAGGTATTAGCACCCCTCACGTCCGTCGTACTCGACGGGATCCACGCTTGTTTTCGGGTATGGATTGTTATTTCTATCTAAACTACAGGTTAAGGGCTAAAAGAACATAAAATGACTCGGCAAAGTATCGCACTTTATGCCTACGTATTCCCGTCTGGAACGAGAAATCAGAGTCAACGTAGTTCGCCTACCTACGGGAAAGGAGGGGAAGGTTGCTCGCTAGGATACGACATCGTATGCCTACATACTTCCACACTGTATGGAAGATCAGAGCAAACGTAGTTCGGGTCACGTACGACACAAGCTTGTCTTGGTTGTTTTTATTCCTTCTGAAAAAGGGTTTTTCTGATTAACAGTCCCAGCGGACAAAAATTGACGTTTTGATGAGTTCACATTCTTTTACGGAAGAAGTGTCTTTTATTGTGTTTGAAATATTTATTGTATTTTTCTGTTTGTTTTGAGAAAGAAGAGATAGAACTCTCACCTACGGTTGCGAAAGGAATCAAACTAACCTAATGTTATCATGCATGGGTTAAGACCTAGAGTCTATCATGCTCCTCTCTTGCGCAGAGAGAAACAGAGATCCTAAGGGAATAGACGGAAACAGAAACAATAACAGGTATATACAGTAAAGCGGTAAAATGCATGGATGCAACAATACAAGCGAGGCAAGGGAGTCCCACTCAACCTCGAACCTAGAAAACAATAGGCAAAGGTGAATAGGATTCACTTTCAACCCGGCAGGGTAAACATCAAACAATACAGCCAGGAAAACCAATCAATACATCAGAAATGAAATATAGTAGAAAAATAAACAGCCACAGCAGCTCTGCATCAACACCTATCTCCAAGTCCTCTCCAGACAGCAACAAGCTTCAGCAAGCATCAATCCCTATCTCCACAGCCTTCCAGCAATGTCCTGATCATCAATTTTCCATCTGCAATGGCTTTTCTTCAGGTCTCATCCTCCAAGCTGAGGGATCAATCACCAGAGTGGATTGGGTGCTAAGCAATTAGTTGACTACCAAGGGTGGCAAACCAACTGCTACTAACACATAAGATATTTTCTCTCAAGAGTTCTATCCCTTAGACAGTAGCACCAAGCCTTCCAAGGGAAGGGGGTGAGTGTCTTAGGGAGACTCTGTATCACAGAGAGGAATGAAGGCAGTCAAAACCTTCCATGTTTGAGAATCAAGCTTTTTAATCTAGAGCTCTGCCTAGCTCCTAAACCCTAATTTCCTCAACAGCTGCTAGCATGAATCTCCTCTCCAATCTCTGGAAGCTGGTCTTCAAGCTCTGGATCTCCAATGGCTTCAACATCACAAGTCTTCAGCTTCCCCAATCCCCAGACAATCCCAATACCCACACAGACAAACAATAATCCCCAGAGGGCACACCACACCAACCAATCAAATATAGACAGCAATATACTAATAGCAGTAGGGGAATCCTAGTGACTTCTAAGGGGATCTATCCTATACCCATAACCCCTATAGTCCATACCCCAAAAATCAAATGAAAATTTCCTAAAAGAATTAAACTATCTCACCTAAGTTGGTTTAAAACCCTAATTTTATTCATGTTGTTCACACTTACACTAATCACCTAAAATTAATTCCTAAAAATATGAACTAAATTGTATGTACAAGATAACAATGTCTATTAATCAACCTAAAAAGAATGGACAAAAAATATTAAAGCAACTATTAGAACAAAATTTATCAAAATCATGTATGAAATGAAATACCTAAAATATGCATTTATTTGGAAAATATGGGAAAAATATCAAATAAAAAATAAAATGCAATTTTTATTTTTTATAATTTTCTAGACATCTTGAAGAAATTAATTCAAAAAGAATCAATTGAAAATATGAAATTTATGATTTATTATGATTTTTGGAAAATGCATGAAAATGAAAAGAAATTAAAAAATGAAATAAAGAGAAATAGAGGGAGGAGGTGAGAATAGCAGTGGCGTTCTAGTTGTTTTGTCCATGTGGGCCAGAAGATGGGGTGCGAATAGAATAAAGAGTAAGGCCCATGCGCTTCAGCAAAAATTCAAATGGAAATTACTAGAAAAAAGGAGAAACCTTCGGTGCCAATAGCAACAAAATCATGCCTAAATCATTGGGCCTATCCAAAAGGGGGTGTGGATAGCGAAGTTTGCTGAGGCCCAGAGTTATTCACTTAACTAAACGCTGCGTTGCAGCTTCCAGTCTTCCCTCCATTTCTCATTTGAATCATAGCCGTTAGATTGGATTAAAGGGTCAACTAAACATAACGATCCAACGACAGCTAACCCTTCTTCCCCAAATTCCCATTAGGGTTTCAGTAAAACAGCACCCATGCATGATTCTTCTCCAAGCTCGTGCTCCCTCAATTCTTAATGAAAACTCAAAATTCCAACGCCAAAAACGATCTACTGATCACCAGGAACACAACCATGCGTGTAGTTTTCCTTAAACCATCGTGCACCCTCCAAACAGAAAGCTTCAAGACCAGGATTCCACCATTTTCTTCTGGTATCAACCTTAATATAACTCAACCCTAATGATCTAATCTTGTTCTCTACGCTACCCTCATCATTCTATGCTATATCATAATCATTAAACCTCCATACACGGGTTGTTCTTGGAGATTAAAGAAATGGTACCCTGCCATGAAACCTCATAGAATCTCCTCTAAGTTTCAGAAAATGATCACCTAACCTAACATGCTACTTCTACACCTAGAAATCCCACAGAAAGTACATAAATAAGGAGATTCGATGATGAACACCAACCTGTTAAATGATGATGGTGAGTGATGCTAGAGATGGATTCAAGGCTTGTAATTGCTTCTAGATGCTCCTCCAATGGTGTGCTTTCTACTGTTTGCAATGATTGTTGCTCAATCCTCTCGAATCACCTTATCCCCCTCTTCATGCAAGTTGGAGTGAAAACTTGGATTACCCTAACCAGCCACAAATTCCCTTCAATTTCCTTTGCCAATTACTCCATGATAATGGTGGATGATGATGATAACAGAAATTGAGATGATTGATGAAGCTTCAATGGAGTTTGAAGGGAAAATGCAAATGGGAGTGAAGGAATCAAAGTAATGTTTGCAAGCTCAAAGAATCACCAACCAATGCACAAATGGCTTCATTTCCTTATGTAGGTGAGGATTAACAAAATGAGAAGTTTCTAGAGTGGTCCTAGAGGGATCTAGAAACTTGTGGAACTTTCATGAATTTATCATTTGATGGTATCTTGAATCACCTCATATCATGCTTGCACCTTGGGTAAATTTGAGTTAAAATCTCCTTTCATGAGATGTTAGGAGTGTATGCATGAAAACCAAGCTTTTCCTTGCCTTGTATTAAGTTTTACCATGTTGCCTTATGATGCAAGAAACAACTTTACAAAGGAAGTCCAATTTTTAAGACTAAACTCAAAAATGTGGCTGAACCAATGTCTTTAAAATGATGTTGGGAATCAATTTGGTATATTGGATGACCCATATTGGATTTGTAGATCTCTCAAACCATTTTCCAACTTGAACTTTTTCAAGTTATATGCCCTTTTTAAGTCATTTTTCACCAACTTTGGTCAAGTCTCATTCCATACATTTCCAAACTTTCATGGCTTCTTTTCTTGACTTAAAATGACATTTTGAGCAACTTTTATGTTGGGAAGTTTTTCATTTGAAGCTCCCTTGTATGAGTTTTAGGCATAGGCTAAGAGTGACCTGTAATCACCAGATGACCAAAATACCCTCTGCTTGCCAAGACCATAAGTAGAGTTCCACAAATCATATGAAGGCATATTATACCATTCTAGAAAGCTAAGACAATGAGGAATAACTATTATGTTTACCAGAAATTCATTTGAAATCTCCTTGAGGGGTAAAAATAGCTTGGAAGTCAAGTCACTTTCACAGACAAAAGTTCAGATACCTCAGATGACCTGTAACTTGCAAGGACCATAACTTGAGTTCTATAAATCTCCTTAATGTCTTCCACCACTCAAATTAAAGGTATTGAGATCCTATACAAGTTTCATGTTGGCCAAGGATCCATTTGAAGCTTTCATTTTGACTTATCTTGCTTGGAAATTTGACCTAAACTAGGGGATTTTACATAGAAACCCTAATTTAGAAACTCCTCTTCTCCTTGATTTCTCTTGATTTCTTCTTGGCATATCACCATATCCTCTTCTATATGTCAAATGATGAACCCCACATCTCTCCAATAGCCCTTAATGCCCTTCAATCAGTCAATTGACCTAGAGTTGACCCAGGGTTGACCCAGATGAAACCCTAGTTGACTGTCTTCATCCACAACTCTTGTGACTACACCAATGACTTGTCTCCTTCTCCAAATGACTTTCTAAATCTCCCAAGATGTCCACATACTCTCCATGCTCAGCCCACAGCTCACAATTTCTTTGTTGATTCTCAGACACCCTCAGCTAGGAGATATACTCAATGCTTGATCTACTGACTTCTCCAACTTTCAAATTCTTTTCTGATGACTTGAATGAGATTGAATCAGGAAAATAACCTCTTGATAGGCCTCTAGAGAGGAGAATAGTGATTGATCCCCTGTTGTATGACTTGCTATGCTTATGCTATGCAGATGAATAGACTATGTACATGACTCTATATGTAAATGCTAATGACATTGAAACATAAACCAAGTGAATAAGGTTGGGCAAATTTTAGGGTGTAACACAGTGGGCTCGATCTTGCCTATCATGTCGATGCCCCACATGGAGAACGACCACGGGGAGGACATGACATTCAACGGGCACGGCGGCACATGAACTTTATCAGCATAAATCTGGCATTTATGACATCTCTTAGCGAATTTAAAGCAATCCGATTCCATCGTCAGCCAGTAGTATCCTGCTCTCAGGATCTTTCTTGTCATAGCATGCCCGCCGGCGTGCGTACCAAATGTGCCTTCATGGACTTCTTCCATGAGCATACTCGCCTCTTTTTCATCTACACATCTGAGTAGCACGAGATCATGGTTTCTCTTATACAAAACTCCATCAGGATTGAGATAAAAATTTCTAGACAGCCTCCTCAGAGTCTTCTTATCCTGGGTTGACGCACCCGCAGGATACTCCTTAGTCATAAGGAAAGTCTGGATATCATGGAACCATGGCTTGCCGTCGGCGGCTTCCTCAATCGCAAAGACAAATGCAGGTCTATCAAGACGAGAAAGGACAATTCTTGGAGCCTCATTCCAAAAATTGACTTTATACATCAAAGCCAACGTGGCTAAGGCATCAGCCATCTGATTCTCCGCCCTGGGCACATGATGGAGTTCCACTTGATCAAAGAACGGAAGTAGCCTTCTGGCATAATTCATGTACGGCACCAAATTCGATTGACGAGTCTCCCACTCCCCTTTAATCTGGTTGATCACAAGCGCCGAGTCACCATATACATCTAGATTCTTGATTCTCAAATCAATTGCCTCTTCTAGACCCATGATGCATGCTTCGTACTCCACTTTATTATTGGTGACTGGAAACGTCAGTCTCGCAGTGAACGGGATGTGGGATCCGTGGGGAGTCGTGATGATTGCCCCAATGGCACTTCCATAAGAATTAACCGCCCCGTCAAATATCAATTTCCACTGGGATTTCCTATCTGGCCCCTCGTCGGGCAACGACTCATCGCAATCCTTCGCTTTAAGAAACATGATATCCTCATCAGGGAATTCAAATTTCATCGGCTGATAATCCTCGATCGGCTGTTCGGCAAGGTAATCAGACAATACGCTTCCCTTAATGGCCTTCTGGGAAACGTACTGAATGTCATATTCCGTCAACACCATTTGCCATCTGGCAATCCTGCCCGAAAGTGCTTGCTTCTCGAAGACGTACTTGATCGGATCCATCTTCGAAATTAGCATGGTGGAGTGGTTGAGCATGTACTGTCGTAAATGTTTGGCAGCCCAGGCTAGTGCACAACACGTTTTCTCCAGCATCGAGTAACGAGATTCACAGTCTGTGAACTTTTTACTCAAGTAGTAAATGGCATGCTCCTTTCTGCCCGTCTCGTCATGCTGACCGAGAACACACCCCATACTATTCTCAAGAACTGTCAAGTACATGATTAAAGGGCGTCCAACCACTGGGGGTATCAAGATTGGAGGTTCCTGTAGATACTGTTTTATCTTATCAAATGACTTCTGGCAATCCTCGTTCCAGATAATCGCCTGATCTTTCTTTAATAGTTTGAACATCGGTTCACACGTGGCCGTGAGCTGAGAAATAAACCTTGCAATGTAGTTTATTCTGCCCAGGAAACCACGAACTTATTTTTCTGTTTTTGGCGCTGGCATTTCTTGTATCGCTTTAATCTTCGCAGGATCAACCTCAATGCCTCTTTCACTCATGATAAACCCCAGTAGTTTTCCGGACCGTACTCCGAAAGTACACTTGGTAGGATTCAGCCTCAACCTGAACTTCCTAAGCCTCTCAAAAAGCTTCAACAAATTGACCAAATGTCCCTCCTCCGTTTGGGACTTCGCAATCATGTCATCAATATAGACTTCAATCTCATGATGGATCATATCATGAAACAAAGTAACCATTGCTCGTTGGTAAGTGGCCCCTGCGTTCTTCAGACCGAAAGGCATTACCTTGTAGCAAAATGTTCCCCAAGGGGTGGTAAACGTAGTTTTCTCCATGTCCTCCGGCGCCATCTTGATCTGATTGTAACCGGAGAAGCCATCCATGAACGAAAACACGGAGAACTAGGCTGTATTGTCGACCAACACATCAATATGAGGCAGCGGGAAATCATCTTTAGGGCTCGCCCTATTCAAATCCCGATAATCGACGCACATTCGTACCTTACCGTCCTTCTTCGGTACAGGCACTATGTTGGCGACCCACAGAGGGTAAGTAGTGACTGCTAAGAAGCCAGCATCAAGCTGCTTCTGCACTTCTTCCTTGATCTTAACGACCATATCTGGTCTCGTCCTCCTAAGCTTCTACTTAACGGGAGGAAAATCTTCTCGCAGCGGCAAGTGGTGGACCACGATGTCAGTATCAAGTCCGGGCATATCCTCGTATGACCAAGCAAAGACGTCACTATACTCTCTTAGCATCTCGACCAATCTCTGCTTGACATCACTCTGCAATGCAGTCCCTATCCTGACGTTCCTGACAAGTTCTTCAGAACCCAGATTCACAATCTCGATCTCCTCTTCATGAGGCAGAATAACTTTCTCTTCTTGTTTCAACAAGCGGGCCAACTCTTCGGGAAGGTCTTCGTCTTCATCAATCTCTTCTTCAGCTTGATAGATCGGGCAATCAAAGTCGAAGTGAGTCGTAGAAGGTCCAGAGTCGATGTCATCTGCTATGTGGATCCTGCAATAACAAGGGTTAAGCTTAAGACAAGGATATGCAGGTTAGCACAAACCCCGTTGCCATTTTATTGTTTTTCAAAACAAATATAAGACAGGAATAACAGAGATCACAATATTTGAATACGAAGAAAAACGCCTTTTGATTTATTGATAAAATGCATGTACATAATCAAACAAGGCCCTAATAATAAAACCACTATGCCCCGGGTAGGACGTAAGGTTGTACAATGATTGGAAAAAGTAAATCATCACTCTTTGCTTGTCATCTAGATGATATCCTTGACGGACCAATTGTTGAGGCCCTCGCCTGGCTTGCTTGGTTGAATCCAAGAGTCGAGGTCACAGTCGCTATCTCCGCTGTCTTCAGACACCGTGTTGACGCTTTCAAATATCACCCCGCCACTGGTAAACTGGATCGGCCCTTTACCTCGCGACGCACTGCTAGAAGAGGAGGCTTCAGCTCCAGGAGAATATACCAACCCAAACTTGTCTTGCTTGTTAGGTATCTCCAAAATTTGCCCCCAGCCTGGGGTAGATCCGGCTTGAACAACGGCCCGAGCTTCCTTGAAGGAAGAGAGAGTCATCTTTGGCTTTTCAGTGACTACAGGAGCTACATCCTTGACTTTAACAACTTCGAACGCTTGGCATAGGGTTTCGTGTATTTCCCCATCCATCTCAACATACTTGAAGGACGACAAATGGCTCACCATTATGTCTTCCTCGCCACAAACAGTCACGATGCTACCTCTGACAGCATACTTGAGTTTCTGGTGCAACGTGGAGGTCACGGCTCCAGCAGCATGGATCCAAGGCCGACCCAAGAGACAGCTGTAGGCAGGCATGATGTCCATAATGTAAAAGATCGCGTCGAACGTTTCCAGCCCGACTTGGATTGGCAGGGTCACCTCCCCGAAAACATGGCGTTTGGTCCCATCGAACGCCTTCACCACCAGATCACTGGGTGTGCAAATCACTCCACGAGTATCTAACTTCATTAATGCCTTCTTCGGAAGAACATTGAGTGACGACCCCGTGTCCACCAACACGTGAGACATAATCGTTCCCCTACACTCTATCGAGATGTGTAGGGCGTTATTGTGGTTCCTCCCTTTCAGCGTCAGCTCTAGGTCAGTGAACCCTAACCCATTTCCAGCATTCACGTGGGCTACGACCTCTTCTAGCTGGTTGACCGATATTTCCTGCGGTACATATGCGGCATTCAACACCTTCAGCAGTGCGTTGCGGTGTGCTTCAGAACACAGCAACAAATTCAGGATGGAAATCTTTGAGGGTGTTTGATGGAGGTGATCCACAATCTTGTAGTCGCTCTTTTTAATCAACCGCATAAACTCCTCGGCGTCTTTAACAAGTAAGTCTTTTTCTACCCCACGAGGGGTCTCTTCGACGACTTTACTCTTCCCTTTATCAGTTGCATCAGCTCTGTCCGCTTTGTCTGCCACGACCTCAGGTGGTGTAAACACTCTTCCGTTGCGAGTAATACCACTGATTCCCGCAAGGTTTTCCACAGACGACCCAAACGGTTCTAGCTCCAACTTCTGTCCGTTGCAGTAGGCTTCAGCCCCATAATGCCATGGGACAACATTAGTGCTTTCGAAGGGTATCGGCCCAGCTTTGGTGATGGTAATCGTGGGCGGCCTGAGTGCAGAAATAGTTATCGTCTGGAGAGGGATGGTGATGGTGGCGACCTTATCATCTTGCTTCAGCATTACCTCTCCCGATATGCTTTCGACCCTCCGGCTGAACTGTAAAATCCCTTCAGTCATCAGACTTTGAATTCCTTCTATCAGCTGTTCACATCCATCAGGACTAGTCGCATAACCCATACACAGCTCTCCGCAACCTGGAAAGAAACCTCTTTTCATCAACTTAGCTTTAACGAAGCTAAGCGGCGTCTTCAGATCTCTGACGTCAGTCAACAAATCCAAACTCTCGTCCTCAATAATGGCGTTTACTCCACCTCCCATATGATTCAGCATAGGGTTCTTCGTGACGTTTGGCACATTATCGGAGAAGTTGATGATCTTAGCGTCCATCATGTCCTGCACCTTGTGCTTGAAGGCTTTGCAATTTTCTATTGTGTGGCCTGATGCCCCTGAGTGAAACTCACAAGTTGCATTCACGTCATAACCTGGCGGAGGTGCCCCTGTCAAGGGAGCCAAGGTTCTCTTCTGGATCAACTGTAGCTGAAGCAAAGTCTGCAATAGTTGCGCGTACGACATGGGCGGTGTCTCGAGGTGACGGCTCAACAGAGATGCCCGATTCTGATACTTTCTGTACCCTTGTTGATTCGGTTGCTGCTGCTGCTGCGGCTGTTGAACTGCCGGGATAGTTATGCTGGCCACCTGCTGGTGAGGGCCTTTACCCTTCCTTCGAGCGTTGGACACAGCGCTCGTTTCTCCTTCCCGTCTTTTGCCACCATAAGGTTTCTTTCCGCCTCCTCCAGCTGAGGATGAATCACCTTGAATTTTCCCGAGTTTGATCCCATTTTCGATGTGCTCACCTGTGATAATGAGATCTGAGAAGGTTCCAGACATACCGCTGACCAATTTCTCATAGTAAACCCCTGGGAGGGTGGCTACGAACATCTGCACAAGCTCACGTTCAACCATCGGCGGCTGAACCCTGGCTGCCAATTCACGCCACCGCTGGGCGTATTCCTTAAACCCTTCGTTGTTCCTTTGCGACAGATTCTGCAATTGGACTCGGTTCGGGGCCAAGTCGCTATTGTATTGGTAGTGGTGCACAAATGCTTCGGCAAGGTCCTTCCACGTGCACACACTGGTAGGCTCCAGACTCATGTACCATTCGAGGGATGGTCCGGACAGACTGTCCTGAAAGAAGTGCATCAGCAACTTCTCGTCATCAGAATGAGCTGACATTTTCCTGTAATACGATCTCAGGTGGACGCGAGGGCAAGTGGTGCCCTTATACTTTTCAAAGTCAGGTACCTTGAACTTGGGAGGTACCTTAAAATCGGCAATCAGTCCCAACTTGGACATATCGACGCCCAGGGTGTTCTGATTCTCGATGTTCCTCATCTTATCCTCGAGTGCCTTGAACCTCAGACGTGCTTCAGCAGTCAGCTCCCCTTCAGCACCTCTCTGAGAGAATACATCGTCCTGACGATCTTCTAACCACGGTTGAGGCCCAAATAGATTTCCAACACCTGCATTACCGTTGCCCAGCCCAACATTGACATTAGCTTCCAGACTCCCATTACCGACGCCCGTCGTATTACCGTTGAGTCCCATGTTAGCTATCACATTGTCGTTGGCACTGCCATTTCCCTCGGTCACGGGGACGCCATTCTGAGGAGTTTCAACTGGTGGAGGAGTAGGCACAGTCCCACCATGGAGTACGCCATTGCTATCGACCCTTGAAATCAGAGGTTGGACCAAGGTTCTGAGCTGATCCTGGCCATTGGCGACTGCTTGCATAAGCTCCATGAAGCGATCCATTCTTTCGCGGAGTTCCTGAACATCAGTTTGCACCTGCTCCATGATTCTGGTTTGATTTGCTCTGGTCGGATAACGGTGAATAGGTCTCTGATCAATCCTGGAACAACCTGAAACTACCTGAAAACAAAAAGGTTAGGAAAAAACGACAAAGTGCTCGTTATGCGAATGCTTCATGCAAATGCAAACGTGTGTCTGTGCGTTAGGGAGGTATCCCCCGATCCTAGTGCCTGAGTGCCAGTGCTGATAATAAGAAGTCCGAGTCCAATCATGGAAATAACGTCTCATATATGAAGAAAGCCCATCAAGGCGGTACACGACATCAGTGAGTACAAGAAGAATCAATAGCATGACCCCAGCCAACAAGCCTGGTGATGGTCAGTCTACAACAATGATCAAAACAAAAGGAATACAAATAGTCAAGTACGGCCACGGGCGCGAAACTCTTCTAACAAATTCCTCGTTTTTGGATGATCAGGCCGAGTGAGTAACCCTTCGACGAGTAGCTCCCTCTGCATAATGGTGTATTGAAGACCTTCGACCGAATCTTCCCATGCTCCTTCGCCGAAACAATCTTCTAGCTTCCGTTTCTTGGATTCAAACATCAGTTTGCGCTCCTTCAGGTTAGCAAGAGCTTTGTTGAGCTGGCCTCCGGCGGCATATCTGCGAGCGGTTTCTTCATCACACCTCTTCTCACTAGCCTTCACCTAGGCTTTCAGCTTGGAGATCTGTTGCATCAGCTTATCCTCCCGTTCTTTCCTGTTGGCCAGGGAGGCCTTCCAGTGTTGGTTGAACTTGGATATCCTCCGATACGCTTCATCCAAGTGCTGCTTCTTCATGGCCAGTACATCGTTGACAGCTTTGAAGTCTCGACCCATGCGCTCACGCTCAGCTATCTGCTTAGTCAAATCTGTACCTAGCCGGTTCACCAGCTCTGTTTGCCTCTTGAAGGAATGAACGACTTCGTTTCTCTCGCTTCGGAGCTGCGCCAATTCCTTCTCCAGTTCTTCATTTGCCCTCTTCAATTCATCTCGCTCAGCTAACACCCGATTTTGTTGCTGAATGGGCACGGTGGTAGGCTCTTCGATCACCGGAGGGCTTTCCGGCTTGGCAGGAAGAAACGACATTCCTATAGCATCTGCTCTGGCTCTGATCCACGTCACATACGGAGGGTAGGCTTGATTATTGCTTCTCCCCAACAATGGTTTTCCTCTCTTACTGATACCATTCCAAGCGCGCTGAAGCTTAGATAACATATCCCCTTCTAGAAGACCAGTGAGGTACAGAGATTCCTGCACCTCTTCATCCTTCGGCGGAGCTCTCAAAGCATATGCGAACTGTTGGACCAGCAACGACGGATTATAATTGATACAGCCCTTCCTGCCTATCAAAGGCACGTTTGGAAACCCGCTGCAGCTGAAGATAATCTCGGTACCCAACCTATCTCTGTCGAACCAGACAATATCCTCCGCTGAGAGACTCATCCAACGCTCGGACCACTCAGCTGTGGCTGCAGACGAAACAAAGGGACCCCTCTTGGGTAGATGACTATCAAGCCATTTATAAAGTAGGGGTACACAGCACGAGACATTCTTACCCCTTCTGTTCTCGTTTTTGTAGTGGATGGAATGGTAGACATCTCCTATCAAGGTAGGGACTGGATTCCTTGAAGAGAAGATGCGAAATGCGTCAAAGTCCACAAAGTCGGGCATATTGGGGAACAAAATGATGCCATATATGCACAGAGCGAGAATGGAGTTGAACACGACCCAACATCCGTCTTTGGCCCACTGCTGAGCCTTACCCACTAAGAACTGCAAGGAGAAACCCGGAACCTTGTTCCAACTAGACAATACCAACTCGGAGGCATCCAAATGAAGTGAAGGAACTAGACTAGCCAGATCAGGCTCAACATCCATATGAATAAAGGGCATCTGCCTCTTGATAGGCACACCTAACAAATCAGCGTATTCTTCTAGCGTGAGTGCGAGAACAAAATCCTGGAAAGTAAAGCATCTCAACGGAGGATCGTAGAAATGCAGCAGAGCGTGCAACCCATTCAACTCGAACGCAGAAGGTTTGCGAACCAAACTGAGCAATTTGCCCTAAGATTTTCTGAACTCATCTCTCACAGAATCATCTGCTAAAGCAATCAAACCAGTCAGCTGAACCACATCAGGGGCAGGGAGCTTGTAAGCCACGGTCTTCCTTAGAGAACCCATAACAATACAATAGGAGGCAAGAAATCCTGAATCGGGGGAAACGGTACCTGCAACACAGACACACGTTAATGAAATGCAAATGAGTATGCAAAGCAATGTAAAATGCAATCATGTAGCAGGAGATCAAGGCAACTGTGTTGTGGAGATTCTGCATCAACAAAACCATGACGCTGCTCTGTCAAGAACAACCACTATGTCTGATAGGAAGAAAACCCTGGTATCGGACCACAAATCTGCTCTGTCAAGAACACACACACATAGGACCATAAATCTGCTCTGTCAAGAACATACATCTGATAATAAGGACCTCTGATACAGGACCAAAACTCTGCTCTGTCAAGAACAACCATCTGATAATAAGGACCTCTGATACAGGACCAAAACTCTGCTCTGTCAAGAACAACCATCTGATAATAAGGACCTCTGATACAGGACCAAAACTCTGCTCTGTCAAGAACAAACATACATCTACTGATGAGACCCTCTGATCCCAATCATAAACCTGCTCTGTCAAGAACAAATACACATCTGATGATAAGATCCTCTGATCCCAATCAAAAACCTGCTCTGTCAAGAACAAATCATATATCTGCAGATGAGAACCTCCGGTACCAACAAAACTGATCCACTATCAAGAAAACCAGGTGGTCTGAAGGTCAAAGTTTCCTGCAATGAACCCAACCCTGCTCACAGGTATGGACCTAAACTGACTCAAGTTCGGCATCCTATGCGTTCATCAGCATCACAGACATTCAAGAGGGGTGATACGATACCCAGAAGGTGTGGCATCACCAGCTCATGAAGCGGCCTCACTCGGCTGAATCACAAATGATCGGTCCCCAGAGTCGACAATCCTCCAAACCAACAACCCCATCAACCCAAAGGGTTGAAAAAGAAGTCAACCGGGAGAACCTCGTCTGAGCGTGGATTTCATGAGACACTAGTGCCTGCCAAGCAAGCACGCGCCCACTAATTTCCACAACTAATGCTATGTTCACTCAAGCCTGGGTCTGGCTTCTCACTCATCAGAATGCCCCTCCCACAACAGCACAGATAATCATATCATACTGAAAATAAAGTGCGGGAAATAAAGATGCGATAAATAAACACAACCCAACAAGTAATCATACAAGCGCTAGGATTGACCCTCGCAGGGGACGTCGGATCCCCAAACTGACTCGCATTCGGGACGTTGGATCCCAGGAAACTATCAAGTTCCCCAGCAGAGTCGCCAGCTGTCGCTTCCGCGAAAATAAGGTGCCGGCAAAACAGAAGAGTCGCCACCTTTCGTTATTTATCCCTCGGAACGGGAAAGGAAACGATCAGAAAAACCTGACGAAAAAAGGTATAAGACAAGGTCATCGCAACCGTTGTCTGGGTTCGGGAGTCGGTTACGCAAGGGGAAGGTATTAGCACCCCTCACGTCCGTCGTACTCGACGGGATCCACGCTTGTTGTGTTTATTGGACGGGTTGGTTTTATCTATCTACTTATCAAGGCTGGCTTAAACAGAAAATAAAAATGACTCGGCAAAGCGTCGCACTTTATGCTTACGTATTCTCATCAGAGAATGAGAAATCAGAGTCAACGTAGTTCGACCTACGACGGGTTGCGGGGAAGGTGGCTCGCCAATACATCAGTATTGTGCCTATGTACTCTCAACAGGTATGAGAGATCAGAGCTTACGTAGTTTGGGCTAATACGGATTACGGGAATTCAGATTCATCTGTTTTATCGAGTAGGGTTAAACAACAATTTCAGCAGTTAGGGACGAAGCCTGTTTGCGGTAGAACTGAAGTTTAGCGACACTCTTTTCTTCAGAAAAGCTTTCCTTGAATTATGGGCCCACGGGGCAAAAAGGTTTGAAGTTTGTTTTCTGTCTTTTACGGAAGAAGTGTTTTTTATTGTGTTTTCAATTTCAATCGCACTAAAGACTATGACCTGAGAGTGAATGCGTCGCATGCCACCCAAAGGGTGCCATACTAAACATCCAGACTGTTGAAAAGAAGCTCTCCAACAATCCTTTCTCAGATAGCTTAAGGCTCGTAACGTACGAAAGAAATCATTCATGATTACTGTATTTTAATGTTGTTTGAGATGAGAAGAGAAAGGCTCAACTAAAGGGAGACTATCAAGTCCTAATGTTGTCATGCCAAGGATTCATCCTGTAGTTGAAGTTTGAAACATGGAACTCCTAGAAGTTGTCATGCATAGGTTTCAACCTAAAGTTCTATCATCACTTCCTTATCAAAGGAAATGAGAGTCCTAAGGGATCATATCAATGATACACAGAAACAGATAAAGCATCAGCTTAAACAGTAAACAGATAAACGACTGTAAAATGCATGCAATGCAAGTGAGGGAGGAAATGTGTGTGGGGCAGCAGCCTCCACAAGCTCATCTCAACCTCAAGCCAGATATGAATAACTGTAATCATACAGGAGAAATATAACATGCTATCAAGCAGAATATAAGTGACTGTAATCATACAAAAGAAAATAGAATGCTGACAAGCAAAATAAACCACATGGGCAAGGGAGCTGGGCTCTACCGAATACCCGCAAGCAAAGCCATACAGTAACAATACAAGCAGAGGGAGCAACTCAACCTCTAGTGCAATCATGCTCTTAGTTTAAAGTCAGTCTAATCATGGACTTATTCTAATGCATCAAGCAAATCACACAAGGCATATCAGCAATACAGAAAAGAAAACAGACAAGAAAGCAGATCAACAACTCCCTCTTCCCTTCCAAGCTTCAGCTCTTCTAACAACAATCCAGTCTTCAGACTTCAATCACCCTTCAAGGCTATCATCTTTCATGACAAGTATCAACTTGTTTCTCCAGGGTTTCAATCCATCAAACATAAGTGTCAACTTATTCTCTCTTCTCCAAGCTTCAGCTCCTCAGTCAAGTCCACATTCAGGCTTCACTCTTAACTACAAGTATCAACTTGATTCCTTCAGGTTCTCCAAGCATCAATGTAAGTATCAACTCATCTTTTGTTCCTCAAGCCTCAGCTCTACAGTCAATCTCAGTTGAATCCTCTTCATAGGTATCAACTCAGTCTTCAAGCTTCAGCTCTCTGTGCTTTACCAGTGTTAACTTGGTCTTCTTCTCCTACACTTCATCAGACACCTTCAGGCACAAACAAATCCAAAGCTCCAAGCAACTTCAAGCATCCTCACCTTATCTTCAACTTGTCTTAAATCTCAACCAAAGGCAAACCAAGCAAAAACCCTAATCTAAGGGGACTAAGGAAGTTGAACTAGTTGAAATAGTAAATTAGGATCACCTAAAACCTAGTACTAATGTTAGCCCTAACTAAAATACTAAAAACAATTGTAAAATCCTACAAAAATTACTATGGGAACCTAGGTCAATCATGACTCTACCACATTAATTTCAGAGATCAAATCATCAAATTAGACCTAGAACTAAATCCTACATTATGAGGTATCAAACCTAAACGCTAAAAGGAAGCACCTAAATATCAATCTATAAAGCACACCTATTTTCATCACAAAAATGTGATAAAAATTCTATGGGGTCATACATGTCTAACCTAATCACACACAAAAAATTAGGCTCAAAATCATCACCAAGAGATCATACAAAATTCCACAAAATTATGTATCAAACATAACCATTTTAATATCAATTAAAATGTAAAATTCCCATTAAATCAGAAAATGCATGAAATGAAAATATTTTTTCTCTAAAAAATACTAGACTTAATCATGAGTAAAATGCAAAAAGAATGGGGTTAATTGGATTAATTTTCAATTTATTATGAATTTTTCAAGAACCATGAATAAAATGAAAATTAAAAGAAAATCAAATTAAAATAATAACACGCGCGGTGCCAATAGTAATCAGAATCAGTTCAAACTTTGGATTGGGCCATCAGGGGGGTATGGATAGCACTTAATTCATTAAGCCCAAAACCAGCTGCTAAATGAAACGCCGCGTTTCATAATCAGATCCCTTCACAAGCTGAGATTAAAACGTGGCCATTGGATCATGCTCCCAGTCCAAGTCAAACCCTCATCCAATGGTGCAAACATCATCTTTTACCTTTCGAACATCTGAACTTCGCGCCCAGCTCCGGCCACCACCGGTAGAGCTCCGGTCGTCTTCCCCAACCCTAGTTATCTCTACAGGCCTCCATTGCAAATGGTCAAAACATGAAACTCATCCCAAATCTTGCCACGAATTCAACCATACCCTTAACATCCTATGAAACCTCAAGATTCACCATATCTAATCCTCAACCGAAAATGGTGATTCCCCTATTTTGTCTCTAATTCTCCAATTAACTATCTGAAATCCATCCTACACCATTCTACAATAAATCTAACACCTTAATTCACCTTAATTCTACCTAAATCATGCTATAGGAAGAAAGTTACCAACCTGAAAATCTTGGATGAACATATGCACTAAACCTCCAATTCAAGCTCTACAATCTTGCAGACACGATCAATGAACCTCCTCCTTGCTTCTGTATGCAAAAGAACCAGTTGAAAATGCTTGGATCTTGAAACCAGATGGTGAGTTGCAAGTGCTGAAAATCACTTGCTCATACACGATTTAGCCACCAATTCTTCTTGGTAATGATCTGGAATCACTCCTTGACATCCATGGAAGAAGTTTCAATCAAGAAAATGGGTGGAAAGTGAGGAATTTGGTGAAACAGAATTCACTTACAAGCTATGGAAATTCACTCTCAATCTATGCTCTCTCCTTCAATGATCACCAACCTCTGCAATGGATCAACTCTATTCCTTATATAAATGATGTTTGGATGATCTAGAACCCTCTAGATCCTTCCAATGAGAGTTTCCACTTCTCATGTCATGAGATTTTCAAACACATCTCATGCTATGCCTAATTCTGTTTGCAGCTTGAAACCACTCTCAATCTCTTTCAATTTCTCCCCTAGTGACATTTTGGAAGAGTTTAGCTTGCCAAGGGCCTTGCTCATGCCTTGATTTTGTGTTTTGCAAGTGTTACTTAATATGCAAGTAAGTGCTTTTCAAAGCAAGTCCATAAATTGAATCTCAATTCAAAAATGTGGCTAAACCAATGTTCTTAAAATGTTTTCTAGAGTCAAAATGATATATTACATGCCATGGTTTGGATGTGTAGGTTGAAAATTTCAATTTCCAACTTTGGTTTATTTAACTTATGCCCTTATTTTAGGTCATTTTTGCAACTTTGAGCTACAAGCATTTCCATCATCTCATGACCTCTTTACTAGCCTTAAAACATGATTTTGAACAAGTTTGATGTTGAAGATTTTTCCATTTGAAGCTTGGAAATAGGAGTTATGGCTTTATGGTTGAAATGACCTGTAATCTCCAAATGACCAAAATGCCATTGACTTGTCAAAGCCATAACTTGAGTTCTACAAACCCTATCAAGGACTTATAGTACTAAAATTAAAGCTAAGAACAAGCTCCACAACATTCATGTTGGGGGTAAGATGAGATGACAATCACATCTTGAGCTAAACTGCCTTGAAGATAGGGGTCAAACTAGGGGATTTTACACTGTCAAGCCTTAGAAACCCTAGCTTGAAACTTCTCAAACTCTTCAATCATGATGAGTTAACCTTGGAATCATCCTTATAACATCTCAATGTATCAATCCATGATCACATGGCTCTTTAATTAGGTCTCAACCTTGCTCAAATCATTAGTTGACCTAGGGTTGACCCAGTCAAATCCTAATTACACCACTCATGGCTGGGGCTTCTCAATCTTGCACAATGACCTATATAGGCCTCATGATGGCTTTCAAGACATCTCATAATCTATCTAAAGACCTCAGGCCCATCCTCATGGCTTCAGAATCATCTGAGGGGCTTCCACAACTCTCAAGTTAGGAATCACACACTCTTGGTTTCAACCACTCACTCTGAGGATCTTTTGACTTCTCTGACAAGGATATCAACCCTTGAACATCTGAATAAGCTTATTAGCTAGCTTCAAACTCTTGTGTAGCCCTTGCTTGGTAATCATACCTCTTGATCTCCTGCATACATGTCAATGAAATGCAAATGATAATGCTAATGTGAATGAAATGAAACATAAGCTAGGTAAAGAAATGTTGGTCAAATTTTGGGGTGCAACAATAAGCATTTATCTTGATTAAAATCATGGCATTGATATTGTAATATGCTTGCTTGCTCTTGGTTGTAACCATATCCCTTATATTCATCATGTGTGAATGCTTATGCTTTGTTAAGTGTGCTTTCCCCAAGTGATGAAACTCTTTAGTTCTCATCCAAGTTGCCTCATCTTTTCCCTTCCAAAGGAAAGTCTCTCTATTGACCCTTGGGTCATAGATATCTCAATACCCTCATAGGCCTGGATAGAACCTTCTCCCCTTTTGGTCTGGATAGAACCAATAGGATTTAACCTCATAGGTCTGGATAAAACCTTCTCCCCTTTTTGGTCTGGATAGAACCAATAGGATTTAACCTCATAGGTTTGGATAGAACCTTCTCCCCTTTTTGTTCTGGATAGAACCAATAGGATATACCCTCATAGGTCTGGATAGAACCTTCTCCCCCTTTTGGTCTGGATAGAACCAATAGGATATACCCTCATAGGTCTGGATAAAACCTTCTCCCCCTTTTGATCTGGATAGAACCAATAGGATTTAGACTCATAGGTCTGAATAGAACCTTCTCCCCCTTTTGGTCTGGATACTACCAATAGGATTTAAACTCATAGGTCTGGATAGAACCTTCTCCCCTTTTTGGTCTGGATAGAACCAATAGGATTTAAACTCATAGGTCTGGATAGAACCTTCTCCTCTTTTGGTTTGGATAAAACCAATAGGACTTAAACTCATAGGTCTGGATAGAACCTTCCCCCCTTTTGGTCTGGATAGAACCAATAGGATTTACCCTCATAGGTCTGAATAGAACCTTCTCCCCCTTTTGGTCTTGATAGAACCAATAGGATATACCCTCATAGGTCTGGATAGAACCTTCTCCCCCTTTTGGTCTGGATTGAACCAATAGGATTTAAACTCATAGGTCTAGATAGAACCTTCTCCCCCTTTTGGTTTGGATAGAACCAATAGGAGTTAAACTCATAGGTCTGGATAGAACCTTCTCCCCTTTTTGGTCTGGAGAGGACCAATTGATCCTTATTCTGTAGTTCGTGCCTGAACTACGACCGCACTGATTTCTCATTGGACCATGAGAATACGTATGCACAAGATGCGATATCTTGATGAGCAACCTTCCCCCTCATTCCTCCTTTTGGTCTGGATAGAACCAATTGGTCTTACAACATAGAGTTAGGTAGAGTTTTGTTAACTCTATGTAAGAATCATGGAAATGATTACTTACTCCCCTTTCTTGAGTGTTCAATGTAGATCTAGAGAGTTTTCTTAAACTCTACACAAGCATGGATATGTTTGTTCCCCTTGGAACCTTGATCATAATCAAGTGTTCTTCATCCCTAGTGAGGTGAACTATGATTGCTTTGATTCTATCCTAGTAAGGATACGTAGGCAGAGGACGCGATGTCTTTGCGAGCAAGCTTAGAAACTATCTTTAGGTCTTAACCTACACCTTTTACCCAATACCAATCCACAACAAACATTTAGCAAACCTAGCATACAAATAAACAAAAGGTTCCTGTAGAGTACTACAGATGTTTAGGATGTGAAATACCTACCCTAGGCATAACCAACCCCCGATCCCCGAATCTCTCAGCGTTGTTGTTACATCGCGCAAAAGGTTCTTTCTTTCTTTAGACCTTTCCTTTGGATAAATTAAAGTCCGGTTTTGAATTTAAGAATTAAGATTCAAGTTAATCAATAGCTTGGTATCACGATTCTCACCGCAACAGAAATGGCGTCTTCACTGGGGAATTAAACTTGAGGGTTTAGCCTATTTTGTTTGATTGCATGCTATATTTGCGAATATTTGCTTAACATGTATATTTGTCAATATATTTGTTTGGATGTTGGATATTGGGTACTTTGAGTGGTGAGACAGCCCTATACCCGGACTTGAGTGCAATTATGATAGGATGGTGGTATATTCAAGAAGGCTTATAGAGAGTTGATTGCCGACCAAGCTAACTTGAGAAACCACTAGTGGAGGCCCTCTTGAGAGTTAGTTTTGTTGAACGAGTATTTGTGAAAACATTGCTACTTTCAATGAAGGAGCCCTTGACACTGTGGACTTTTAGATTACATTTTTCCTCACTTCGGCCTTATTAGGACGTAGTTCGATGACTATGAGGGAGTAGTCCCGAAGTAGTTGATACACGATACTACACTCGGACGAGACTCTCTTGAGAATATTATCGATTACCGAGTGATTTGGGAAATTGATTATATCCGAAAGATGGGTTGTTGACCCTGGGAACTTTATTAAGAACCCGTTCGACAGGTACAAATTAACCCATAGTACAAATCCTTGGGGATGGGTAAATTTTTTGACTCCATTGCTTGGGCTTCAATCCTAGGGAGCCTTTGTGTGTGCAATGCATTGTATTTGTGAATATTTGCTTACATGTATATTTGTCAATATATCTGTTTGTGTGTTATGAACATTGGGTGCCTTGAGTGGCGAGATAAATCCTAACCCGGATTTAAGTGACACATGAGATAGGATTGTGATATGATCAATAGTTGGGCTATTGGGAGTAGTCCTAGTATGTCTGACATATGATGTAATCGCGCTCAGTGGAGACTCTTTGAGATGGTTAGTAATGCATGAGTAGTCATGTATTCACTAATTGTTTCAATATGAGTCTGTGAAGCTGAGGACCTTTATATCACATTTTACCCCACTTGGCCTTTTTAGGACGTAGTGCGGAAACTATTAGGGAGTAGTCCCTCAATAGTTGTCACGTGGTGCTACACTCAAATGAGTTTATCTTGAGAATATTGTTGACTCACGTGAGTAGTCGCATTAGCTGGCAATATCCGAAGGATTTACTATGACTTTGGAAACTTTGTTAGAACATGTTTGGCAGGTACAAACAAATCATAGTACAAATCCTTGGGGATGTCTAGACCTTGGACTCCTTGCTTTGATCTTGAGCCTAGGATGTCTTTGTGTATGCATATGCATTGTATTTTTGAATACTTACCTTTATGTTATGTGTGCATCATCACATCATATCACCATAAGCATATCATGTCGCAACTGGTTTTGTAAAGCTCAGTCTTTTTTGGGTATTTTTAAAAGTTGTAACTTTTCCTAACGATTAATGAAACGAGTGTTTGACCTAATCAATCTTCTGAGTTTTTTAAAACCAGTTGTATTTTTTGCACTTGCATCAGCATTTTGCATATCATACTTCGTTGCATTGGTCCTCTGGTTCATTCTGTGTTCTGTTGATATCAGAAGAAAGAGGGGGAGAGTATAACACAAGGGCTAGCACTCAAAAGATGGACCGTCTTGAGCAAGAAAATCAAGCACTCCGAGAAGAAGTTTCTCGTTTAAGGAATAACATAGAGGCATTCGTGGCTTCTGTTAAAGATATGATGGATACCCAAGAGCAAGAGAATCAGAAGCTCAGTGACGAGCTAGCAAAGATGAAGCGTGCCAAAAAGAGTTTGACAAACTTGGTAAAAGAATTGGTTCTATCCCAGTGACAGGAGGGTTCCTCTTCATCTACCAATCAATCCCTAGAACAAACTGGTGGATCCCGGAGTATTCCTATACTTTATGTCCGATTGTTCCCTATACTCCTGCAAAATGGTTTAGTCCAGAAGGAGATTCTGCCCATTATCCCTCAACCCCACCAGAGTTATTTCACGACCAATGCTTTTTATGCCTTCCACCATGGAGCGTCTGGTCATGATATTGAGGAATGCTACATCCTCAAAGGCAAGGTGAAAGAAATGATTGAAGCAGGGGTCATATCTTTCAAATTATGCAAACCTCAAGTACAAGTCAACCTTTTGCTTGACAAAGAAGCAATCCCTTCCCTGCATATGGTGGACTAAAAAAGAAGACCCTAGACTCATGATGTCAGAAGATAGTGCTTTTTTATGTTTTGTTAAACAACTTTAATTCCCTAAGGCTTGCAGCTGTAGACTATTTCAACATTGTGTTGTATTTTCTTTACATTTGAATTGCTTGTAAGCTGTTGTTCATTTTGAATTGGCAAGATTAATGAAATGTTTGTGCATCTTTTGATTAAATCCATTCGTTCACTCTTTCTCTTTCCGTTCATTGTTATAAGAAAACGAAAAATGCAAAAATTTCTTTTCTATACTAAACTGTTGTTTAAAGCAAAGATTGGGGAGGATGATGAAAACTATATCCATAACTGCTGTTGATATGCTTTCAATTTAACTTTACCGATGATGTAAGGCATTGTTTCAATCCCTAAACACTGGAGTAATAAGGAAGATAATCCCTCGTTAACCCCTTCGAGCCTAGAAGTAGGATTTTTCTTTCTTTATAAACAAAAAATCTTAAATATCAAACCTGGGGCGGGTAGTTCTCGGTTAACTTGAAGATATGTGCATACAAGACACTTTTCATATAAAGGTGGTGCACTCAGGTTTTTCCTTCGTACACAACAAGCAAGTGTCAAAGTTTAAAAGACGATGATGGTTCACCGTAGCCATTAAAATAGGTAGTCACCTCCTTTCTCAAAAAAAAAAGAGAAGAAGAAAAAAAAAGAAAATTGAAAAGCCCGCTAAGTCAAAACCTATGAAGGAAACTTAGGCAAAAATGGGGCATCCCGTTGACTGTATATTCGAACAAAACAGTTCAGACAAAAGTTAGGGATAACAAAAGAGAGGAGTTCTGTAAGAGTCATCACTCTTAAAAATCCTCAATTAGCAAAAAGCTATTAAGTATTGTAAGGGAGTTGTGACTACTTTAGGTTTGTAAGCCATCACCAACTATAATCAGTCCAATTCTTAAGCCTGTAAGGACCTGAGTGTATAGTTTAAGTTAACTGAGCGTAGGATTGGAGTTCATCATGGAGATTGGGTAGGACAAATGACTTTGAGCCTTTATCCTTTATTTCATGAACCATGAACCAGACCACGTTACAACCCCTAAAAGACCTAATTGAGGTAAGGTTGTTTTGAAAGCATATTATAGCAAGGTTGGATAACCTGACTCCTAATGATCTTTGAGGTTTGTGTGTGTTAATCACTTTATCCATCATTTGTAAAATGTTTGGATCACTTTCACTTTGATCACTCCGCCGTGTGTGTTTCATCATAAAATGTTTTCAAAAGATTGCATGAATTTTACATTGAAAGTTGCCAATTTTTAATGAACAACATTGCGTGCAAAACCATCCAATGTCAAAGGAATCCCAACAAAAGCTGCCAGCTAGGGAATTTGATTTGATAAAAGAAGCTCAGCCTGGGGAAACCAAGTTGAAGGATTTGTTAATCATTTGTCACGACATCAGGTCAAGATCAGTTGAATCTCTTAAAAGAGCAGTTCAGTCTGGGGCAACTCTATTGCAGTTAACAGCTAGCAGGGGCAAGTTTGTTCCTCAGTTGTCACTTCCACAGTCCGAGAATTTGTTGTGCAACCCCCGTTAAACTAGGGCAATCACGTCGAGATTTGTAAATCTCTCTCTATAAGAGTTTGAAGACATTGAAGCGTCTTTATGCTGATTCTTTTATAAAATTCTCTTGATGGTTTCTTCCCACAGACCATGTAATATGGGGCAGAAAAGTTTGAAGACTGTTTGTCACAAGAGTCGTTGCTCACTTGAAGAGGATTGTTATACTATCGAGGGGCAGAAGTGTTTTGTTCTCATGACACCTTTTTGTTAGTTCTCCGATTAAGTGGTTACTTCGGTTGATCTTGAAACTTCCCTTGGTGATTTTTCCTTCAACAAAGAATTCAAGCTCATGATGACAATCCGAGTGAAGTCATGATGTTGTGTCCTAAGTAGATTACTCTCTCCCAGAGAAGGTTGTAACTTTGAAGTGGAACTGTTGATCTTTATGATCATCCCCATTGATGTCCAATTTTGGTGAAGTTGGCTGGGTATCCGTGTCGAGATGTTTATTTCTCTCCTGTTTTGTTTTGTCTGTTTTGTCAGCATAAACATAAGCATGGTATAAATCATATGCATAACATTCGTGTATTTTTGCTATCTCTGGTTATTACCTGTTCCTGTTTTACTTTGGTGTTTTTCACCAAGTGATTGGGTGTGTTGGCTCTCTCCAATAGAGTTGTCAGCCCTTAAGCATAAAACGTCCATCCTTTCTCAATTCCCTACAGAGTTTAATCCTCGTGGATGATGGTTGCTTCAGTTATCTTTTTTCCATGATTGGATGAGATGCGTCCCCATTCGAGTTCATTTCTCAATGGTTGGAGTCTTGTTTGACAGTTTCTTTCTAGCTTGATTCTAGATTGAACTTTAGTCCTTGTCGGTCGCCGAACCTATCTGGACGTGCATTTATTTTGCACTATCTATCAAGAAACATTTTGCATTGCCTTGCAGATAAGTGGCAATCTCTGTAGAGAAGCTTATTCATCTGCGATAAGTGGCAGTCTCTGTAGAGAAGCTTATCCATAAGTGGCAATCTCTGTAGAGAAGCTTATTCATCTTTATCCATAAGTGGCAATCTCTATGGAGAAGCTTATTCATCAGCAACAATAAGTGGCACTCTCTGTAGAGAAGCTTATTCATCTTTATCCATAAGTGGCAATCTCTGTGGAGAAGCTTATTCATCAGCAACAATAAGTGGCAATCTCTGTAGAGAAGCTTATTCACATACAAATAAGTGGCAGTCTCGCCTGAGAAGCTTATCCTGTTTCATTATATCCCGCAATAAGTGGCCATATCCCTCGAGAAGCTTGTTTCCAGTACGTTTTCCAGATAAGTGGCAGTCTCTCCAGAGAAGCTTATCAGTTTATTCGTACCCCCCAGATAAGTGGCAGTCTCCCATGAGAAGCTTATCATCGTTATCTTTTCAGATAAGTGGCAGTCTCATTCGAGAAGCTTATTTTAGGGACGTTGAGGCACGGTTGTGACCCACATTGTTTGAAAACTCTAGTGGATACTGGTATAGTTAATTTGGTGGTGAGCAATCATATTTTGAGAAAGGCCAGTTGGTAATTGGCATTGGGAAAATCCATGGATAACAGGTACTGACGATTCGGTTGTGTATCATTCCAAGTAAAGTTACACTTTGTTTCCATTCCAAGCTCAAGTTTAGTACCTTTGGATATGTTTGCTTCCAAGCTCAGGTTTCGTACCTTTGAATATGTTTGCTTCCAAGCTCAGGTTTCGTACCTTTGGATATGTTTGCCTCCAGAATCAGGTTGTGTACCTTTGGAAGTGTTGGTTTCCATTCCAAGCTCAGGTTTCGTACCTTTGGATATGTTTGCCTCCAGAATCAGGTTGTGTACCTTTGGAAGTGTTGGTTTCCATCCCAAGCTCAGGTTTTGTACCTTTGGAGATGTATACTTTGGATTCCGAATTCAGGAATTTCCAGAGACTCGAATGTGGCATTTGCATGAAATCTTCGATGTATCCTAATGCTTTGAGGATATTTGACTTTTGTTCCTAAGGTTTTGAGGGATATATATGTACTTTCTGTTTGAAGAGCTGGTCGTCACCAAATCATTTAAAGAGCCCAGTGGTTACTGGTATTGCCTAAATCCATTTGCTATTAATACCGTAAGTTGGTCGTCACAATGTTCCCGGCAAAGTCGTTGCTTTCCCCATTCGAGTCTCGGATATCTAGTGGATACTAGCATCCCCAGTGCATCTGGTCTTGTTTCTAGCCTTTTCCTAAAGATCCTGTTCAAACTCTTCATTATAGGAAATTTCTCATTTGGTTATCACCTGTGAGGTTTGCGTCTCTGATCTTTCGTTTCCCCAGTGGAGAATTGCCTTCTTCCCCCAGTGGAGTGTGTGTCCCCTTTTCCCCAGTAAAGATTTGTCTTCCCTGGTGGAATTCGCGTCCCCTGTGTGAAAGATTCCCCTTGAACAACATCTTTAGTCATGATTGAACTATTTTGCTTGTTTTGCCTTGGATCTTTCCCCAGTGTGTTGGGTCCCCCGTGAGTGGTTACTCGTTGTCTTGTCGTTCTTTTTTTTCTTGCTCGCGTGTCTGCATCTGTCTTGCATTCAAGCATCATAAAGCATCATTTAGATTCATGGCATATTCGCATTTGTCCTTTTGCATACCATTGGATATAAGGGACAAAATTTCTGGTTTGCTATATTTAAATACCTTTCACTACGATTCTATGAGGATTGTCATCTCTCATTGCCATCTAGTGAAAATATTTAAATAGGAGCAACTGCTACACCCCAAAATTTGACCCCTTAGATCTTCATCATCATTTTAGGATCATATTCATTTGATTATCTAACCTTAACCTATTTCAAGTTGGTCTTTGTTAAGATACATGCAAATCAGGGTTCCGTACAGCCGAGAATCGAGGTTTCGATGGTTTAATTAGTCAATGTATTGGATTGATTATCCATGAAATAATTCTCCATATCATCAAATATACTCCATTGGATCAAGTATGAATCCAATTTGAGGTTGTCACCCAAAGATTAAAGACAATGCATTCCAAGATCCCCGATTATGGTTTTCGATCAGGAAAAGCCAATTGTAGTTTAACTTTTGATTTAAATGGTGTTACAATGATGGGATCATGGTCCATTAAGTTCATATGGCTTAGTGAAGTCTACTCAAGAAGTTTCAAGGCCTCAAAAGACCCGGAACATCAACAGTCGACGCGGTAGTCATCGATCTATCGTTCGGTTGACCAAAAAGTCAACTCTTCAATCATAAGGAATTTGACCTCAAAGTATGAACAAAAAATGTTCCTAGTAACATATTACACCTATCCATGAAGTTTCATGACCATTGGATCAAGGATTGATGAGTAATCGAGAAATCGGGAAATTAGGGTTTTGAAAGGGGTAAGACCATAACTCCCTAACCACACATCCCATTGAGTTGGTTCAAGACTTGTTGGAAAGGTATTGGCAAGTCCTACAAAAGTCTCACATTGTTCCATTGCAAAAAATGAGTAAATTGGGAGTTATGATCAGAAACATCACAAGAGGGGAAAACACTTAGAAAATTTCGAAGTCTTTTGGCCTTGCAAATCTTGTTTTCAGCCAACTTTGAAGAGCTTTTTAACCTAGTTCCACTTGGAATATGAAGATCATGAAAGCATGAATGTTTTAGAGCTTCATGAGGGATTTCCAAAAAGTTATAGAACTCTTCCATAGCCCTTGTGAGCTGAGAGTTATGACGTGAGAAAGTTGGGTCTGTGCACTAGTTTATCAACTTGCCAAAACCCAACATGAACTTGATTTCCAACTATGAACTTCATCTCTAACCATGGATTGACATCTGATATGATGTTTAAGAGTGCATAATGAACTAATTCAGAAGAGAATCCAAGCATATCCCAAAGCCTTATGGAAAACCATTTGTTTAATAAGGAAAAAGTACAAAGGTACAATAGGAGAGAGATGGTTTGGGGCTGCAGCATGGGAAATCTGTCCTTGCTATCTCTATAGTCATTTCATACAGCTCAAGATTATCTGGTTTTAGAGGTTTATGGCCCTTGAAAGCATGCACCATCTGCAGAAAGCAAGCACACATAGATTTGTTTAGTTTTTCAACAAAACCACGATTTGAAAACCACTTGAACAAATATTTATTAACCCTTCCCCTTGCCTATAAATAGAGGTTTCCTCTATGTTGAAACACACACCAGAGCACTCTAAAACCCAAGAGAAAACCATAGCTCTCATCTTGCCTTGCTTTTCTTATAAGTGAAGAAACCATTCCAAAACCCCTCAAAAATCTGCCTTGAGCATTTAGCCTTCCAAAACCATTTCCACCCACTTAAAATCATCACAAACCATCTACACAATCCACAAATGATGTGTGGGAGGTGTTCAAGCTCTTAAACCAGTCAAAAACTTCATTTTCTCAAAAGTCAACTTTCAACCAAGCAAAGTTTGACTTTACACACAAAATCTGCTAAATCTTTGCTCAGGCCTGTTTTGATCATTTTAACCCTCCAAACACCTTTGGTTTATGATGTACCAACTGTCCATAACCTAAAATACCTTCATCATCACTTGTTTTGAGTTCTGTCCTAAAGTTCACTTGTTTACTTCAAGTGCAAGAAAAGCTGTTGTTTTCATCAAGGCATTGGTTGGATCTCATTTAGGAGTCTTCAAGGTTTTCCCTACTGTATAAGCTTGCTTGGAGGTCTACAAGAGGTTAGTAGTCACTATCTCATTCTTGAACTATCATGAACATGCCTAGCTTGCTTAGTTACAATGTGTTTTAAGAATGAGCAGTTCATGTTTGAATCTGCCATACTTTGTTCGTTTTGCTCATCAATGTGTGTATTGCTCTTATAATCATCATCCAATGTGGTGCCGTTGTTGTGTTTATGCTTTTGAAGCTCCCTTATACATTATCCTAGGTCATGTATGAACATAGGAAAAGTTTGCTTGCAACTGTTATGAAGTTTGATGCTTATTTTGATGTCTTAGGGTTGTAACCATCATGAGATATATGCATTAAAGTTTGTTGCTTGCCATTGTCATGCTAAGTGTACTTCTGAGATATTTTGAACTATTGCTTTATGGTTGGTTTATGTTTGTTAACATGAGAATCTAGTATCATTGAATCATGTTTGGCTAGATATTTGACATTATCATTTTGGATCAATGACTGTCGGCATTAGGCATTGTAGTAGGGCTGTCTTTTTAATCTTGGCCTGTCCATATCTTGTTTGCATTGTCAACTGTGATAAGTCTATATGTGTGTTTTGATGTTTTGTAAGTCATTGTGTGAATCTATCATGAAACTTCTTGTGAGCACCATTGGTCAATGAGTTGAATGTTTGCATTAACATGTCATGCTTTTTTCTGTGCAAGCCAAACTGCCATAACACTATTGTTATAGGATAGCATTTGTCATAAGCTTGTGAGTTATTATATGCATAAGGTTTTAGGGCTAATTGTTGTTTAATGCTAGCATTGTCATGTTAGAATTCACCATATTGCTGCTAGGTGCTGTCTAGATTCATGAACCACTGCGGCATGATGCTGCTACCACCCCTCACTTTCAACCCTTGTCAACTTTGCTGTTTTTGCTTGTTTGTAAACAAGAACTTTGTTGTTTGGTGCTAATTAACATGTTTTGCATCTGTTGCTGCTAGAACTGTGGTTTCCTACTAGAATCTATTTATGCTTACCATCATAGAGTTGTAACTCTCTTTTTTAAAGCATGTGTTGAATTGTGTTTGATTTAGTATTATAATGACCAAGACTGGCTGCTATTTCTGTTGTTATGATGTTTGATCTGCTGCTCAACATTTAATCATGTTAGGCTGTTTTGGTTAAGATCAATTTGTCATGGTATGAAATTATATGTATGTGTGTAGGATTCATTATGCATGATTTGTTGATGTTTTGATCTGGTAAAAGAGCAAGTTTGCTGTCAGCTTCTGTTTTGAGGTTTTCACCTCTTATGCTGTTATTCTGTTGAGTTTTCTTGCAAGCTGTTTGAATTCATGTTTTGATATGTGTGAATCATTGATGTGTATTGATGTGTTAAGGCATGTGTGCTGCATCATGAATGTCCTCCTTTTCTAAAAAATAACATTTCAAGCAATTTGTGATCCATAGTTGTAACTAGCATACCCGTTTCTGTTTTGGTTTGTTTTTGAATGTTCTTTGAGTCTAGAATCCATGAAATATATGTTTAGAATTTGTGCATACCTTCATCTGATCTTAATCACCTCTGTTTTGAATCATAGCTGCCATAATGCATCTCATAAGCTTCCATGTGCATCTTCAATTGTGTTTTAATTTATGTGCCTTATCTTGAAAAATTAATGATGCCATCATGATCCTCTTCAAAAAAAAGTGGTTTAGACTCAAATTTTGTAAAATTTGGTTGTGTTTTGCTCAAGTTATGATGAAACCGTTTTCATGCTACTTGCCTTGTTCTTGCTTGTCATGCCTTGGCCCAGTTTGCTTGCTTTGTTAAGTATAAGTATTTATTGGGGGTGGCATAATACACGGATGTATCGCCACCCCAGTGGTCATGCCTTAAGTTTTAATTGCCTTGCCATGCTTCATGACTTGAGTTCGATCCGTGTGGAGATCAACTCTTTTGGTCATTTTCAATATTTTCCATGTTTTCATCTCTCTCTTTTTCCCTTGTATATCACGCGTGCGCCTTTGGTTGGTTTGGCAAGATTTTGGTCTTGTAATCACAAGGTGGTGGGTTCAACACCCACCAAGCACACTCCCTTCTTTTTTAATTACCAAAATGTTTGATTTTTCTTTAAATTTCAAAATAGCACAACTTTGTCAATTTTTATCATTTTTGATTGATTCTTTTTGCAATTGTCTTGTATTTGTGCATATTTTTATATGGTATATGAATATTCTAGGATTTTAATTTTGGAAAACATTTTGCATTAAAAAGAAAGTCATGTTTGATTTTTAGGGTTTTTACCCTCTTCTCTTGCAACCTCCCTTTCAAACTTTTGATTCCTTTTCCTTAAGCTTGATGTTTCTTAACTCTTTTGTGTGTGTGATTTTTTGATTTCAACTTTTGCTTGTATGCATCATGATTGTTTCATTTGACAAACATTTAAAATCCCCGTGAGGTTTTTGAACTTTTGTATACCATTTGTTGTGACATCGTTTGATTTAGGCATGATGCCTGTAAGTATACATGTCATCTTGTAAGCCCTAATGAAACCTCATCTTTGTTAAGATCCCCTTCCATCTTTATTAACATGTACCCTTTTCTTTGTTAAGATATGCATTGGTTTTTACCTTTTCATCATTTTAAGTCTTGAAAGAACTTATCCCCCCGTTGATATTGTAATATCTTGATGTTTGCTTTGGTTGTGACCCTCTATCTTGATTGAAATCATTAATATTGTAATATATTGATACTTGCTTTGGTCATAACCATTTATCTTGATTGAAATCATGGCATTGATATTGTAATATGCTTGCTTGCTCTTGGTTGTAACCATATCCCTTATATTCATCATGTGTGAATGCTTATGCTTTGTTAAGTGTGCTTTCCCCAAGTGATGAAACTCTTTAGTTCTCATCCAAGTTGCCTCATCTTTTCCCTTCAAAAGAAAAGTCTCTCTATTGACCCTTGGGTCATAGATAACTCAATACCCTCATAGGTATGGATAGAACCTTCTCCCCTTTTGGTCTGGATAGAACCAATAGGATTTAACCTCATAGGTCTGGATATAACCTTCTCCCCTTTTTGGCCTGGTGTAACACGGTGGGAGAACTGACTTTAAACAATGTTGCGGATAGCAAGAGTCGCCACCGACTTTTATTTTATCCATAAGGAAAGGTTATAAAAGAACAGGAAAGACCTTAGAGAATATTTTGGGTCCGGGGGGTAGGTTATGAAAAGGGAAGGTATTAGCATCCTTTTCATCCATGGTTATCCATGGGCTCTTAGGTACTTAAGCTCACTTTTGAATTGTTTTGAAATTGTAGTGTGTGAATAGAAAATTTTCAGAATAGTTAATAAATAATCCATGTGAGGATGTGTTAAGAACTTGTTTGAAAACTTGTTGAAAATTTGTTTGAGTGCGAAACAGTTTTGAAGTGAGCAAGCACCTAGGAGTAACCTACCCTAATGTTTAAAGGTCTTTCTTATTCTTCATTCTTTCCTTTAGTAAGACTATCCCTACTATAATGGAGTAGGTAGTCCTTACTTTGGATGTTAAGGGACATGTGAGGGACAATTTGACTTTGAAGGCCATTGTGGGATGTAATAAGCACGTATAAGGGACCATCATCATTTTTCGAAAGGGACTCGATTCGTAAAGGCAACCATAAGGGACTTTGATGATTTTTCTATTTGAGGGACTTGCTTTATACACCCCACTTAACCATTATTCGTAGGCAACTTGAGGGATATCCTTAGGAAGTGAGACGGCGATTAAAATCGACTTACGTGTGTGACGTGTTTATTTTAATTATCTTTATTTAAAAGTGATCTAAATTTATTTTAATATTACATACATGTTGTTACACTCCCTAATTACTAACCATAATAATAATTAAATAATTAAACAACTTTACATCCAAGAAACAATTACAAAATAATAAGCAAAATAATTAAATAGCAAAGATAAATAAAATATAAATAAGCAATAATAAATAATAAAGGGGGTTAATTCTAAGTTTACTCGGCAAGACATCGCATCTTGTGCCTACGTATCCTTACGGGAGTGGAATCAGAGTAATCGTAGTTCCCCTCAAAAGGGAGGTTAGAGACTTCTTGACTGTGGTCAAGGTCTCAAGGGGAATAAACGCATCTTAAGGACACGCTTACGTGGAGTGTAGAAACTCCAAATCTCTACGTTGAAATGTTAAGTTGTAATTAGGGTTAAATTAGGGATTCCACGGCGGGAAACCCTAAAATGAGCGCGGCGGCTCTTTGACCTAATGCTAAGGGTAAAATTGTAATTTTGCCTGCGGCGAGGCATTTGTGAAAATTAGGGTTTGTAGTTTGTAGTTTTGAGGATTTGAAATTGAATGTGTGAAGTTTTACGGACTATTGGCGCGGCGGCCAAACAGTTAGACCTAACCTTCGGATGTGTGCAATGTGACAGAAATAATAGTAAACGCGTGAGATAATTGAATCATGCAAACAGAGAGATAATGTCATAATTTAAACCATGCAAGCAGAAATTTAAAGGCAGAATTTAAAGAGCGATTGTTAAGTTCGCGAGGTTACATGAGAGGAGCAGATACAATATGATAATGAAATTTGAATTGAACAATAATAAAATAAAATAAATAACGGTTCTAGTTATTATTTTAAAAAAAAGATTTTAGTTATTATTTTAAATTTATCTAAAAAAAAAGTTTTTCTTAAAAATAATAGGTTTTCATATTAATTTGGAAAAGATGTTAATGTTATTTATTTTAAAAAACAGATTTTTATATTATAACAAAATTTTAATAAATTAATGATAACAATAATAATAATAATGGTAATAATAATGATAATAATGATAATAATAATAAATAATGATAATAATAATAATAATAATAATAATAATAATAATAATAATAATAATAATAATAATAAAGCAATAATGAATTTTAAATGTGCCAAATAACCCAACAATGTTGCTAACACAGAAATGCGCTCATCGCAACCAGATCTAAATCGGACGAAACAAAATTTATCGCAAAGAAAAAGAAATTAAGCAAAAAATAGTATTATTGCTCACACAAAAATGCGATCATCGCAACCAGATCGAACTAACAGAAATGTCACGCGTCATGCACACAAATGTGCAAACATCGTATCGACATAATTCGATCAAAAATCTTATATATATAAACTCTAACAATTTAAAAATTATATATATATATATAAACGTAACAGTAATAGATAAAGAAAAAGAAATAACGGTAATAGATGAAGAAAAAGAAATAACGGTAAAAGATGAAGAAAAAGAAACAACAGTAATAGATGAAGGAAAAGAAATAACGGTAAACGATGAAGAAAAAGAAACAATAGTAATGGATGAAGAAGAAAACTAAATAACGGCAAACGACACTCACTCCTCTTAGGTTTTTTTCATTCTCTCCTTTTTTCCAACAAGGCAACACATGTATATATAGGGAACAAATTAGGGTTAACACCAAATTGTCAATAATGTCCCTAAAGCCCATTTTAAAGCCCAAACTAAATAATTAGTTAAGAAAAAATAAAATTTAAATAATTTAAAATAATTAAAATAAACTTAAAATAAAAACTAATAATCCTATTGATTCCTAAAATAAAAAATATTATAAAAAGAACAAAATTTTTTTCAATATTTTTTATTTTATGATTTTTTGGATATTTTTATGAATAATTTAGAAAAAAGTGAAAAAAATAATATTTTAAAAAATGATTTAATTAAAATACGAAAATAATAATTAAATAATAATAAAAAACTATTTTTGTTATTTTTTTAATGAAAGATAGAAAAATTTAGAGTAAAAATAATAAAAACAAAAAAAAGTGACAAAGGTGAGATTCGAACTCTCAACCTCTCACACTCATAACTCCTTACACATGTCCTCCTGCCAATTGTGCCATTTTTACTTTTTAGAAAAAAAAATGCATGCCATATGATATTTACCTGCAAAAAGTCAAACGACTACACAAATTTGTTAGTAATTGATTAAATGCAATGAAATGCGACGACAAATCTTAGGGAAAAATTTGGGGTATTACAGTTATTATGATAATATTTCTCACCCAACCTCTCCTTGACGTTGGCAAAAAAAAAATCATGAAGTTTGACTTTGGTTTGACCACAGTTGACCTCAGTTTGACCTTTTAACTGCATTGACTGCTTTTGACTTATCTGATCATCTGACTGAGCAAACTTTTGAGAAAAGTCTTGAAACTTGACATGGGGGTTCTTATACACATATAAGATGTTATGAAGCTCACTTGAAGTCTTGGAAGTCCATTTAGCCTGATTAAAGTCAAAACCCTAGTTTTGGATGCACTGCCTAGGAGGTGCATTGTCTGAGGGAATTGTCAACTCTTCTGACCAATTGTGAATTTTGTGAACCTTGTGAACCTTCTTGGAACACAAAGTCTTGTATTGTGAGGGCAAATTTTGGGGTGCAACACCTGGATAGAACCAATAGGATTTAACCTCATAGGTCTGGATAGAACCTTCTCCCCCTTTTGGTCTGGATAGAACCAATAGGATATACCCTCATAGGTCTGGATAGAACCTTCTCCCCCTTTTGGTCTGAATAGAACCAATAGGATATACCCTCATAGGTCTGGATAGAACCTTCGCCCCCTTTTGGTCTGGATAGAACCAATAGGATTTAGACTCATAGGTCTGGATAGAACCTTCTCCCCCTTTTGGTCTAGATAGAACCAATAGGATTTAAACTCATAGGTCTGGATAAAACCTTCTCCTATTTTGGTATGGATAGAACCAATAGGATTTAAACTCATAGGTCTGGATAGAACCTTCTCCCCTTTTGGTCTGGATAGAACCTTCTCCCCTTTTGGTCTGGATAGAACTAATAGGATTTAAACTCATAGGTCTGGATAGAACCTTCCCCCCTTTTGGTCTGGATAGAACCAATAGGATTTAGACTCATAGGTCTGGATAGAACCTTCTCCCCCATTTGGTCTGGATAGAACCAATAGGATTTAAACTCATAGGTCTGGATAGAACCTTCTCCCTCTTTTGGTCTAGATAGAACCAATAGGATTTAAACTCATAGGTCTAGATAGAACCTTCTCCCCTTTTGGTCTGGATAGAACCAATAGGATTTACCCTTAGGTCTGGATAGAACCTTCTCCCCCTTTTGGTCTGGATAGAACCAATAGGATATACCCTCATAGGTCTGGATAGAACCTTCTCCCCCTTTTGGTCTGGATAGAACCAATAGGATTTAAACTCATAGGTCTGGATAGAACCTTCTCCCTCTTTTGGTCTGGATAGAACCAATAGGAGTTAAACTCATAGGTCTGGATAGAACCTTCTCCCTCTTTTTGGTATGGAAAGGACCAATTGATCCTTATTCTGTAGTTCGTGCCCGAACTACAACCGCTCTGATTTCTCATTGGACAATGAGAATACGTAGGCACAAGATGTGATATCTTGACGAGCAACCTTCCCTCTTCTTCCTCCTTTTGGTCTGGATAGAACCAATTGGTCTTACAACGTAGAGTTAGGTAGAGTTTTGTTAACTCTATGTAAGAATCATGGAAATGATTACTTACTCCCCTTTCTTGAGTGTTCAATGTAGATCTAGAGAGTTTTCTTAAACTCTACACAAGCATGGATATGTTTCTTCCCCTTGGAACCTTGATCATAATCAAGTGTTCTTCATCCCTAGTGAGGTGAACTACGATTGCTCTGATTCTATCCTAGTAAGGTTACGTAGGCAGAGGACGCGATGTCTTTGCGAGCAAACTTAGAAACTATCTTTAGGTCTTAACCGACACCTTTTACCCAATCCCAATCCATAGCAAACATTTAGCAAACTTAGCATACAAACAAACAAAAGGTTCCTGTAGAGTACTACAGATGTTTAGGATGTGAAATACCTACCCTAGGCATAACCAACCCCCGATCCCCAAATCTCTTAGCGTTGTTGTTACATCGCGCAAAAGGTTCTTTCTTTCTTTAGACCTTTCTTTTGGATAAATTAAAGTCTGGTTGTGAATTTAAGAATTAAGATTCAAGTTAATCAATAGCTTGGTATCACGATTCTCACCGCAACAATATGCAACATGAAAGTGGATGAACTCATAGGTTCTCTCCAAACATTTGAGATGGGCATGTGTGATCAAACTGTAGAGAAAAAGAGCAAAAGCATAGCTCTTGTCTCAAACACTGCTGAGGATTCAGAAAAAGAGGAGAATTTGTCAAAAGCAATAACCTTGCTTGGAAGACAATTCAATAAACTGATCAAAATGATAGATCATAAGTCAAAGCCCTATGCCAAGAACACCTCTTCTGGCAACAGCAGAAAGAGTAACTCTGAGGAGAATTCTAACCAAGGCAAATGAGTTCAATGCCATGAGTATGAGGGATATGGACACATTAGAAAGGAATGTCCCACATACCTCAAAAAGAAGGGAAAAGGCCTAACGGTCACATGGTCTGATTAAGATTCAGAAAGTGGATCAGAAGAAGAATCTTCCAAACATGTCATTGTTTTAAACAGTGTATGTATATCTGATGGTGATTCAAGTGAAGATGAATTGACTTATGATGAACTAGCAGATTCATATAAAAAGCTACACATCAGAAGTACTGAATTATATCAGCAAGGAGAGCCCTAGAAGTGCATAATGGAATTAGAGGCTGAGAAGATAGAGTAGCTGACAACAATAGACTCACTCAAAAGTGAGGTCAACTTGTTGGAATCCAAAATGAAGCAGATGGCAAAATCCATAAGGATGCTAAACCTTGGGACTGACACCCTAGAAGAAATCCTGCAGAGTGGTCAGAGTTCAGGAAATAGGTCTGGACTGGGATTTGTTGATAGACAAAATCTTGCTTTGAAACTCAAGAGACTGAAACCTGAGATTCAGAAGGTAAAGAGGATTTCACGACCAATGTCACAACATCCACCACACAGAAACTAGAACCAAGTCAAAAGTAGATTCCAAGGGCATAGATGTTACCAATGTGGAAAACTTGGTCATATCAAATCTATGTGTTTCTGGCTGCATAGATTTCCTAGTCATCCTCATCAAAGGAAATCTAAACAGAAAGCTCATATCAAAAGGCAACAGCAAGAAAAACCTAAGAAGGATGCTCCTAACAAGCAAATACACTAGGTTGCGAGGAATATGGCTTTAGTAGCTCACTCCTCTCTAATGGTGCCAACCCAAGAGGACTGGTACTTTGACAGTGGCTGCTCCAGACATATGACTGGAATTGAGGATCACTTGATTAAACTGAACCCTCATTCATCCAGTCATGTAACCTTTGGTGATGGAGCTAGAGGAAAAATCACAGGTGTTAGGCATCTTGACATTCTTAAAGCTCCAAAATTGAAGGATATCTTGCTGGATAAAAGACTGACTGTTAACCTAATAAGCATAAGTCAGCTATGTGATCAAGGTTTAAAAGTCCATTTTTCAAAGGATAAGTGTGTGGTTGTCAATGAAGAAGGTGAGGAAGAAATGAGGGGAACTAGATCCAAGAATAATTGTTACCTATGGGATCCCAGAAGTAACATAACTGGATTGATCAATAAAGAAAATAAGGACCAACTATGGATGGAGAAAGGAAGATAACCTCTAAAGATAGAAAGAACCAGGTCCAACACATCAACAAGTGGATCTTCAAAGTATGCTTTAGAAAGAAGGACAGGATGTAAGAAACGTCATGTGGGGAAGCAAGCCAAGAAGGGATGCCCAAAGATTGGACATCAGGGAAAGCTAGATAGGCTATATTGGAACCTGATGGAGTCCATGGAAGCTGCCCTGCATAAAGAAAGCAATGTCACTCCAGATGTCATGACCTTGTTCTGTGACATCAAGAGTACCATCCAAACAAGATCTGATGATTTCAAGGGAGACATGCTCAGGGGTAACTTGTGTAAATGGCAAGAGGGTTGTGCTAAACCTGGTGATTATGGCCGAAATAGTGTTGACATGGTTTCAAGAAGTGTCAAGGAGTCTCAATTTAAAAGGTCTCTACTAAAATTGAGGTCCTCTAAAAATGATGAGTTATAGCAATTAAAAGAAAAAGGGAATTACATTTTGAAATTAAATCATTTAATGATAAATCAAAAAGGTAAGTTCCCTCCTATTGGGCAATCGTACCCCATTGCCACTTATACGATACAACCTCTCTACTCTTGGTGCCATCACAAACTATTCAACTTCCATACCTTTTCCAACCATCACAGAAAATCTCTTCTCCCTCAATCAACTTCCCTAAAAATGTTGCAAGATTCTAAACCAACCTCAGCCGAAAGAATGGCCGACAACGATGTTGTTCCAAACCTAATGAAGTGCTTGAAATAGCTCAACTACGAATGATGACACCAGAAGGATTATTGGTGAAGGAACCTAAAATTCTACATGAAAAAAGACCCAAAGACCCTGTCTCAGGTCAGGTCCCTCCTGCTGCTACATCTGATGACCAAAATGGAGAGGAAGCGAGAAGAACACACCTTAAAATTGCAGATATGGTGGCTAGCGCACTAAACATACCCATACCATCCAACAATAAGGGGAATGATCCTAACCAGGAGGATCAAGCTGATGTCTCTCACAATGTCAAAACATTGAAAGACCCTACACCATAAGGGAAGAACAAAGGTAAAGGTGCTGAGAAAATCGGTGATGATATTCAAGGCACCAAAAATACTGAGTTGGTAGACCTAGATGAATATTCTGACAATGACCTCATAGCAAAGATCAATCCAAGCATATCCAAAAGGATGATGGCAAGGAAAGGGAAAAAGGTGGCTGACCAAAGCTCCCTCAAGAAAAAGGCTGTTGAGAAGACTGGTGAGCAAGACATCTCCACAGAAAGGGCTGTTGAGAAGACTGCTGGGCAAGACATCTCCACTAGGAAGGCTGGAACAAAGAGGACTCAAGTTGGACCCTCCAAAGGGTGGAGCAAAGTAACCACCAAAAATGTGCGAGGAAATGGTGTCATCTTCACTCCTACTACCATCAACAACTTCCTTGGAAGATCAAATGAAGCTCAGCCTGAGTTAACCATCTCTAACAACAAAATGTGCCAAGTAATTACTAGAAATCAAGTCAGAAAGTGGCCATCAAAAGGAAAGCTTACTTCCAGCAAACTAAGTGGGAAATATGCTGTGCTGCACAAGATTGATGCTGAGAATTGGGTGCCAACTAATCACAAATCGTCAGTGGCCACTATCCTGGGGAGAGTTATCTATGCTGTTGGGACCAAGACCAAATTGGATTATGGCACTTACATCTTTGATCAGACTATGAAACATGCTGGTAGCTATAGCATAAAAGGGCCCACAACATTTCCTTCGCTCATTTGTGGAATCATGTTAGCACAATTTCCAAATATCCTCAAGACCAGTGATGTAGCTAGCAAAAGAGAAACTCCTTTAGCCTTCCATCACAAGTTGTTTCAAGGAGCCCATGTTCCAGACATTGCCATGACTTTCACTGAGACATCCAAAAGGGGTCCCAAAACCAGAAAAGCTGAAGTAATGGCAATAATTAAAGAAACATGCAAGGAACTGGATGCAAGGAAGCAAACTCTTGAAAAACTGCTAAAATTTCTAGAGCAATATGAGGATGCTGATCTCTTTGATGATGATGGTACAAGGGAAGATGATGGTCAAGAAGCTGGCTCAGAGGAAGCTTTTGACAGCTCAGAGGAAGACACTGAGGATGCTGAAGGAAGCTCTGAAGAATATGAGGAGGACAGGTCCAGCTCAGCTGAAGAAAATGATTAATGTCTAAGCCTGATGTGACTACTGGTTACTGAGTTAGTGCAGGAAGAGGTGCTGCTGCTGTTTTGTGTTGATTAGTTTTGGTTATCTTTCTGTAGGAAGTGTTTGAGAATCTGTATTTGTGATGCTCTTTATGAGCAGTTTGTATAATGTGCCCCTAACAAGTGTAATGTTACAATTTATGATATGTGCTAAGTCCTTAGTTGGATCTTAATTTGTGGCTAAAAAGGGGGAGAGAAAGATAGAGTGATAATAATAGCAGGTGGAAGAGCAGGTGGTGTGCAGAACAGGTAGGCTAGCATATATGCTAATGTGTGCACATGGTATAATCATGCTTGCAGGTGTGACCACAAGTGCTACTGAAGATATGTGTGATAATAGCTGCCTAGTGCTTTTAGTAACGTGTTGATGCTATGTGTGTGAATACCTATGGTGCATAGGAATGTTTGTTGCTAACCTTGTGTGATCCTAGAAGGTGTTTAGGAGTTGTGTGTGTCTGCAGGATAGTAGCAGAGTGCGTTGTGCATCTCTTCAGGGGGAGTAGCACATGTGTGTGTGCTTCAGGATGTCATCCTGAATGTCATAACACCCAGAGCAGACTGGATGAATATGTGTGACTGCAGAGTGTGCAGGTTAAGTGCTCAACTGGTAAGGTGCATCAGTTGAGGGGGAGTAACCCAGTGTGTTACTCAGCAAAGTGTGACATCTGTAGTGGTAACTAACAGATGGTTAACAAGGTGAGTTATAACAGTGAGAGCTGACTGTGAGGACTCTGAGAGTGTGTTGAGCTAGTAACTTTCCTGCATGACAGGGTACATGATAAGTTTTCTGCTGTGTGTAAACTTTGATACATTAAATAGGGTGTTTTAGCCAAAAATTTGCCAAAGGGGGGAGTTTGTAAGTGCTCTTGATTGGCTGCATTTTGTGGCAAAACATTAGAGTTTGCGTGTATGTCATACTTAATGTTAAGACATACATAATGTTGTGTGTGCAGGGTAAGTTAACTATAAGTTAAGCTGAATGTCATATAGAATGTCATGACACTGACCATATGACATCCAGCAGGCAGGTTAGTTTTTCTGGTATCTAGAAATTAGGAAACAAATCAGGAGCTCAAGCTGAAAGACAGGAGACATTTGAGAAGCCCTAAAGCGAAACAAATGCTCCTGAATTAAATGGAAAGCGTGCAAATAATTGAAGAGTAGGGTTTGTTATGATTAAACCTAACTGTGTGCACCAAGGCCCAAAGGACTGACTGCTCTATAAATATCAGAAGGAGCAATCCTAGAAGTGGGGCTTTCAACAGAAGAATAGAGAGTGCATATTACAGAGTCCTTGTGAGTGAAGAAGGTTGTTCTTCACGTGAGTATTGTGAGTGAACAAAGTGTGTTCTTCACGTGTGAATTAAGTCTTAGTAATACTTGTTTACTAAGCAACTGTCTGTTGCATTGGTTAGGTAGATTCTAAGCTGTATCTCACTCAAAGCTTTTAAGCAAGAGTGTGTGTGTCCCTTCACCAAAGCTTTGAAGCAAGATCAAGGTGTGAATGAAGTATTTCTTCATCTTTATTCTGTAACTGTAATTGGATATCACTGTGGTGTGATTGAGGGGGAGCGAGTGGGAATACTCAGGTCTAGAGTGTCTCTAGGTTGAAGTGTCATTGGGTAGGTTTTAAGTGAGGAGTGCAAACTGAGTTGTCTAACTCTGATTTAATTCTACTAATAGTGAATTTCCTCCCTGGCTTGGTACCCCTAGATGTAGGTGTTGTTGACACTGAACTGGGTGAATAATTGTTGTGTTATCTACTGCTTTTACTTACAGTTTAATTAGTTAGTATAGTAGTCAATGTCATAGTGGATGTTATAACTTTGGAAATAACATCCATCGTGTGCTTGCCAAAATTTCAGGGATTTTCGTCCTTGAAGGTAATTCAGCCTGCAAGATATAATCCATTATAGGTGAGGTATAATTTGGCCTGTTAAAGCCAAAGTTTGCACCATTTCTTGTCATTATTCTTTTGACCATAGCTGCAAGGTTGTTCTCTTCTGCTGCGTCATGACGTCGAACTTATCTAAGTATTTGGTCAGCATTTTGATGCCTGTTCACCATGACTACCCTTGGCTCCTCCTCCATATGAGCTGGTACATAATTCCTTGGTGGTTCGACTCTGAAATGTTCACCTATTTCATGATCCTCCATATTTACCTCGTGAATGTTTTGTTGCTGATAGCGTGGAACGTTCTCGACAACTGTTGCTCTTTGTTCAAACGCTGGTACTCCCATGAAATCAGCCATACGGACTAATTGTGTTACCACCTGCTGGTTGGTTTGAGTAGTATTTTGGATTAGAGGTTGAAAGATCTCTCCCATTTTCTGAGATAAAGTATGTACCATTTGCATGTTACTTTCATCCATTTGATGTCTTAAGCAATTTATGGAGGTAGTAGTAAGACTCGATGCTTGTCCAGAGTAAACCACACCTATGCTCTGATTGTTTCGACCACCTACCCCAGCTCCTTGTACTGGCGAAGACACCACATTTTCTGAAAATATGGATGGAGCAGTCTGCACATTTTGCACTAGTGACGTAGGCATACCATATGGTTGGTTCCTTAGCAATTGCTAGTAAAGACCTAGAGGAGGAATTGGCATGTACATCAAACTTCCCGGAGGTGTGGGAGACTTGGGACTTTGTGGTCCTATATATTCCAACACCGGTTGAATGTACGTTCGTACATATGCTGATCCTGGACTAGGCTGCGTTGGTTCAGACACCACAATTGGTGGTGACGTCTGTCCCCCTGTCGAAGAGACTGGGTATAGAGCAGTTTGAGACCCCATGCTTGACTGAGTGTTTGAAATGCTCCCTTGAGGATCAACTTGTTGATTGGAATTTGTTGCCATTCTCTTATTGTAAATTCGTTTTGGTACTTCTTCTTTTCTGGTGGCTATCTTTCCACTCCTTAATAACATACAACGAAGTTTTCACCCAAACGATTAATGTAAACTGAGAAATGCTTAGCACTGGGTCCCACCAGGTGTGCCAATTTGTTTACTGTGAGTTTTGGTAAACAACCGTTGATCTGTCAATTTTAGGGTAAATTGACTAACTTGCAGGATCGACCATACTAAATCCTAGAACATGTGCTAAGCGTGTGCCAAGTGGCCCTAAGCTAAACTCCACGTTCGACTATGAAAGCTAAAAAGGTTTTGACAGACAAGAATGTAAATGGGCGAAAGATTTTAACCAAACTCCACGTTCGACTACACACTCTTTGTAAGGTAAAAAGTGCTTGAAGATAAATGTGCAGGAAAGTAAATTGCTTTGAAAGTAACTCTAATCTGAACTCAATGTTCGACTAGGGGATCTTTAAGTAAAAGGCTGTAAAGTAAATGACTTTGAAATTAAACGTGTGAAAGACTCAAACGGGAACTCCACGTTCGACTTTGAAGTCTTTAAAGGTTAAATAGCGAGAAGATAAAGGACTTTGAAAGTAATTGGGCAAAGGATTAAAGGTGTAGGAAAAGTAAATGGCTTTGAAAAGTAAAGTTGAAAGTAAATGGCTTTAAATTAACAACTGGAACGTAAAGGCGAAAAAAGACTACTGTCAAACTCCACGTTCGACGTACTTCATTTTGAAAAAAACTAAATGACTTTTGAGAATAAAGATGCAAGTAAGTAAATTGCTTGAAAAATAACTCTAATCAGAACTCCGCGTTCGACTAGGGGATCTTTACAAAGTAAATGGGCAGAAAAGTGTAAAGGGCAGTTTTGAATGTAAAAACTGAAAGTTAAAAATGACAAGTGAATTGTAAAGACAAATTGCATTGATAAGAAATGGTTTGGTGTTGTATCACGTACATTCTTGTTAGCTCATTTCTCTACACGCAAATACTTTGAGTTGTATGAACTAGTACAATAATTAATGAACATCCTTATTACATAAAATTTACACCTATTTATAGTGCTATAGAATAACTACTACATGGTGGTTGAGACTTCCTAGCATACTCTTTTGGCGCTTCTTTGCTCTTCTAACCGCTCACACGTTCTTTTCTACTTGATTTGAATTTTGAATATTTTGCAATTCCCTCCAATTTGGCGAAACCGTCTCCTTGCATTTTCCAACACTTAGCGTTTTTTGGCCCCTTGTTCATCTTTCTTCGACTTGACGTTGTCCTTGATTGGATTGAAACCCTCCCATACACCAAGTATTGATACTTTTGACCTAAGATAGCTCTAGTCTCGACTAGCGTCAAAAGTTAGGAGCCAACAAAAATATTATGCCTGAAAAAAAATAAGGAATAAAGAGCCCGCTAGATTGACATCCGCAAGGACAATCTAAGCAAAAATGGGTGTTACGATGGACACAAAAAAAGAAATATTCATGCAAAAGTTAGGGATAAAAAAAATAGTCCGCTAAGTTGATAATCCAAAAGGGCGGCTTAGGCAAAAATGGGTATCCCGGTGGACGGAAAAAAAAGAAAATGTCCAGGAAAAAATTAGGGATAAAGGCATTTGATTGTGAACACTTGAGCCTATCTTCATCATAGCTGGACCTCAGCTGGTAAATGATCAATCAAATCATCATCAACAGACGCACAATGTTGGAACCAAGACTTATAGTGGATGGTAGCCAATATTGTAATCAATGAAAAATCAAATTTCCCATTGCCATTTACTTTGTTTTTCAATTTATTGTAAATTTTCTCATCAAGGATTTTTGCATCCTTGTACACACCTTATGTACAAATATTTTCATATTCAGTAAAATTCATCCTTTAATTTCTCATTTGTCTCTTTTCAATATTTTGTTTGCAAAATGAACAATTATTTATGATCATATAATGCTATAAAACATTGAGAATAATAAAAAGCTAAATCAACCAGGAAAGCATTAGGCATTGCATGCTTTACCGAAAATCCTTAAGGGATGATTAGTAGTCTCCATTGCATGCTTGATCCCCAACAGGTACCTTTATGGTTCTTTGGAAGGGTTACTTACCTTTCATTTCCCTAGCAGAACCGTAATTTCCCCAAGCAGAGACATGTTTGCTCTTCCCCGAGCAAGAGCAGGATTCCTCGCAGCATCCTCATCAGATCGAAGCTGTCATTTCCCAACAATGATAGTGTTTCGGTTTTCTTTTGTCTCATGAAATAAAAATCATCTTGACCTTGTTCTTCCCCAATAATAGTCGGTTATTTGAAGATCACCCATGTTTCCTTCATTCCCCATATAGAGTCAGCTACGGTTGGAAGGTTCCTTCATCTCCAGCAGCAGTATTGGTAATAACTTGGAAGTCTAAAATCTCTAGGCTCTTTCCTCAATGACGGCGCCGTCTATGGTGCACTTTCCCCAGCTAACAATGTTGAGTTCGTTTTGCTACGATCCCTGCCCACATCCCACACAACATCTCAACCTGTACCGTTGCATAACATGATATCAAGCATCATGAAATATCAACCATACATAGCATACATAGCATATGCATTAAACATACTTCCCATTGACTTATTCATCTCCACAACAGATTTTAGCCAGTCTCTCACTTAATCAAAATCCATACACTTTCACCTTACCATATTTTGTCGTCGTCAGCCAAATTTTTGAGCTACTCTTTTATTTAATCCCCTTCCACCTTGAATAATCGAAAAGCTAGCGCAATTCGAACATCCAGGTCCAAGAGGGTTAAATGGGGCAACTGTCTTAACCCAAAATTTGACCTCCCCTTTTGCCTTTTGCATAAACATGTTCATTCGCATCATTGGCATACACATTAGCACTTTTTTCTCTAAGGTTTTTGCTGCAGGAATATTCAGGTTTTCCAAGCCTGATTAATCACATCTTCACAAGGTCATCATATCGTCAACACAAACAAAAAACAAGGGTTTCTATGCCTATTCATCAAAGCAAAAGGTCGAAAATCGGATCTTGGTCATAACACATTTTTTCAAGCAAATTTTGGCTTGGTTAATCGATTAACCATTTGCTAGTGCAAATGGGTTAATCGATCAACCCTTGTAATTTGGCAAATTCTGTTGTATTTTCATGACAACAATTTTTCCTCTACTTTTTGGGGTTCACTTGGTTCTAGCATCGCGTGGAACATTCTAGACATCTCTAGACACTTTAAGCCATTTCAAGAGTTCACTCATATTTACTACAATACATCATTTCCAATCAAGACCACCATGTAACTTCATTTGCAAGCATGTGAACCATTAGATTTGGACTTACATTGGGATTGCTACCGAGTTAACTAACTAACTAACCAAGTCAACTTCCGACTCGGTGACAAAAGTGCGACTAACTCCAAGGCTAGTTCCAAAGAAAACTCCAAAGCACATTCCAAACCTAGGAACTACAAACCTCCACTCTATATAAAGGAACCTTGGCATTTTCACTTGGGACCTTCAACGATTTTCACAATTCTCTCTCAATTTTCACTCTTTTGTCTCACATTCTCTCTAAAGTTTCTGCAACTTTTTCTCACATTCATTTTCATCTTCTTCCCAAACCACACTAGAGCTCAAATTCACCATTAAAGAGTGTCGCAACTACAAAAAACACCCGGCAGAAAAACAGAAGAGTTGCCACTGAACATTATTTATCCCAAAGAGAGGGAAAGGAAAAGGTCGAAGAAAATCTGAAGAACGGGAAAAGACAAGGTCATCACAACCAAATCTTGGGTTCTGGAGTCGGTTACGCAAGGGGAAGGTATGAGCACCCCTCACGTCCGTTGTACTCAATGAGATCCACGCTTGCTGTCTAATCAAAGGGTGTGTTTTTTATAAGCTACTGCTAAACAGAAACAGAATGAAGAAAAAAAGAAAGAGACTCGATAGGACATCGCCGCTCTATGCCTATGTATTCCCTCGTGCAATGGGAAAGTCAGAGTCAACGTAGTTTGAAAAACTACGGGTGATGGGGGAAGGTTACTCGCTAAGACATCATCGTCTTGTGCCTACGTATTCTCATCTGGTATGAGAAATCAGAGCAAACGTAGTTCGGGTAACTACAAAACCACAGGTTGGTTAAGTGTTTTTTATGAGTGATGATAAGTTCCCATTCCAACAGTTAGAGTCGATGCCTGTTTGAGATAGAACGAAAAAGTAACGTATTTTGAAAATGATTTTGAAACAACAAATCCTGAAGGATAAAAAGGTTTGAATTTTGTTTGTGAGTTTTAGTGAAGTGAATTAGTTTGCTTTGTGATTCACGTTGCACTAAAGATTATGATATAGGAGCGAATGTGTTGCATATCACCCACGGGCTGTACACTAAACACTCTAGACAAGTGAGGAGAAACCCTCCACTCATCATTTCCCATATGTTTAAGGCTCATGGCGTATAATGTTCATCGTCTTTATTAAGTGTGTTAGCATTGTTTTAAGATGAGAAGAGAAAAAGACACGCAAAAGGTCTAAAGGGAACTCGGTCCTAACGTTGTCATGCAAAGTGGTCATAAGGTCGGAATGTGAAAGGAAATTCTATCCTAATGTTAGCATGCAAAAGATGGACCTAAGGTTAAGGTTAAAAGGGACTGGCCTACTTGTTATCATGCATGAATTGCACACCTAATGTATATCCTAATCCAAAATTAAATCGGAAATTAAATCAGAATAGGAATCCTAAGGGAGCATGCAAAGGCAAGGCAAAAAGCAAGAAAACAAGGTAAAAACAGTAGATACAACAGCACTTCCTGCAAAAAATAGCAATGAAATCCAGCAAGGCAACACAACAGCATTTATCAGCTACTAATTCAGCACAAAAGTAGGTGTAAAAGGCAGGCATCAAGAAAGCAATAACATAGACAACATGCAAATTCAGAATAAGACAGATGTAGAAAGCAGGGCAGCAAGCATGTTTCAATGCAATCAAGTATGAGCAAACACCAATCATGAACAATTATTATGCAAGGATGGACATGCATCAACAATCAAACACAAATGTTCAACAAGAATGCCTCATCAATAATCAACAAGATCAACATGCTTTTCAAATCAAATACACAAATCAAACGATCATGCGACAAACGAAATCGGAAGCGCACATGCACATGCATCATAAATCCAACAAGATGATCATCAACAATTAATCATTAACATGATACAAGCAAGTAAAACAAATGATCATCACGTCAATCAAGCAACATGAACATGTTAAGCATTGAAACAGAAACCAAAAGTTACGCGTCAAAAAATCGAGATCAAACAATCAAGCATGACGAAACAGGTCAAAAACATTCCACGCAAATGTATCATATCAAGCCATGAAGGTTAAAGGTGGAAAGAAATCAAAATATGCTTGAAACCAACCAAAAATCACATTCTAATCCAATGTTAATCGATTAACCATTTGCTAGTTCAAACTGGTTAATCGATTAACCACTAAAAAATTTCAAAAATTGCACTAGTTAATCGATTAACTAGTTTTATACTGCAACTGGTTAATCGATTAACACTGCACCGGAAGCAGAAAAACAATAATTCAAAAGCATTTTCAGCAATTAATTCAATGTGCAATCATCCAAATGATCATGTAATCAATTATGCATGAATTTAACACCAAAAATCAATGATCAAACATCAATAAAACTTAATCAAGCATTGAGATCACAAATCACAAAGATCAAAATCACCAAAATCAAACAAAACTTGAAGATCTACATTGTGATTGTTCAAATAAGCTCAAAACAAAATTGGATCTAGAATTAACCAACCTTCAAAGCTGAGATTTGTTTTGGTAAGTGTTGATCTACTGCAAATTGATAGATCCAAGCTAAAAACCCAAGAAATCTTCAAGATCCAAGAGATTTCTTGCAAGAGAAGTGAAGAACAAGCCAAAATAAGTCAAAATTGATCCAAGAATCACTTATAAACGTGCTTCCAAGATCAGATCTAAATCCAAACGAAAATCAAATGATGAATTGAAGATGATGGAGATGAATGATGGAGGTTTAACTTTAGAATTAGATGATTCCAATGAAGAATCAAAGAACTCAAGTGAAAAGAGCTCTAATGGAGGTTTTGGAGTGTAGAAAAGTTGAGAGAATTTTGAGAGCAGATTCTCAAGAATGAGAGTGTGAAATCTGAAGTTGGAAATTATGGTGAATTCTTGTGGAGGTTTAGAGCAAATTCACTTAAATAGGCTATTGGTTAGGAGTAGAATTATGGTTTGGAGTGAGGTTTTGAAAATTGGGATGGGATTAGGAATAGAAAATCGGAGGGAAATTAAATTGATTTTGAAAGTTAATCAAAATTTAGAGTAATTCTAGAACCTTCTTATGGTGTAAAATCAAATTCACAAGTGATCAAAATAGACCCCAAAAGTGGCAGCATTGAAAATGCACGTTACTGGGAAAAATTTGCTATGGTTAATCGATTAAACATTTTCTAGTGCAAATTGGTTAATCGGTTAACCACTAACAAATTTTGAAAAATAGCGCCATTTGAAGGGAAACTTGCACATTCGCCCATTTTCACCCGTTTTGAGCCCTGTTAAGCCTATGAAACTTGCCCTTGGACATTATAACAGTGAGAATGCCTAAGATATCATGTGACCTGTCTCCTATGCTAAAAATAACCTGCTAAATAAAATAAAATTGACCACTTGATTGTTGGGCAAAATAAATGTTGACGCCTCTGACGCTCGCTGTTTAAACTCTTGTAATAAAAGGGAACCTGAAGCCATATAATACCTTGATCTCATGTCTCGAGAACTAATGCCATGTGTCATACCCCAAATTTTACCTCTTAGATGTCATCAACATTTGCATGAGCATCATAGATCAATCATCATTGCATCACTAACCAAATCATCAAGCTTTGTTTGTTTTGTTTATTTTGTTGAAATTAGGGTTTTATGGAGAAGAGGAGTAAGCTTTGATAAATCATGAGTTGAGTGGGAAATCAACTAAGTAGATCCTCAAACCTTTCAAGGGTCTCTAAGAGGTCATTTGGTCCAACGAAATCCAAATTAAAAGTTTCTTAAGTGGATAGGGGAGGCATTGACTTCATCTGATTCAAAAGTCAATTGAGGCATCACAAAAGTCAACTCTTGGTTGTTATGGTCAACCATAAGATTTATAAGTCTTACTTTATGATCTCATATGGTTGGATCATCAAAAGTCAATTTGGAACAATAAAATCAGGAGATTTGAAGAATTAGGGTTACTTGATGAAATTTTTCTAAGTTAAAAAGTCAACATTTGAAGTGATTTTCAAGGCCAAATTAAAGATGGTTCCAAGTGTAATTTGTATTGGTTATCAATATTAAAGATGTAGATAATCTCTTTAGCTTTCTTTTTACACTAATAATGCATAAAGATCATTTTTAAAACTTAAGTTATGATGTTTTTAAGTGAAGGTCAAAGTAGGGCAAAACCTAGGGAAACATTTTTGCAAGAACTTCAAACCAAGGCCTCATGGGTTTCTTGACTTCAAATCAAAATTCATCCAACATGAAAGTTGTTCCTCTTGATCTAAGCCTTATAAGCATATAAAAAATTCATCATTTGGATCAAGGAGTAAAAATTTATGGAATCACAAAGTTTGGTGATTTTGGGCACAAGTTAGGCAACTTACCTTAGTTGCCAAGGCACTTCCAAGTCATGTTTTTGCTCAACTTGCAAGCTCTCTTTTTGATAGTTCTAAGCTTCAAATACAAAAGTGTAAAACATCAAATTTTTTCTCCTACATCTTATATTTCCAAACATCTAAAGAACTCTTCAATTGGAGTTCTAGAACTCAAGTTATGATGTGATAAACATAGGTGTCAATAATTGTTGAAACTTGCCCAAGGCATGACCAGGCCACAAGCGTCGAGGCCTAGGCCAGGTTTTTGGAACAATTTTCTTGTTTCATTTTCATCATGATCCAAGTACAATGTCAAGAAGCTTTTAAAATGAAAGTATTAGGGTTACATACCCTCTTTCAAAGAATCCAAAACCTTATCATTTGAACCAAGAACCATGGAGTTCTATGGTGCCAAAGTTAGCTCTGAATCATGCCTTGTCACCTTGCCAAGCCACGACCAGTTTTCACACCAAAAATTGCCAGCATTTCCTAGCATCCAAGGTCTTGTTTCTTGTGCATCTACCCCTGCAAGTCTCAATCCCAAAGCTCTTCTTTGTTTGACCTACCAAAAGCATTTTGTGGAACAATCATAAGAAAGATGCAAAATAAATATCGTGAGTCAGACCATTTGACTTTTGCTCCTCTTAAGCTACTTCTCTAATCATAATATAACAACGAATATCACTGCCCAACCATCTGAGCAAAATCCCTAGCCGAGCCATCATTATCATGGTCAACTTTTCAATTTTGGCTCCAAAAGCATCATTTCAAAAAATAAAACCACATGATACCAATTGATAAGGGCAGAGATCGGAATAGAGAAGGGAGAGAGGAGAATACATAAAAAACCCTAACCTTCGAGCAAGAACACCATAACCTTAGTTTTTGCAAAACCTCTCCAACCACCATTTCCTTTGACGCAGACCAGAAACAAACTTCAAAAACCTTTACTATACATTACTATCAACTCATTTCAATCCTAAAACACAAGTTGTAACATCACCTTCATCATTCACCATTTTTGTCCACCATTGAAGCATCAATAATCGGTTTTGAAGAAGGAGAGGCTTTCCAGGCCAACCAATCACTCACAACCATTCTCTAGAAGATAAGGAGGTAGAGCAACATCCCATTTGTACCTTACAACCAGTATTAGAGAGACCTTGGATCAACTCCAAGATGTAACCTTTCTTCTCCCTAAAACTCTTCATGTTCACGTCATCTTTATTTTTTTATGAAAGGGAATTGTTCTTTAATTCATTTGCATAACTTTTAAACTACTACACGTGTTGTATGATTTGGAAGTATGTCATTTCTCACTTGAGCCATGTTTGAGTACCCACGGGTTTGACCAAATTTTGTGAAATATGTGTTCATTTCTACGACATAATCTTGTTATACTTGTGTTCCTGGTGAAAAATAGATCAAGTTTTCTTTTTACAGTTTTTGTTTTCATGCTAAAATGAGTGAGATATGTGGGTTTGAACATGTGTTGTTGTGCTGCGATGGTTTGAGAGAGAGAAAGTTAGTCTGAGAAGTTTGAATGTGGAAGATGAAGCTGACGTGGTTAGGGTTTTACTGAGCTAGCCATTTATTTGAACTTTTAAAATATATATTTATATGGATGACTTATACAACGGATTTATAGCCACCCCAGTGGTAGAGGCAGCACGTTATGACCTTGGGGGTTTGGGGTTTGAATCCCCCTCGCCCCAGACCCTTTTGTTTTTTTTTTAATTCATTTTATTCACTCATTTTTCACATATAATGACCTGAAGTTGTATAGTTAACTGAGGTGCGCAATGGTTGGGTTGGTAAAGGTTTTGGCCAGTGAGTGAGGTAGCGTGAGTTCAAACCTTCCAAGGGCATCTCCCTTCTTTTTATCACTTAATTTTCTCATTTTTCTTCACAATTTTAAACCACCATATCTTTGTGATCCCAAGGGATTTTTAGCCCATTCTTTTTGCTATAATCTCATTTTTTATGTCTACTTCCTATTTTCTAAAAGAAAACCTCAAAAATATTTATTTTTATTGCACTTGTGTATATTCAAAGTTTGTGTTTTATTTAGGGTTTCAAGTTGTGCCTTTTGATTCTTTGATTGTTTGCTTGAACTCTTATTTATAAATATAGGTTGTATGGACATCATGGTGTCGCAACTGCGAAAACACCCGGCGAAAAAATAGAAGAGTCGCCACCAAACATTATTTATCCCAAAGAGAGGGAAAGGAAACGATCGAAGAAAACCTGAAGAACGGGAAATGACAAGGTCATCGCAACCAAATCTTGGGTTCGAGAGTCGGTTACACAAGGGCAAGGTATTAGCACCCCCTCACATCTGTTATGCTTAATGGGATCTACGCTTGTTGTCTAATCAAAGAGTGTGTTTACCTATAAGCCACTACTAAACGAAAACGAGAACAAAAGAAAAAGAAAGAGACTCGATATGACATCGCCACCCTATGCCTACGTATTCCCTCGTGCAATGGGAAAGTCAGAGTCAACGTAGTTCAGAAAACTATGGGTGATGGGGGAAGGTTGCTCGCCAAGACATCGTCGTCTTGTGCCTATGTATCCTCATCTGGTATGAGAAATTAGAGCAAACGTAGTTCGGGAAACTAGACCACAGGTTGGTTAAGTGTTTTTTATGAGTGACGTTAAGTTCCCATTCCAACAGTTAGGGTCGATGTCTGTTTGCGGTAGAACGGAAAAGTGATGTACTCTTTTCTGAAAATGAGTTTGAAACACAAATACTGAAGGAAAAAGGTTTTACTTTTGTTTGTGAGTTTCAGTGAAGTGAATTGAGTTTGCTTTGTGATTCACGTTGCACTAAAGACTATGACAAAGGAACGAATGCGTCACATATCGCCCCCAAACGGGACGTACACTAAACACTCTAGACAAGCTAGAGGAGACCCCTCACTCATCATTTCCCATGTGTTTAAGGCTCGTAGCGTAAAATGTTCATCATCTTTATTAGATAATTTAAAGATGTTTTAAGATGAACAGAGAGATACACGAAAGGTCTAAGGGAAACTCGGTCCTAACCTTGTCATGCAAAGTGCTCCTAAGGTCGGGATGCGAAAGGAGATTATATCCTAATGTTAGCATGCAAAAGATGGACATAAGGTTGAGGTTAAAAGGGACTAACCTAATGTTATCATGCATGGATTACAAACCTAATGTCTATGTTACAAACCTAAAGCAAGAAAGTAAGGAAAAAGTAGTAGCTACAAAAGCGCCTCCTGCACAAGACATCAGTAAAATCCAGCATACAAGCAAGACAGCCTATAACAACACATGCTTCAGCATAAAAGTAGGTGTAAAAGGGCAGACAGCAGGCAAGCAAGCAAAGACAACATGCATAATTCAAAATCACCACAGCTGTGGAAAGTTGGGAAGCAAGTAAGCATGGATGCAATTAATCAAGAGCAAGCATTAATCATGGATATATATCATGCAAGTTTGGACATGCTTCGACAATCAAACATAGTTGGTCAACAACATTGCATCAACAAGAAATCAACAAGATCAACATGCATTTCAATTCAAAATGAACGATCGAATGGTCAAACAAGCGCACGACAAACGGAATCGGAAATAAGTGCAAACACGCATCACCCATCCGGCAAGACAATCAACAATGATAATGAATTAATCATGCTATAAGCAAACAAGTCAAATGATCATTTGCATCCATCAAAACAACATGAGCAAGTTATGCATGCAAACGGAAATAGGACGTTACGTGTCGAAGAATCTAGATCAAACATATAATAATGATGAAATATGTAAAAAACAACCCACATAAATGCATCATATCAATCCATGAAATTTAGATGTGAAAAGGAGTCCAATCAAGCAAGAAAAATGCAAAAACAAGGCATTATGTTCAGTGTTAATCGGTTACTATAATCAGGTAACCAGTTACCTGTTGTAAAAACAGCCTAGAACGTGAAATCTATGCAGGGTAATCGGTTACCCATATGTGGTAACTGATTACCGCTGAATAAAAACAGAAAATCAGCCTCCAAAATCAATTTCCAGCACCAAACAACTTATCCAAACACTCATATGAACATGTGATCAATTAAGCACGAAATTATCATCAAGAATCAGCGATCAAGCATCATGTAAACACAATCAAACATTGAAATCAAAAACCATAAAGATCTAAATCATGAAAGTGGATCAAGATGCATCAAAAGCCATGGATTTACATTGTTATTATGCAAATAAGCTCAAAACAGAGTTGGATCTAGAATTCACCAACCTTCAAAGCTGAGATTTGCTTTGGTAAGTGTTGATTCACTTGAAATTAACATATCCAAGCTAGAAACCCATAGATTATTCAAGATCCAAGAGCTTCCTTATGGTAGAAATGAAGAGTAAGCAAGATCAAGCAAAAATGATCCAAAAAAGCGCTTCCAATCTAGCTTCCAAATTTAGATCCAAATCCAAATGAAAATTGAGTGATGGATTAAAGATAGTGGAGATGAATGATAGAGGTTTAGATCTAAAATTCAAGAATTCCAATGAAGAATCAATGAACTCATGTGAAAAGAGCTTTAGTGGAGGTTTTGGGAGTGAAAAAATTGAGAGAAAGTTGAGAGCAAATTCTCAAGGATGAATGTGAATTCTGAAAAATGAAGGTAATTGTGTGAGGTTTGGAGCAAATTCACTTAAATAAGCTCTCGGTTTGGAATCAAAATGTGGTTTGGAATGTGGGTTAGTGTTTGGAATGGAAATTAGGAGTGGAATTAGGAATGGAGTGTTTGAAATTTAGAGGGAAATGGTGAAAATTGAAACAATTCTAGATCCTTCCAATGATGATCATGCGAAATCAATGGTTGAAAATGATTTGAAATTTGCAATGCTGAAAATTTGAATTTCTTGGCAAAATGCGCTTGAGGTAACCAATTACCCATATGTGGTAATCGGTTACCACATTCAAAAAATGCCAATTTTGGCGCCAAATGGAGGGAAACTTGTATAATCATCTGTTGCCACCTGTTCTGAGCTCTGTTAAGTCTCTGAAACTTTACCTTGGATATTATAACTGTGAGAATGCCTGATATAGCCTATACACCATCTCCTGAGCTGAAAATAACCTGCTGAATAAAATAAAATCGGTCGCTCGATCATTGGGCAAAATTAATGTCAGAGCCTCTGACGCTCGCTGTTTAAACTCTTGCAATAAAAGGGAACCCTGAGCCATGAAAACACCTTGATCCCATGTCTCGAGAACCAATGCTATGATATGAGAAAATGAAAAATGCAAATAAACATAAGCCAGTTACGGTTAAAACGAAAGGTAAAATTTTGGGGTGCTACACATGGCATCTTGTCAGAACTTGTGTGATAATGTGAATTTGATCCTTTTTTTCCATTTAATTTGTTTTGAGGCATTTTTTGTGTGCATATCCATATATGAATGTGCTTTGAAGTTCATTGGCATCCTTGGTCTATTCATTGATCATTGTTCTTAGTCTTTGATGTATTTGCACATCTTATGATGAACTTGCTGCCCTCCCTTGATTATTATCATGTTGAGTCTTTTGCTTTGATGCTACTTTGTACCTCAATTAGGATTTCATTTATTTTGTACACTATGTCTCTATTTGCTTAAGTGGACATCTCCTCTAGCTTCCAAAGGAAAGAAATATCTGTGGACTTCTGTGTCATCTTCCTTTAGGATAGTCTAGTCTTCTCACAACATGTTATGGCATTGTTAGAGTCATCTACTTGGCCTTATAAGAGCCATTTCCTTTTGTAACTTAGAATTAAGAGTAGAGTTGGTAAACTCTATGTGAGTATCATGGTTATGGATATTCACTTTCCCCTTTGACTTTGGTTAAATTCAACCCTAGTTAGGTTAGGGTTTCCAACTTAGATTTAGAGAGTTAGTTAACTCTGTATATGTATCATGGTTATGGGTACTTACTTCCCTCTTGGAACCTTGACCACAGTCAAAAGTTCTTCATCCCTAGTTAGGTGAACTACGAATGCTCTGATGCTTTTCCTAGTTAGGATACGTAGGCACGAGATGTGACGTCTTGGTGAGCATACTTAGTGTATATACCTTAGGTCTTTACCTTGGCACATTTCCCTTAGCAAGCAAACTTTAGCATAACACAAATACTAACAAGAGGTTCCTGTAGAGTACTACAAATACTTAGGATGCTAGCACCTTCCCTAGGTATAACCAACCCCCGAACCTTAGATCTCTAGCTATGTTGTTACATAATACACTTAGGGTTTTCTTCGATCTTTACCCTTTCCTTTGGATAAATCAAAGCTCGATGGTGAACTTCATGATTTGTGATTCAAGTTAATTAATAGCTTGATATCCGATTCTCACTGCAACAGAAATGGCGACTTCATTGGGGATACTCCCCTAGAGGATTAAGCCCATCTTATTTGTATTTGTGTTTATTATATTTTTGCTTGCTTGTATATCTGTATATTTATATATATATATATATATATATATATATATATATATATATATATATATATATATATATATATATATATATATATATATATATATATATATATATATATATATATATATATATATATATATATATATATATATATATATATATATATATATATATATATATATATATATATATATATATATATATATATATATATATATATATATATATATATATATATATATATATATATATATATATATATATATATATATATATATATATATATATATATATATATATATATATATATATATATATATATATATATATATATATATATATATATATATATATATATATATATATATATATATATATATATATATATATATATATATATATATATATATATATATATATATATCTATTTTTGCTTGGGTTTTCTATATGCAGGGTTGTTACCTTGAGTGGTGAGGATAAGTCCTATACCCGAACTTGAGTGCACCTATGATATGAAGGTGGTATATTCAAGAAGGCTTATAGGGAGTTGATTCCCGACCAAGCTGACTTGAGAAACCACCACTCATTGGAGGCCTTCTTGGAAGTAGTTTTGTTGAACGAGTATTCGTCAAAACAATACTACTTTCGACCTAGGAGCTCGTAACACTGAGGACCTTTAGTTACCTTTTCACCCCACTTTGGCCTTGTTAGGACGTAGTGCGATAACTATGAGGGAGTAGTCCTGAAATAATTGATACACGATACTACACTTGGAGGAGACTCTCTTGAGAATATTATCGACTACAGAGTAATTTGGGATATTGATATTATCCGAAAGATGGGTTGTTGACTATGGTAACTTCTTAGAACCCTGTTCTACATATTTAAGAACCTCTAGTACATACCTTTTGGGATGGGTAGTGTCGCACCTCGAAAATTCATTCGAACATACGACCCTTGCGCAAAAGGCGCGGAAATGCGGTTCGACAGAGTCGCCACCGAACTTTATTTTTCCCGAATGAACGGGAGAGGAAAATATCGAGAAAACCTCATAAACGCGGAAGGAACACGGTCGTCGCAACCATATTCCTGGGTTCGGGAGTAGGTTATGCGAGGGGAAGGTATTAGCACCCCTCACGTCTGTTGTACTCAACGGGAACCTCTTAATTCGAGTTGTGATGGATGTTAGCTAAGCTTAATTCTTCTCTTCTCAATACTAAATGCTAAAACGGTACTATAAAGGCTAAAGACGCTAGGGGGAGGGGGATGGTTAAAGGATATGGTGCTCGCCAAGGATTGGGGCCCTTGTGCCTACGTATGCTCATTCGGATGAGAATGAGAAATCAGAGCGTCGTAGTTCGACTACGGGAAAGGATGGGGGGAATGGAAGATGGAGGGGATTGTGCTCGCCAAGATCATCACAATCTTGTGCCTACGTATCTTACATTCAAGAGTGAATGAAGAATCAGAGTAGTCGTAGATCGTGGTAACGACCACGAAAGAAACGGGTTTGAATTGGTTTGAAGGTGAGTACGGATGACGATTACTTGAAGCTTAAAAAAGACTTCTCGGACCCAAGTAATCGGGAGAGTGGACCAAAGACTTGGAACTCTCTCTTTTTCATCTTGAAGAATAAGGTTGTGTTTGAAAGGGTGAAGTTGAATTGATGACGATTACTTGAAGCTTAAGAAATACTTCTCGGACCCAAGTAATCGGGAGAGCGAACCAAAGACTTGGAACTCTCTCTTTTTCATCGTAAAAGAAGGTTGTTTGAATGGGTGAGGTTGATCGGATGACAACTACTTAAAGCTTAAGAAAGGCTTCTCGGACCCAAGTAGTCGGGAGAGCGAACCAAAGACTTGGAACCCTCTCTTTTTCATCGTGAAAAGAAAGTTGTTAAAGTTTGAAATGGAGTTTGGAAGGATGAGTAATTGAAGGATGGTTGAACGTTGTCAAGTTGTTAATGTTATTTAAAGGCGTAAATTTCTCACACACGAATAAGATAACTCGCATCTAAACAACTGAAAGCAAGATCAAAGACTTGAACCTACTCTTTACACCTTGAAAAGAATTGAATAGTTGTTAATATATTGATAGCTTGTTTCAAAAATCCGCTTGACGTTGGATCAAGGGTTTGACTTATTATCGTGTGCAAAGCGTGAAACTAAGTCAAGAGACTACAAATGAATGACCCGTAATATTGAGCAAAGTCGAGCACGACTCAAAATTAGGATACCTGCAAATAACGAATGATACAACAGTCCACCAATTTGGCTTTTAGGATTCCGATAGTTTATTAGGTGTTTTCGATTATGGGTGAATGAATATGATAAATGAGTATGACAATAATAATATGGCAAGATAATATAACAATAATATCCACAATAATATTTAACGAAAATTAAAGTTATTGGTTAGTTTAGTGAATCGAATCGGGACACGAAAGAATGAGATCTCGTCTTAATCGCAAACATAATGCCGATTGATCGAAGGTAGCCTATCACGATCCCAAAGTAAGGAAAATAACCCCAATGGTCATTCCCCATAGATTTGAAACCGAGAAGGTTATCAACTTCGATATGTAATGCTTACGAATAAAAGACTTCATCGATCCAAAAATAAAAATGGAAATGGAATAGAAAATGAAATAAAAAATGAAATAGTCTTGAATAAATCATCATCTATCAATAATTTGACCAATAATAATTATTAAAATTCGTCATAGACCAAAAATCGAATAAAATGAATAAAAATCGATAAAAATCAAAAATGAAAAGTTTGAAAAAAAAGTTGGTCTCGGGTTTGTTATTATTTGTCAATAGTTTGACAAACTATAACTTGGAGGTCTCGTCATCGACCCTAAAATAAAAAAATAGGAATCGAAAATAAAATCAATAAAACTAATAATCAAAGATTTTATATACATATTAAAAAAAGATATGAGAAGTCAAAAGAAAATAAAAAAGTGAAAAGGGTTATCCGTTGGATCAAGGGGTTTGAATACTAATGGGAGAATCCTTTGGGCTTATCAGAGCCCATCATCTCCCTTAAATATTGGCTGAAAACAAAAATAAAAATTTAGGGAGATGTATGAAATTCTGGTAGGGTGCGGTCATGAAAACGGGCCCATAAAAGCCCATCACTAACATAAGCATCAAGACTCCCTTTCTATTTACAAAAACTTATCAGCAAAAATGCAATATTAATAAAAAACAAAGTTTTAAAAAGAAACCAACGGTCACCGTGGTCACTCGCAGAAGAGAAAGAAAACTCGAGGAGAACAACCTTGTCTGACTTCGTTTTCGTCTTTCTAAGTTATTTTTTCAAATTCTCTTACTCTGTCGTTATTTCATCCCTCTCTGTTCGTGTATGGTTTTCGCATTTCTGTATCTAGGTTGTGTTGGTTGGTTTATCGGCATCGGAGTTGCATCGGAGGAACAGGGTAGCAAAACGTCGTCGTTTTGAAGGTATTTGAGGGATATGAGATGGGATCCGTGGTGGGTTGAAGGGTAGGTTTTATGAAGTTGAAAGTTGAAGAAGGGTTATGGAGGCGAGTTCAAGAATGTCTAAGAGGGGAATGATTGAAGGAAAAGAATTAGACAGCTATAACGTGTTGTTGTATCGGGTCAGTTTGTTTCGTGAAACATTTTATGGTGGTTTAAAAGGTTGAAGAAGGTGAATGCTGTGAGGGTTTCAGAGTGATTTTGAGATAGGTGTTGGAGAAGACTTGCTGTTGAGTAAAGAAAAGGGTTTCAATTTTGTTGAAAGTGGGAGAGATGTGTTAATGGTGATGTGGGTTTTCTTGAAGAATAATGAAGAGGGATTTTGAGAAGTGAAGGTTAAGGGGAAAGGTTATGTGAGCTGCAGTTTTTTTCAAGATGACGGCTAGGGTTTTTTCTTCACAATTTTCGTTTCTTCTTTATATCAGATGGAGAAGGGTAAAAGTGGAAGGAGTGGTGTGCTGTGAGTACGAAATTGTACGAACTCTGAGTTGTATGTGAGAACATCGTAGGGCGAGTCGTTGTGCATCTTCACAGGTTTTTCGTTTCTGCCAGATTTGCAAATTGTGGGGTCTTGTATAATGTATTTTTTTGTAACGTATCTTTTTATTTTAACCGCAGGGTAAAAGGTCCCACCCACCGTTTCTGGTATGCGTTGTGTGCTAGCTTGGAGAGGCATTTGATCTTTCCTGCTCTGTAGCTTGTGAAATAAGAGAGCTTTGGTGGCAATGATCTTGCTCGAGAATAAATCAAAGCCGATACTTCATTTGGGGAATTTCTTGGAGGTATTAGTTTCAACGTTTAAATTTCTTAACGTGATTTCCACCTCTTTTACAGTCTGTATCCTCTATCTTTCTATCCCTTTTTACTTTTATTTCAGAGCTTTGACCTTGATATTTTGAATATGCAGTAGGTCTGCAAATCATTTACGCGAACAAATCCTCTTTTGATGAGTTACAAACTTAGCACGAAAAATTTGGGGGATCTGGAGGATGGAAAATTCAGCATGATGGCCACTCATTAGTGATGGCAACCACATTAGTCTTGAAAGGCACTAAACTCGGCGCTTGTTATTTGGAGCTTGAGCACATGACTTTGGAGAAGAGAATGAGATTTTGAAGTATGAGGCAAAGTGTACAGCAAAATGGACGTAGCCTCTATTTTCACGTTCTTCACGGTAAATCCTCTCTCCATTTAACTTTCTCTTTTCATCTTTGTGGATGCTCTTTCTCATTTACACTTTAATTTGGTATGAAACTTTGAGCTTGATGTGTTATCTGTTTTAAGCCAACAAACCTCAATTTCCATATGAGCACCATAATTGAATGCATTATCCTTCACAGGAACTCAATCCTTTGAAGCATTTTTTCGGCAAGTTCGCGTTTAGAGCAGCTGGAACATTCCTCAATAGCATATGCACTTCTGTCAACCATTGCGCCGCTATACTTGGTAACTACAATTTTCCTTAATATGTCGTTTCGATTTTGACAGTTTTGATGCTGTACATGATGTACATTCTGGCGAATGGCTTTGAAGGGTGTATGAATGTCGCTGCCGACAATTCCATTCGAAAACTGGTCGAGAGATGCGTTGAGACTTCTTTTATTCGGCAGGAGACAATATAACTGTTGTTGTGCCCTGTTCTAGTCTTGTCCACTTTTCTGGTTTTTTAAACTTGTAGGGACCCTTTATCAATTCTGAAATTGATACGTGGTTATCTGTCAGTTGTCATCGAAACGAACACGAGCTGCATTACGGACCTGTTGCGGATTCTAACTACTCTTCTGCATTGCTTTTTGCTGTTTGTAGGTTACTTAATGGATGAATTGTGTTACGGCTTTGGAGTTGCGGCCATGGCGTGAGAATCGTAACAACTTGCTAGTCTTGGATTTGAGTGTGAGTTTGATTATGCAGGAAAATGTGTGAAGCTTACTGTAATTCAAGCTATGAACCAACTGGTGTAGGCTGTTATATGCGCAACGACTTGATGTCGCAAATCACGGTGATACCAGCTGTGAGTGAGTACCAACATGTTTTTGTGTCTGGTTGTGCGGAGTATGCGTTGGTCGTACACACACGATACATGGCTGTGAATTTATTATTGAGTAACCACTGCGTTTCGTACTGCTGTTGCCTTTATTGAACTTCCATTTGAATTTTTTTGTTGCAGGTGTGAATGTATGGTTGCTGAAAATGGTTTCACAACTCATCTTTCCTGTGAATTTTTGACTTGTATTTCATCCACCATAAAATCATGGTTAGTGTAGAGGTGGTTGTGAGGTATACTGCGGGTGCGGTTTTCTTGCTGAGTGATATTGGGTATTGTACGTTTCTGTTGTGGTAACAAATACTTGATTTGTGGCTTGGTGATGAGATGTACGGGCGGATGCAAATTGGTTAAGGTGTTCACTCATTCCGTTAATCTTATCAAGGTTGCAATTTGTATATGCAGGAAGAGTTAAATGTGTTATGGTATGGTTTGCATATCAACTAAGAATGGTGTCACTCAGGAAAAGTTACGATGCCATCAAGAAAGCTTATAAATCCCTTTTTTTGATAGTTGCATTGTAAATGGGCTGTATATGTTGGTTGACAATATTGTTGTTTTGTTTATAACATTGTAATGAAATGGGCTTCAAATCTTATTTCCTTGAGCCTTTTTTTTATTTCTCTTTATAACATTGTAACTGAAATGTTCAAGCTTTAATCCTTGCACCATTTAAAGACTCTTGCAATACCTTGAGTTCTTAAACTTCTCATATTGACTCCTCATTCATATTTGAAACCAAATCTCGTTATCTTGAATTTTCACTCGAAATGAATAACGCCTTGAATTGGTCCTCGAAAAAATAAAATACTCCCTGAATCGATCTTGGACTTTTGGACTTTGCAAATTGAATAATCTCCTGAGACATGAATTAAATATGAACCAAACACAAATCAATCTCGAAGTTTGCCACTTGAAAATATGATGAGCCAAAACTTTCATTATAGACTTCTTGAGCATGCCTTAAAACAACTTATGTCATATAGCTTGCACCATGGCTTAACCCTTTGAACATTTAATCGTAATAACACGCCTTAACCTTCTCTTATCTTTAATTGAACTGCACACCCTCCGTAAAGGCTTACGACCACACTAAACACAACCAACAAAACTCCAAGACATGAGAAATAACTAGAGAATTATGGTCCAAAGCCAAATGATCATCTAGAAAGCAACCACCAAGCAATACTATTATCCATAATAATAATAAAAAGTAAGAAAGATAGGACAAATTTGGGGTATGACAGGTAGATCATGGCTCCACGCTCGTGTTCTTTAAACCTAGGCCCTTGTCTGTTTATTTGTTTACTTGTGTGTATATGTGAATCTTTGTTTGCCCGTGTTTGTGCATACTTGCATTCATGAAGATCATACCATAAAATCTTCGTGGAACTTAGACGTTTGTTTGTAAACATCAAGATTATCATGGATAGTGAAAGGAAGAAAACCTTGAAGTACACTTACAAGAGTCTTAACTTGGATGACCTAAGGAGGTTGGGTACCTTGGTGACAAATCTAGAAAAATTCAAGAGCAGATATGGGAAACTGTTGTCATTGTTGAAGATAAAGATGGATAAAGGACTTCTCTCCACTCTACTATAGTTCTACGATCCATGCTACCATTGTTTCACTTTTCTTGACTACCAGCTCGTACCTACGCTAGAAGAATACTCCTATCTGGTTGGTTTTCCAATTCTTGATGAGTCTCCTTTTCCTATTTTAGAGAAAGACCCCAAGGAGCAGGACATTGCTAAGGCTACACATTTGGGATTGGTTGATATTCAAAACAACATGACTACAAAAGGGGGAGTTTTTGGCTTGACTACAGAGTTTTTGATTGGGAAAGCTCAGTATTACACCGACCATTTGAGCATGGACACATTTGAGGCTATCATTTCCTTGATCATTTATGGTATCCTTTTGTTCCCTAGCTTTGAAAACTTTGTGGACCTCAATGCCATCAAAATCTTCTTGAGGAGGAAACCTGTGCCTACTTTGCTAGCAGATGCATATCATTCTGTTCATCTGAGGAATTCCCACAATAGAGGGATGATCACTTGTTGTGTTCCATTATTATACAAGTGGTTTATTTCACACTTGCCTAAGGCTAATGCTTTTTGGGATCTTAAGAAAGGTTGGTGGTCACAAAAGATCATGGCTCTCACTTACTCTGACATTGATTGGTATAATCGTGTCTATGATGGCGTGATAATTATTGATAGTTGCGGAGATTTTAGTAATGTACCTCTTCTTGGTACTAAAGGAGGAATCAACTATAATCTAGTCCTAGCTCGTCGATAGTTAGGATATCCTTTGAAGGATAAACCTAACAGTGTCCATGTGGAAAGTATCTTCTTCAAGGAAGAAGATAGTAAGGAGCTAAAGGAGAAAATCTTGAATGCTTGGAGCCATTTACATAAGAAAGGAAAGAAAGACATAGGAAAGCCTAATTGCGTCTCTTTGGAACCCTATCTCCAATGGGTCGGAAGAAGGGAAATTAAGATGAAATTTCCCTATTCCCGACAAGAGCCCATAGTTCTGAAGGAGGAACCCATCTCGATCGTCATGTCTGAAGCAGAGGAGCTGAGAATCGCTTTGAGAAAATCACAACAAACAGAAGACGCTTGGAAAAACAATTATCAAGTGGCTATTGAAGAGAATGCAGAACTCCAGAGACAATTGCAAATGAAGAATGAAGAAGTGTTTTCTTGTAAGAAGAGGAAGGTGCAGGAGGATTTATTTTCCTCTAGCCCTCACTCAACTCCATGGAAATTGATTGTGGATAAGCTTATTTTCGAGAAGGCTCAGATGGAAGAAGAGATCAAGAAGCTCAACATAAGGCTGTTAGAAGGATCTCCTTATGACTGTTGTTAGCTTTTATTTAGCTTTCAGTTTAAGACTCTTGTAAGAAGTACTAATGTGTTGTAATTCAATCTGTTGGATAATGAAACTGGGTTTTTGGTATCTCTTGGTGTTTGTGAATATATGTGTTCCACAACACTTTTGCATTGCATTCATGTTTTGTTAACCATTCAAGGAATTAAACTTTTTTTTGCAGACATTATAGAATGGATCATAGAAAGAGAGTAACTTCAAAATATACATTTCAAAGTCCAAAGTTGGAGGATCTGAGGAAGCTGGGAGGTTTAGTAGAAGATCCGTTGACATTCAAAGATAAGTATGGAAGTATGTTGTCATTGCTAAGACTTCAGGTCGATGAAGGGATGTTGTTAGCACTCATACAGTTCTACGATCCAATCTATCACTACTTCACGTTTCCAGATTACCAACTGCTGCCAACTTTGGAAGAATACTCTATGCTAATGGGATTAGGCGTCACTCTTAAACCATTTTCTGGAAGAGAAGGGACTCCTAGTGAAAGGGCTATTGCAGAGGCTAAGCATTTAGAGCTGAGTGAGGTGTAGTCTCACATGACTGTCAAAGGAGGTTTCTATGGATTACCACTTGTGTTCTTATTTGAAAAAGCTCAGTACTATGCCGAGTTGAAGAATTCTGAGGCATTTGAGGCTATCTTGGCATTGGAAATCTATGGGCTCTTCTTGTTTCCGACTGCTGATGACTTTGTCGACGAGAGTGTAATTAACCTTTTCTTGATCATGAATCTTGTTCCCACCTTATTGGATGACGTTTATTTTTCCATTCATTTGAAAAACTATCATGAGAAGGCCAGATTATATGTTGCATCGCTCTTTTATACAAGTGGTTTATTTCACACTTGCCAAGGTCACCCTTGATTTGGGATATGCAGAGCAGACTCTCATGGACATAAAGGATTCTGTCACTCAAGCACTCGGACATCAAGTGGTACGATCCTATGTATGGAGGAATTGTCATGATCCATAGCTGCAAATATTTCCCTAATGTGCCTCTTCTTGGCACCAAGGGGGTGTATTAGCTACAATTCTATCTTAGCTCATCGCCAACTTGGATACCTGATGAAAGATGAACCTGATCCAGTCTTTTTGAAGGTTTTTTTTCTTTAAAGAATGAAAGAATCCAGTTCTCAAAGCTCAGATTGTGTACGTATGGCGTCATATTCGTACAAAGGGGATAATCGCGTTGGGATACCCTGATTGTTGTGTCTCATAATCTTATCTACTATGGGTTAAGGAGATAGCTCTAAAGATGTTCTACACCCACTTTGAGTCAATCCCTGTAACTCCAGAAGATCCTACTTCTATTACGGAATTGAGAACTGCATTGGCTAAAGCTGAAAGGGGAGCGAAAGCTTGGAAATATAAATACTTCATGGCTGTGCAAGAAAATGAAGAACTTCAGAAACTACTCCATCAAGATAAGGGAGGGAATTGGCAAGAAGGGTCCTATCGTCAGAAGGATTAAGACCTCAGTTTCCATTGTTTTACTGTTTAATTTGTATTTGTACTTTGGCCTTGAATATGTATTGATTTTTTTGAAACTCTCAGTCATGTAACTTATGAAGATATTATGCTATTTGTTAATCTCCATTATTATAATGTTTGTAAACATATTCTTTGGATTCCTTGAATGTTTGGTTTGCATTTTCATCTGCATTCATAAGCATTGCATGTGCATATTTTGTTCCGTAGCTCATCTCGTTGTCTTATCTTCAACCGATCACACTGAGTTCCTGACACAAGTACAACACACGAGCCCAAAATCGTCAAAGGATGGCTGAACAAAATTTGGAATTAGACAGGGTCAATAATGAACTTGAAGATTTACGTGGAAGTGTGGGGCAGACTATGGAGGTCCTGCAGGTCATCAATGCAAAAATGGACACTTAAGCTACTGTGGTTTCTGAAGTTACCAATATAGGTGTGGAGCCAACTCTAACAGTAGTCACTGCTGCAAATGTACCACCATATGGGTTATCTCCTGGGTTTGTACCTCCACCTCTTTCAGTGCCAGTTAACCAACAATCAGTTCCCTTGGGGGCAGAAATTCCCCAAGCTGTTCCGACCTACACTCCAGCCTTTGTACAAACTCAAGTGCGTCCTATTTTTCATAATAAACAACAAGTGTATGAAGTTCCTGATGGGTCTGAAGAGGGAAGTGAACGTCATGAAAAACTGAAGGAAAATGTGGAAACTATAGGAAGGAAAGTCAGAGTGATGGAAGGAAAGGATATCTTTGGTGCTAATCTCAGGGATATGTGTCTAGTATCTGGGTTAGTGATTCCCCTAAAATTCAAAACTCCTAATTTTCATCAGTATTCTGGTGCTACTTGTCCAAGAACACATTTGATTATGTATTATAGAAGGATGGATGCCTACGTGGAAGATGATAAAATGATGATTCACTGTTTACAAAATAGTCTGAAGGGGGACTTTGCCAAATGGTATTTGAGCTTGGATCAATCTCGTATCCACAGTTTCAAGGATTTGGCTGACGCTTTTGTGAAGCACTATAAATACAACATGGATTTAGCTTCTGATAGGAGACCATTATTAAGTATGTCACAGAGAAGCTCTGAATCTTTTAAGGAGTATGCATAGCGATTGAGGGAGACTGCCTCTCAGGTGGAGCCTCCGCTAACTGAAAAAGAGTTGACAGACTGGTTGGTGGACACAGTAAGGCTGGAGTTTTATGAGAAAATGATTAGTAGTGTAACAACTAGCTTCTCTGATATAGTAGATGTAGGTGTGATAGTAGAACTAGGAATGAAAATGGAAGGATGACCGATACTTCTAGTAGTTACAACAACAACAATGCCAAGAAATTTAATGGCAATTTTCACAAAAAGAAAGGAGAGATGAATGCCATAACAATAGGAAAGAAGAATCAGCCCTGGAAACAACCTTATCAACAGTATCAACAACCTTAGTAAGGCTATATTCAATAACCTCAGCAAAGTTTTACTCAGCAGCCAATGTATCCCGTGCAGTATGCATAACAGCTGTATGTGGTAGCTATAATGCTCACATTCAGCAATTCAGTTCCAACTTATCAGGCGATGTAACAGGAACCTATGTATCCACCAGCACAACAACCAGGGTATCAACAAGCACATAATGCTCCAGCTTATCAATAATACCAACAGCCTCGGGCTCAAGCACTCAGACAAAACTTTCAAAACAGAAGACCAGCAGGAAGGCCTCCCATTCCTCTGATCCCAACGACCTATACTGAGTTGTACCCATCCTTAGTACAACAAGGGATGATTATGAATCGACATTTGAGACCACCTTCAGACACCTCATCTCCTTACTATAATCCTAATGCTCGTTGTTTATTTCACGAGGGTGCTGCTGAACATGATTTAGAGGGATGTCTTGCCCTGAAACATCTTGTCAGAGAATTTGTGGGAAAATTGTTTAGTCTTTTGATTATGTGCAACCCAATGTTAAGAATAACCTGCTGCCAAACCATGGGGGAGTTCATGCCATAAAGGAGGCATTAGATGAGTGGATAATCTGTGATGCATTATAGGTCAAAACTCTGTTGCGATCTCTTCGTGAAAAATTATTAAAGGTAGGTCTAATTGAAGGTGTCCATGCTGATTGCAAAGAATGTTCTGTTAATCCCAGAGGATGTTGTGTGGTTCAGAGAAATGTGCAAAAATTGATTGATGACAAATTTCTGCAAGTATGTAGCAAGATCAAAAGGGAGGAAGTTTTGGTGATTGAACCCATTTTCAACTTACCAAAGAACAGTGAAAAGGTCCCCGTGTTTAAAGTGCCTGATTCTGGTTCAGTGAATACGGTCTTCAAAAGTATTAAACCTGTTTTCAATGTCTCCAAGCCTGCTAAATCAGCAATTGGTACCCCCAGACCGATTATAATCCAAAAGCCAAGTCCTTTTTGTTTTGAGAGTACAAAAGTTGTCCCTTGGAGGTATGATATGACGGTAATTGATCAAGGATCAGGGAAAGTCATTTAGAATGAAGAAATAAGGGTTAATTAAGCAGATGTGATAAATACTGCAGGAATTAGCAAAATGACCCGCAGTGGTCGGATCTATCACAGGGAAGCCTTGCAAAAAGTGTTAACACAGGTGCATGTGACAAAAGATATAACAATTGGTTAATTTGATTATGTGATCGCTAATATTACTACTTGAAATACTTTAAGCTTTAGCAATGAGGAGTTGCCAAGAGAGGGATGTAATCACAATCGCGCGTTGCATGTATCTGTTAGATGTTAGAAGAATACTTTGGCACGAGTCTTGGTTGATACCGACTCTTCTCTGAATGTGTTGCCTAAAAGGACACTTACCAAACTAGAGTACAAAGGGACAGAGATACGGCCAACATCGTTGATTGTTAAAGCTTTTGATGGTTCAAAAAGGACTGTTGTTGGAGAGGTAGAGTTTCCAGTTATGATAGGTCCCATGTATTTGACATCACGTTTTAAGTGATGAACATCAATCCAGCTTATAGCTGCTTGTTGGGACGACCATGGATTCGCGCAGCTGGTGCGATGACTTCTAATTTACATCAGAGGATGAAATTTGTTATGGATGATAAATAGGTAATTGTGCATGGTGAAGAAGACTTAATGGTGAGTAACTTGTCATTATTTAGGTACATTGAAGCAGATGAATATGCGCTATAAACTTCTTTTCAAGCGCTCGAGATAGCCAATATTTTGTTGGTAGAAGAAATAGTAGTTAAGAATGGTCCATCTTTTGTGTCTACTCAGAGCATGAAGTCTACGCTGAAAGAGGGTGCTTCTGCAGGTTAGGTAGAGGTCATCAAAGTGGAAGCAAGATTGGGTCACCAAGGGTTGAGTTACAAACCAACTCATGATGGGGCATCAACTTCAGTCAAAGGATACCCAAAGACTATTCAAGAGGTGTTTATCAGTGGGGGTTTCCAAATCAACACTATCGAGGAGGATTTTAAAGAGGAAGATGTTGATCACCTGATGTATCATTATGAAGCTTCCTTGGACAACTGGGAAGCTATTGAGATTCCTGTTATCATTCCTATATGTCGCATCGCTGCGAAGAGGGGCCGACAATGACAGAAGAGTCGCCACCATTCGTTATTTATTCCAAAGAGAGGGAAAGGAAACGATCAGAGAAAACCTAACGAAAAGGGAATAAGACAGGTCATCGCAACCAAATCTCGGGTTCGGGAGTCGGTTACGCAAGGGGAACGTATTAGCACCCCTCACGCCCGTCGTACTCGACGGGATCCATGCTTGTTGTCTAGTCTAAAAGGGTGTAAATCTATCTATGCTAAAGGATCACGGGGGCAAAAGAAAAGAAAAGTGACTCGATAGAGCATCGCCGCTCTATGCCTACGTGTTCCCTCGTGCAATGGGAAAATCAGAGTCAACGTAGTTCAGAAAACTACGGGTGAAGGTAGGGGGAAGGTTGCTCGCCAAGACATTGTCGTCTTGTGCCTATGTATCCTCGTCTGGTATGAGAAATTAGAGCAAACATAGTTCGGGGTGACACGACCATAGGTTGGTTCAAGTGTTTTAAATTGAGTAGGGTTAAACAACGGTTCCAATAGTTAGGGACAATTCCTGTTTGCGGTAGAACCAAAGCTTAACAAAACTCTTTCTGAAAATGGTTTTCCAATTAACATCCCGAGGGATAAAAAAGATTTGATGTTTTTGTTTTGTGTTTTTTAAGACAAGAAGTGGATTGAGTTATGGTTTGAAACTCATGTCGCACTAAAGACTATGACTAGAGAGCGAATGCGTCACATATCGCCCAAAGGACATACACTAAACACTCTAGACAGTTGAGAGGAGGCCCCCCAACCATCATTCCTCGAATACTTAAGGCTCATAGAGTACAACACAAACTGTCCTTTATTAAGTGTTTTGAATTGTTTAGGAGATGAGAAGAGAAAGACTCGAACTAAAGGGAAACCGGACCCTAAAGTTATAATGTACAATGCTCTTAAAGTTAAGATGAAAGGGGAGAACTAACCTAATGTTATCATGCAAAGGATTGAACACCTAATGTCTCTCCTACTCCCATCCTAAACGGAGGGACTAGGAATCCTAAGGGGATCATGGCACAAGGCCAAGTAAACACCAAATAATTCACTCACAAGTGAAATGAAGAAAAAGAAAAGAAATTGATGAAATAAAATAAAATGATAAAATGGAAAATAAAATAAAATAAAAAGGATGGAAAATAAAATAACACATTAAAATACTTGAAAATGATTTTTTGGGATTTTATAATATCTAAAACTAATTTTAAAATAAATAAAACAAAACAAGAAGAAAAGAAATAAAATAGAAGAAATAAAATAAATAAGTCATAAAAAAAAGGCAATGTTTATATTAGGAGTTGAACCCTTGACCTTGGGGTTCCAAACTTAAAACTATACCAACCAGACCAACTTCACGCGTGTGAACAAGAAATGAAAAAAGAAACAAAAATATAAAAAAACAAGAAAGATCACAAATAAAGAAATAAAAATGCCCCTCGCTGGGGATCGAACAGGGGTTCAAGGTATGGCAAGGCAAGGTTTTAACCACTGGGGTGGCAATACATTCATTGTATAACGCCACCCCATCTGAATATACACCAAAACGCGCGCAAATGCTGGGCAAAACTCAAGGCAAGAACAAGTGAAACTCCAAAAACGATTTGGTCACAACTTTACAAATTCCTATCCAAATCTCATGAAATAAAAGTCTATCCTGCCTGAAATCTCGTGAGGATTACAATGGTACCACCCAAAATTTCAAATGATGCACACAAATTAAAACACGATGGTACATGCAAGTATGTGTTTGGAAATTTATTTTTAAAGTGATGGCTCAAAACAGACATGTTTAACACTAATCAAAGGCCTGCACATGCTCTAAATAAGTTGTCAATTGATTTTAGATAGGAAGGAGGTCCAAATTCAAGGTAAACCAGCATATGACATATGAGTTGCAAAATGATGAAGTTGTGTTTGAAAAGCATTTGAAGATCAAATGACCCAAACAGATGGGTTTAAGAGCAAACAAAGGTCCACACAAGTCTTAAACACATTGCTCATGATTATTTTCAAAGAAAATAGGCCAAACCCTCACTGAATCACAAAGTGACTTCCATGCTGCAAGTTTTAATGAAAGGGCTTTTATGGACTTGGTATCTAAACAATGCCAAAGCAAAGATCTATGACAGCAACCAAATTATCAATCCAAACTGTTATAGGTTAAGAATTCAACACACATAAGCTGCAACCAGATGAACTGAAATTTGATGGCATTTAGGGGTTGACAAACCTCATAGCAAGAACTGGAAGAATCCAAACAAACATACTTCACATGGCCATAAACATTAATCAAATATTTTCCTTTGAAAGGTCAAACATAACACTGATGGAGAAAAAAAAAAGCAAACCTCTATCTTGATCTAGACAGCCAGATCAAAACATCAAGCTTCACATGGCAGCAATCATGCAAACCATCCTAAACTTCAACAACATCAGATCAATCATATGTTGAAAAACAAAACCTGGCCTGAGTTCAAACCAACAGACAACACCAACTCAAGTAAGCCAAGAAATCCTACTGAGTACTCTTACCTCTCAAGCAATTATCAAATCAGTTATCCTTTAAGCCTTTCAGTTATGAATTGACAGGTTCAACACAACTTCTAACAACAAGTTTTTCATGCAAAGAAAGATTATAATGATAGTCTCAAACCCTCACGCTAAACCACATATATAGTCAATAACAAAAACATGGTCTGCCCACAACAAACTTGGACAGTGAATTGAACCTCAAAGCACCATGTCAATGACATCCAAACCTTCAATCTGTCATGAACTAAAGCAAACAACCTTCTCTCACCAAAACCTACCAGCAACTCCTACTAATCTTAACATCACCATGCCAAGTCAAAGAGTTGATACACTTAAAACCCACCACCATGAGTTGACAGAATTATGAATCTATGAAGAACCAACATGCTATGAGTTTTATCCAAATGACCTCTTAAGAAACAAAGGAATCCTTGATGCATAATCAGTTGGCAATACCCTCATCAAATGCCAACAAATTATTTCAAAAAAACAAAATGGTAGTCCATAACATGACAATGTTAAAAAAACATAGATTCCATCAAAGGCTCAGCACCAAACCTTCATAAAAGTGAGAAACCACAACATGCTATCCTAATGGAATTCTAACAGAAGATTCTAAGGTATTGACAAACACAAATCTCAACACAACTTTGGACAGCAGGCATAGCAAGAGTGCAATAGGTACACCAATCTGTCTTAAATAAATCTAACAGTAGCTGCTCTCAACAATCAAAAACCAAACCACATATTGAAATGGTAGCCACTACTCTAAAAGTAATCACAAGCCCTTACTTGGTATTCCAAATCTGTTCCAAAACCAACAACACCAACCTACGACCCTAACCAACAACTGAGGTTATTCTAGATAGGCTCTATCATGCACCTAGGCAGAATTAAACCAACAGCTCTCAAATGGCATCCAAAGCATGAACCAAAGCTAATCTCAACCGCATAACAGGTTGCCAAACACACCAACACATTCCCAACAGGAGAGGGTCATGGTATCAAAATATTTCTAAATCCATCTATTCCAGTCAGCTAGCCCATTATTCAACAACAAAAACATGTTACACAAAAAGTATTGACAGTAACAAAACCAAACTTGACATCACAATATCCAATCCTAAAACTCACCATCTGTTCCAACAGTGATGTTCAACATGATGCAAATAGGGATAAGTAAAGGTTTGTTCAAACTTGAAGTATCAAACTCATGATGAGTTCTAGAGGAAAAGCCCAGTCTCTTAATAATAACACAACAAGGCTGTTAAATGGTGGATGGCACACTAGCATCTAGAACAGGTTAACATGAACACAACATAAACCAAGGCAAACTCAGCTCACACACATAACCAACCAGCCCTCAACCAAAAGATTCAAACATGATTCTGATGGGAATCGATGTTGGTCAATCTCCTCCATAGACCTGAACATTGAACTAAGTCTCAAGGCACCAAGTCAATGAAATCTAAACTTCATTCTATCATGAACTGAAGCAAACACCTTCTCTTACCAGAGCATACCTCAACCAAAACCTTACCATCAAGCAGTGAACCTCATCATCCTTAACTCAACCCAAACTTTCCTAAAGCAACAATAGGCTACTAAAGGTCAAACAACAACATGAGCTTAACAGTAAACCTAAACAGATCCAAAACAGAACCACCTTGAAAAGAACTGCACAAAGCTGAGGAATACAAGCTCATTAATCCTTCATGTCAGCAAAACTGGTCACAAGCTACACATTGCCAAAATCTAAACACCTATCCAGCTAAGGCTCAAAAGTCTAGAGTTACAACTTAGGATGCTAAACTGAAGCTTAAACAAAGCCACGTCAGGGACATAGCATCCATATAAAGAGTCAACAGACTCAAGGCACATGAGTTGACAGTTCACACATAAACTCTAGCATCAACCTTAAACAAGGCTCTAGAGGCAGTGACAAACATGAATCACACAACAACAACAGGTTTCAACACATGACATATCCAACACATGTAACAACACATTTGTAATTGTAATGACAAACACAAATCAACTCAAGACAAAACTTCACTCATGATTCATAATACATGAATAACACACGTTAAAGGTACACTCATGGCATAATCATGATCAAAACAGTTGATAAACATAAAACATGGACATGCTCACAACACACTCAAACAAAATCCAAGAATACAAACAAACTCAAACATGTTTAATGATATTGATGCATATGAAACAGAGAGTTTAGAAATAACTTACCTCTTGAAGACTTCCCAAAGCAATCTAGCAGCAGGCTATCCCTTTCTTGAACAAGCTTTGATGTTTCTCCCCAACTTGATGCAACAGTTGATTCTTAGAGCAGTTCGAGAGAAGAGTCAACAGCTCCTCCTTTTGTAAACAATTTCAAAGTGGTGTTGAGGTGATGAAATTGTGATGAAGAGTTTGAAAAATGGTGAGTAAATGAGTGAGATTCGAGGGAATTTTCAGAGGAGAGCAAAAATGCCAAATCTGATTTCTTTCTCAAATGGTGGCTAGGGTTTTGCCCAGCTGCTAGTTAGCTTAAATAGGATGTGAAAAGGGGATTTTTGGGGATTTTACTGTGGTGAAAGACGGATGAATCAGATGCTACATGTTCAAGGTTATTTGAATCAAATGGTGAATCAAAGAGTAGTACATAAGCATGCTGGCTTTCTTGTTGTTTTCTGGAGTGGAGGGAACAAGCTGGGTGGTCTGTATAGTGGGCAGAATGAGGGTGGCTGGTCTCCTCCTTGTTTGGGCAAAGGATTCAAAAATGAACCACAAGGGTACATTGTGTGTTGGTCTTGTTTTGGCAAAGTTTGGTTGGCCTAAGATATCATCTCATGCGCATGGTTTTAGAGCAAGAGTGAATGCTGCAGGCTGTATAATGAAAATACAAGGTTATGCCAAAGTGCTACACAATACGAGTCTTGAAAACATGTTTAAACCACCAACTTTGAGTAATGATATCTTTGTGCACACAACTCCATTTGCTTACTTCTTGTGCTCAAATGAAAGAGGGCATGGAGTAGAAAAAATTTCATGTTGGAGTCATATTGATTTGAGGATTAGAAGACCGTGAAATTTGTGGTTGAAAATCGTGGCAAGCAAACTGTTCATGAAATAACTTAGAAAAAAATTCTAAGTTATGGATTTGGCTTATTTTTCCTCAACTTTGCACATCCATAACTTGAACTTCTCAAATCCAATGGAGGACTTCTTGTACTTTTTGGAAAGCTTGGAACACACTCTACAACTTTCATTTGGGACAAAGTTTCATTTGACATCAAGAAGGTGATGAAAATTGGCTTGCAAAGTGGTGCAAAAATTTGTCCAAACTTAACAACTTTTGAAATCATTGAAATCTCCAACTTTGATTGATCATAACGTGAGCTCCAAATATCATATGATTATGAATTGGTACTCAAAAGAAATCTTGAGATACAAGGAACAACTTTGATGTTGGCCAAAGGTTCATTTGAAACCTTTATCATGAAGAAAAATGACTTTGAAGATGGCTGTTCCAAACATAAAACTTTCCAAAAATAGAAAGTTTCTAAAACCCTAAATCCCAAAATAGCAACTTTCAATAACTCTTGATTTTTCATGATTTCCTTGACTTTTCTTGATCAAATTCCACCCATTGGTCATATTGAAATTAAGGATCATAATCTTTACCTCAAAAAGTTAGGAGTTGACTTTTCCACTGCATAATTGACTTTTTTTTCAAACCTCCTAATTTTCAATTGACTGATCAATCAAAACTCTTCTGATTAAAATTGATGGTCCAACTCTCATCCCCGAACACCTTAGGACATATGGAGGGCCATGGAAACAAGTTTGCTTTAAGAAACAAGTTTTATCCTGATTAAAATTGAAACCCTAATCTCTCCTTTTTTTTGCCTAGGCATTGTTTAGATGAACTGAGTGACCATTTCGACTCCTCTATGACCTCAGAGGTATTCAACAAACTTCTACCTCATGTTCACACTAATGATATAACCTTATGGACCCCTTGACAACATTCTGATGGTTTGTACCGGTGCCTTTGCTTGAGCTTGAAACCAATAAAGACTCTCCTCTTTGATGATACACAAACAAACACTTGATCCCCTGTAAGAACTATGCTATGCAAATGAAAAAAAATGCTTAAAATGCAATGAAATATAAGCCAAATATTAAGAAAAGAGGTTGGTCAAATTTTGGGGTACAACACTATGCTGAAGTAATTTATTGATGTTCTCTTTTGTTTTGTTGTTTTCAAACTTCCACAACCGTGCTCAAGGCTATAGGATCATTTTGTAGGGCTCCATGCTTTCAAGTTTTTATGATTAATGACGATGTTTTGTTAAACTCCTAATTTTGTTTCATTTAGTGTTTTTTGTTTTTGTTTTTACTTTTAAACAAAATCGCAATCTTTTAATAAAAAAAACAAAATATTTCTTTCTTTTCCCATTGCATATGTTTTTGTGTATTTTAATGATTAAGCCATTCCAAACATACATAGAAACCCCAAAATCTTTCGAATCCAATGACTTTGTTTTCCCTCATGACTTTGACTCACCCATATACCAAGCTGAAAGATGAGGATGGAGATTTTGAGATCCCAGATGAACTGGCAAAGATGGCAGAATATGAGTACATGGAGCTTCAACCTCACCAAGAGCAAGTGGTTGTTGTTAATCTCAGCATTGAAGAAGACAAGAAGGAAGTCAGAATTGGGACAACACTTGGGGTAGAAATCAAGCAGCGACTAGTGAAGCTTTTAGAAGAATATGTTGATGTATTTGCCTGGTCACACCAATATATGCCCGTAGTACCCCAAACTTTGCTCATCTTCTCTTGTGTTCTTGGCTTATGATTCTTTGCATCTTCATATTCATGTTTGCATAACATTTATTCTTGGCAGGGGACCAAGGTATCATGGTTTGTTTCTCAAGCAAGAAGGTTGTGTTTCTTCAAGTTTAAGCAAGGTGTTCTCTATGACTTTGTGGGTTTCTCAACCCTAGAAGTCCCTCATCATCAAATTTGGTTCAAGGCAACATCATTCAAATATCATATGTGTTTCATTATGGCTTATTGTGCAAGAAATCATCAAGAGATTCAAGTTTGGTGCAAGGTGTTTGACCTAGTATAGCAATTTGTGGATGCTAAGATCAAACGAGAATAACTCCTTCAATTTTCAACATATTGAGGTGGTTCTTTTTCTAATTAACTCTTCTCATCATCCCTAACAAGTTTTATTTGCAAGGAAAGATCAAATTATGCTTGGAATGTCATCAAAAGTTTCAAGATATTATAGGTCATTTTGGGTTTTAGAAGGATTTCTAGGTCAACTTTAAAAGAACATAACTTGGTCAATTTTTATCATTTGGAGCCCATTCTTTTTCTAGAATAAACTTGAAGATATCCTCCACAACTTTTATTCAACATGGAAGAGCTAAAAACCGATGGAAGGTCTTGGTTTTCATCAAAATATTATAGGTCTCTTTTTAGTCCCTAAAAGACTTGAAATTTTTCTAAGTGTTTTATGATTTTCACTTCTCTCATGGAGGCTACTTTGACAGACCATATCTCTCGACTCAAGCTGCCAAATCAATACTTTCTTTTCACATTGCAAAGATTGCATCTCCCTCTATCCAATGCAAGAAGAATCAACCCAAAAAGCCTCCTACATTGTGAGCACCAAGGTTGCAAAGTTTGAATTTCAAAGCTGAGATTTCTCTACAAGTCAGAATTGGAATTGTTTGAATTGGCCTCTAATCACAAAATTAAGCCATGAATTCAATCTAAACATTATTAACCAACTTGCCTGGGTTGATTAGAGCCTTGAAACGCAAGTTTTGAGTGAGTTTTGACAGATTTCAAGTCACACTTTGAGCATGATGCCGGTGTGCATGATTTCCATCCAAGTTGCCTCATTCACCCTCCATTTTGATTCAGATAGCTTCTCCTATAAATAGGGAGTCATTTCCACCCATTTGCACAAGCTTTTGACATCCAAAACCATGCTGCCAAGATCCCATTTGAACTCTTGAGCTTGAACTTCGAATTTCCATTTCCACACCTCAAACACTCAAATTCTCCATCAGTTAGCTTCATCAACATCCAATGAAGCTAACTAGCTCAAGAACTTGAAGAATCGTGGCCTGAATCAAGCTAGGGAACTCCATTTTCAGAGCTTTAAGGTTGAGCTTTAACATGTATAATTCTCAACCATTTTAATTCAAATTTGTTGCTAAAATGTAGCCCTTGGCATGCTGATGATGTTTGTATCGTTAGTTTTAGTTGTAGTTAGGTTTTGTTGTTGAATTTTCAAATTCGTGTTTAAATCTTGTTCTGGTTTTTGTCAAATCGAGTGAGTTGTAGTTTAAAGAAATTTGGCGCGATGATATGGTTGAGATCGTTTTGAAAAGACGCATCAAATGAAACCACTATGAGCTCCATTGATTATGGTTTGAAGGATCTACGACTTCTGCAAATCCTTGGTGGTTTCAGGTGGCTGGAGGTTGAAGATAATAATCTTACCATCCATTGTGGCACCTGTTTTAATCTGATGCTTTTGACTTTGTTTGGATCTGTGTGGATGAGCTGACTTGTGTCTATTATGGATGCGCGCTTTCTGATCCTTGGATAAGCCACGTCATTTAATGAGATGAGATCTAACGCATCTTGTTTTTTCTGTTTTATTTTCTTTTTCTAATTTGTTTTTAAATTCATTTCATTTTCAGAAATTCATATTAAATTCATTTTTTATCAGAAAAATACCAAAATATTTTCTAAAAGTTTCTTTTATTTTTCTTTTTATGATTTATACTTTTGTGCTTTTTTATTTTGCATTTTTGTATTGTTCATGATTTTTATATGTTTTGCATGATTTTAATTGGTTTAAAAAATACTTTTGAGCCATTTAAAATTATGAAATTATTTTCATATGATCCTATGATGGTTTTGAACCTAAGGTGGTTTTCTTGGATTTTTGTTTTCTGTTTTTGGTATTTTCATGTATTTCTTATTTATTTTCTTGATTTTAATTAATTTAAAATTATTTTTGAGCATTAGAAAATGTTGAGAAAATTTTCACGTGATCCTGTGATGGTCCTAGACCTATGGTGATGCCTTTGAGTCTTCACTCATGCCTTGATCTCCTCTCTTCCTTTTTTTAGGGTTTTTATTTTATTTTATTTTATTTTGGTTTTTATTTGTTTATTTTGGTAAATAAATGACCTAAATCCACTATGAGGCGATTCTCTTGATTTCTCCTCATTCCATTATGGATTTTTGATGTTTACCTTGGTGTTCCTTCAATTGTGTTTGTTGTTGATGGTTGATCCACTTTGAAGTTTGACTTTGACTTTCAAACTTAAGTGATCCCTCTTGTGCATTCATGATCTGGTGTATACTATTTGGTTTAGTTTTATGGCTGTCCCCTCTTGTCTCTTGGTTTATTTGATTGCATGATGCTTTTCTCTTTGCTTTGCTTCTTGTTTGGTTCATCTGATTGAGCATTAGGTGGTTGGTTTTTCCTTTGGTTTTTGTCTGCATTTTGGTTTTGTTTTGGTTTTGGGATGCACCTACGATATGTTGATTTGAGGTGCTATTGTCCCTTTGTTTGGATTAACCCTTTTTGTGTTTGTTCTTCATCTTTCTTCTTCTCTCTTTGTGAGATCTCTTTTAGTTTTATTTTCATCTGTGATTAAAATGGATATTGTTTACTTGTGCTTACTCACATGATCCCTTAGGATTCCTAATCCCTTTGTTTAAGATGGGAGTAGGAGAGACATTAGGCTTTCAATCCTTTGCATGATAACAAATAGGATAGTCCTTTTCATCTCAACTCAAGGTCCATCATTTGTATGATAACATTAGGTAGACTTTCCTTTCATCCTAGCCTTAGGACCATCTTGTATGATAACATTAGGATTTTCAGTTTCCCTTTAGTGTTCTTCTATGCCCTCTCTTCTCATCTCAAACAACTCTAAGACACTTAATAAAGAATGATAAACATTGTGCGTCACGAGCCTTAAGTATGTGGGAAATGATGAGTGAGGGGTTTCTCCTCACTTGTCTAGAGTGTTTAGTGTATGCCCTTTGGGCGACATGTGACGCATTTGCTCCTATTTCATAGTCTTTAGTGCAATGTAAATCTCAAACAAAGTCAACTCACTTCACTAAAACCAAAAAACCAAATTCAAACCTTTTTATCCTTTGGGATTGTTCTTCAAATCATTTTCAGAAAGAGTACTTTACTTTTTCGTTCTACCGCAAACAGGCACCGACCCTAACCGCTGGAATGGACAACAGACGTGAGGGGTGCTTATACCTTCCCCTTTCGTAACCGGCCCCCTAACCCTAGATTTGTTTGTGATGACCTTGTCTTCTCCCGTTCTTTTAGGTTTTCTTCGATCGTTCTCTTACCTTCTCTTTGGGATAAATAACATTTGGTGGCGACTCTTCTGTTTGTTTCCGCCGGCTCTTTTCGTAGTTGCGATAGCTGGTGACTCTGCTGGGGACTCTGGTTCCCTATGTGAGTCAATCCTAGTGCTTGTGTGTTTTATTTTTGGGTGTGTATTTGTGTATATGCATGTACTTTACTATTGTATTTATTTGCAGTAGTTTATTTTTGTTATCATATTATACTTTTGTTGTTGTGCTGTTGGGAGGGTTGTTCCACTGAGAGATAAGCCTAATACCCAGGTTTGAGTATACACCTAGTATTAGTGTGGAGAGTAGTGCGGGCTTGCATGTTTGGCATGCACGAGCCCTCATGAAATTCGCGTTTAGACGAGGTTTTCTTTGAAGACATCCTATCCTGTGCATCTTGGATAGTTGAGGGGGTGTTGGATCTGAAAACTAATGACTCTGGAGACCGTTCATTGGGAAGTCAGTTGATACCTCCTTGACTGACCGTGATGCCAAACCAGAGATGGTGAACGTATCATCGTTTCTCGACCTGAGAGTCCATGATACTGATGACCTGCATAGGATGCCGTACCTCTTCAGAGACTAGGTCCTACCAGTGAGTGGAGAGGCTTTTGCAGGAAACCTTGACTTTCAACCAACCCGATTTTCTATCAAAGCAGACTTTTGATCTTGAGTGTTTTGGTATTCTGGATTTCTTATCTGAGTGAAGCTCTGGTTCAACTCAGTCAACATCACATCATTTTTGGATACCTTGATCCCCTGTTTACATTTGCATAATCATTTTTGCATTAGCATGTATGTGTGTTCACCGATTCTTATTTTCCTTTTGATTCTAGTGATCTGGTTGGTTGCTAAGATGGAGTTTGAATTGAAGAACACTATCATCTACAATTTTCCGCTGCCAGAGTTAGGACCTTTATTTGGTCTTATTTCCATGGCTAGTGTTGGTGTCATGGAAGATTTCAGAAGAGATTATGGGAAGATTCTGAGTTTCGTCCACAAAGTTACAAGTTATGAACATGGAGCTATTCATACTTTGTTACAGTTGTATGACCCTCAACTGCGCTATTTCACATTTTCTGATTATGTTCTAGTTCCTACTTTGGAGGAATGTGCATTTCTAATGGGAGTTCTAGTCTTAGAGGAAAGGTTTTTCTTTCATTCTAAGGAAGAACCTGATCTAGAGAAGTTGGCAAATGCTCTTTATTTGAGCAAGTCTGATTTGGTGGATAATGTGGTCTGTAGGAGTGGAGTCTCTGGTTTTCCTTTGTCCTTCTTGGTGGGTAAAGCTCAGTATTTTGCTAAGGAATGGTGTTGGGTAGTGTTCAATGCTATTCTGTCATTGTGTATATATGGTATTGTTCTATTTCCCAATATACCAGACTCCGTTGATATGGACGCTTTTCACATATTTGCTTCCAAGAACCCTGTACCTACTCTCCCAGGGGATTTGTATCACTCAGTGCACTACAAAAATGAAAAGAGGAGAGGGAAAAATATTTCTTGCTGTGCATCATTGTTCCATAAGTGGTTCATGGATCATCTTCCTCGTATTGGAGATTTTGTTGATATAAAAGATACGCCTGAGTGGTTAGAGAGACTTATGGGCCTGACATCTAATGATATTATATGGTTTAATCGGGATTTATTTTGTGTGGAGATTATCTTTAGCTGTGGGAGTTTTCCTAATGTGCCTCTGATAGGAAGGAAATGAGGGATCAATTACAACCCTTCTCTTGCTGTCAGACAGTTTGGTTATGCCTTGAGAGGACCCCCGAAGGAAGAAGAAGTGTAGGAATCTCTGTACTTCATAGGTATAGCTGATTTTGATACTCTGGCTAGGATAAGGGAGGCCTGGGGAAGAATTCACAGAAGAGGGAAGTTTTTTTTTTGGGTAAAAGTGATTGCAAAGCTTCTGACCCCTATTTGGAGTGGATCCAGAAGAGAATAGAGAAAATGTTGTTGCCTTTTCTTGTCAGAGAACCCTTATATCCTTTAGTCATTGAGGAGCCTACGATAGTGGATATCTTAAGATATAATAAGCTTTGGGCAGAAAAGGAAGAGTTGCGCAAAGAGAACTGAGAGTTGAAATAGGAGATCAGCCAGTTGAAACGTGACAAAGGAGAAGCTGTTTATTTGGCTAAGAAGAAATCAGAGTCTTTAGTCAACATGGAGAAAGAGTTATCTGAACACCTCAGAATACAAGAGTGGATTGGTCAAGACCTAAAAAGTACTTGCAGCATTCTGAAGCATAAGAAGGAGGATTTAGATCGAGCTTATCTGGAGATATCCAAATTCAACCAGCAATGGAATGCTACTTCGACTGCCAACAAAGGAAGAGAAGATCAGCTTTGTATTCTGATTGACCGGTTGAAGACATAGCTCAAAGTCAAGGAGAGAGAGAGATAGGGGTGAAATCTTCCCACAGATACAGGGTAGAGCAAAAACTTCATGATACCTTGTCAACCTTGGAGGAACCGAAGATTCAAGCAGAGGTAAAGAGACCCAGGTTAGAAGATTCTTTTGGTGAAGATGCTTGGGAAGATCTTTGTCTTTATCTCAGGGAGGTGATATCCAGCAGGAGTGTCCTTATCAGAGAATTGGTTGCTAGACCAGACCACCTAGATACAAAGGCAATGCTCATGGAGGCCTTGGCTTGGAGCAAGGAGCATAATTGTTAGGGTTTATTGATATGATGTTGTCATTGCTTTCTTGTATTTTGATCATCACCAAATTTGTTGGATGAGATCATGGCTTGTATATCTGGATCTTTATCACTGTTGCTTTGTTTTGACTCAGCTTTATTTGATCAATGAGAACTGTTCATGGTATTCTTATCCATCTCATCTATTTCTTATTTGCTTGGAAACTAGTATCAAAGGGGAAATTTTTGTGTGAATATACATGTTTGCATCTTTGCATCCTGCATTTCCATTTTGCATAGCAGGTGTGCTTGATGGTTCTTGTTCTTATTTCTGCTTGATTTTCAATAGTTACAGGATTGAAGAACCCAGTTTCCACAAGTATTCAACAAGGGGGAATCAAAATAGAATCATGGATCAAGTACAAGCTGAGTTACAGGAGGTCAGGGCTCGTATGGCCCAGTTCATGGAATTAATGCAGAATGTCGCCAATGGGCAGGAACAATTGAGAATTATGGTCCAGCTGTTAATAGCATGGGTTGACGAAGAAGGAGTTGTGCATGGTGGGTCTGGTGTTATACATCCACCTGCAGGTGGCTCTGTTCCGGTGAGTGGTCCTACTGTTGTTATTCCTCTCGGCGGAGGCGTTGCAAATGAAAACGGTAATGTTTCAGGAGGAAATGTGTGTGTTGTACATGGACCTATGGGGCCTCAATGGGAAGATAACCAAGATGACGCCTTTTTAGTGAAGGATACAGAATGTGGGTTGTCATCTGATGCAGACAAGAGGTTTAAGTTAATTGAAGAGAAAATGAAGTCCTTTGAAGTGCAAAACTCTTTAGGCCTAGATATGGCTGATCTTGGCTTGGTTCTAGGGGTTAAAGTTCCCCTCAAGTTCAAAGTTCCTGACTTTGATAAGTACAAAGGGACAACCTTTCCTAAGGTACATATTCAGGCATATTACAGAAAAATGTCTGCTTATTCTGAAGATGAAAATTTGTTGATGCACTTTTTCTAGGATAGTTTGGTCGGAGCGTCGCTGGAGTGGTATATGGGATTAAAAGGACTCACATTCGTAGCTGGAAGGATCTGGCAGAGGCTTTTGTTTTCCATTACCAATATAATAGTGACATGGCGCTAAATAGGGTGTAATTGCAAAGTTTATCACAGAAGAGCAATGAGAGTTTCAAGGAATACGCCCAGAGATGGCGTGATCTGGCTGCAAGGGTTCAGCCTCCCATGGTAGAGAGAGAACTAATTGATATGTTTATGGCTTCGTTACCAGGTGTATACTTTGAGAAGTTGATAGGATGCATGACTGCTGGGTTTTCTGATCTAGTGATGGCTGGAGAGCACGTAGAGAGCAAAATCAAGTCCAAAAAGATCTCAAATGCTGGTGGGTCTTCTACAAGAGGAGCGAAGAAAGTATATTCTGCTAACCACAAGAGAAGAGAAGGGGATACAAATTCCATTTCACACAGAGATAAGAGCAGAGCACAATATCAAGTTGCTACTGTGGCTATTCTGGCCGCACCGCAGCAACGAGTTAACACTCCACGTCCTTATGTGGCAAGACAGAGAATGACTGACAGACAATTTGAAACTCCACCCATGCCATATTCTCAATTACTACAAAATTTGTTACAATTGTAGTTGGTTTAAAAGAGGACTTTGGTGCCCTTTACTGGCGTGCCACCCCTAGGATACGATGCAAATGCCAAGTGTGATTTCCATTCTGGTGCGCCGTGTCACAATATTGATAACTGCAAAGCTTTTAAGCATAAAGTGCAGGATTTGCTTGATTCCAAAGCCATTAATTTCACCAATGATGGTTCGAATATAAATCAGAACCCTATGCCAAACCGCGGGGTGGCAAGGACTAACGCTATCATTGAAGGGGAAAAGCTAAATTTGGTAACTGACGTAGAGAAGTTGAAGACTCCGCTGAGTATTGTGAAGGACAAATTGTTGAAAGGGGGAGTGTTCCCAGGGTGTTCTGATAATTGTTCAGAGTGTGAGGAAAGACCTGAGGGTTGCGTTTTGTTGAAGAAAGGAATTCAGAAGATGATCGACGAGGTTTATTTACAATTTGACAAGGTGATTGAGGAGAATGAAGTGAGTACTGAAAAGGACGAAGTTGTTACTATATCTATTCCATTCCGAACAATCAATATTTCAGTGCCTGCAAGGCCATCACCGATGATTATTACTACTCCTGGACCGATACCTTATGAAAGCACTAAGGCCATTCCGTGGAATTATGGGGCCGAGGTATTATGCAACGGTCAAAAGCAAGAATTGGTAAGTTCATCCTATGAAGGCTTTTTTATGGAAAATATAGCTGGTACTGGCGGCATCACAAGAAGCGGCAGGGTCTTTTCCTCACCACAGAATATTGTTGATAAAGGAAAAGGGAAGGTTGTGGTAGAATAAGAGATTTAACAGCAACAGGAGAAAGACTCTTTGGCTAAAGATACTGAAGAATTTATGAGACTTATTCGTAAAAGTGACTACAAGATCGTAGATCACCTGCATCAGACACCTTCTAAAATTTCTACTCTATCATTGTTGTTGTGCTTAGAGGCGCACATAAATGCTCTGTTGAAGATCTTGAATACGGCATTTGTGACACAGGAGATATCTGTTAATCAATTGGAAGGGGTGGTGGCCCACATAAATACTAGTAATGGTTTGGGCTTCACTGACTTAGACTTGCCTCCTGCTAAGAGAAACCATAACTACATTCTGCACATATCCATAGAGTGCAGGGGAGTTGTTTTATCCCATGTGTTAGTTGATACGAGATCCTCGCTCAATGTGTTGCCGAAGAAAGCACTAATGAAGTTAGATACGCAAGGTTTAATCTGTACACCAAGTGATTTGGTGGTAAGGGCGTTTGATGGAACCAGAAGGTTGGTATTTGGTAAGATCATATTACCAATTTAGGTGGGACCAAAGGGTTTTGATGCAGTCTTTTATATCATGGACATCCAGTCGAACTATAGCTGTTTACTTGGTCGACCTTGGATACATGCTGCCGGGGTAGTCACCTCGACTTTGCATCAGAATTTGAAGTATATGGTGGAAGGGAAGGTTGTTACGGTATGTGGAGAGGAGGATATTATAATCAGTCATCTGTCATCATTTAAGTATGTGGAAGTAGACAGAGAGATTCATGAGACGTTATGTCAGGATTTTGAAATAGTACAGATTCAAGAGAGGCCTCCTGTAGAAGACAAAGGTCCAGAGATTGCAATGTCCTTGTTTAAGGAGGCTCGTGCTATTTTAGAATCCGGTTCTTCGCAGAAGTGGGGCCAAGTTCTCAATGTTCCTAACAAGCAAGACAAGTTTGGTTTGGGTTATAAGCCGTCCGGCTCTTCTCAAAGTGCTCCAAGGTACAGAGGACCAGTATAGTTCACTAGTGGCAGTGTTATCTACGATAGGATCAATGCTATCGGGGAGAACGAGGGAGACAGTGATTGTGATATGGATGCTTGGATTCGTCCATGTGTCCCATTGAAAAAGCTTTGCAACTGGTTTGTGGAGGAGGTCATACAAGTTACATCGGAAATGTAAATTTCCATCTTTTTGATTATGTTTGGTTATGCGCTCTGCCCAAGGCATAATAACTTTGTTGTGGGGCTCTTTTCCTGACATTTAACTTTATCATGAATAAAAGATGTCCTTTTTGCATTCAAATTTTGTGATCTCTGTTTTTATTTTTATTTTTATTTTTATGCACTATTATAAGCAATAAAATGGCAATGTGTTTGTTCACATATCATGATCAGCATAAAACATCAAGCATGCAGGTTGTACATCTCATATACCATCGATCCTAATTCAGCTATGACTTCGTATGACTTTGATAATCCCATTTATCAAGCAGAAGAAGAGACTAATGAAGATTGTGACCTACCTGAGGAACTGGCTAGACTACTCAAACAAGAGGAAAGGATCATCTTGCCTCATCAGGAGGATATTGAAGTTATCAATTTGGGTACCGAGGACGACAAGAAGGAAGTCAGAGTTGGGGCTGCATTGGAAGACGATGTCAAGAGAAGATTGATAGAAATGCTCCGTGAGTATAGAGATATATTTGCTTGGTCTTATCAAGATATGTCTGGGCTGGATACAGATATTGTGGTACACCGTCTACCTCTTTAAGAAGAATGCCCGCCTGTGAAGCAAAAGTTGAGGAGAACCAGACCTGACATGGCAGTCAAGATCAAAGAGGAAGTTCAGAAGCAGTTAGACATTGGGTTCCTTGCTGTCACCACTTACCATCCATGGGTCACTAACATTGTTCTTGTACCTAAGAAGGATGGAAAGGTTAGGATGTGAGTAGATTATCTGGATTTGAATAGAGCGAGCCCAAAGGACAATTTCCCGCTCCCTCATATTGATGTCTTAGTTGATAATACAACTCATTATTCAGTGTTTTCATTCATGGATGGTTTCTCAGGGATTAACCAAATCAAAATGGCCCCAGAGGACATGGAGAAAACTTCTTTCATCACACCATGAGGAACTTTTTGCTATAAAGTTATGCCTTTCAGATTGAAAAGTGCAAGGGCAACTTACCAACGAGCGATGGTGACTATCTTTCATGATATGATTCATCATGAGATAGAAGTATATTTTGATGACATGATTGTGAAGTCACAGACGGAGGAAGGACATCTGGTCAAACTTTTGAAGCTATTTGAGAGGTTAAGGAAATTCAGGGTGAGGCTGAATCCAAATAAGTGCACTTTCGGAGTGAGGTCAGGAAAGTTATTGGGGTTCATTGTCAGTGAAAAAGGAATTGAGGTAGATCCTTCTAAAATAAAAGCTATACAAGAAATGCTTGAGCCGAAAATAGAAAAAAGGTTCGTGGTTTTCTGGGGAGATTGAACTACATTGCAAGGTTTATATCTCATCTCGCAGCCACTTGTGAACCAATATTTAAATTGCTAAAGAAAGATCAAGCGGTCTTCTGGAACGAAAACTGTCAAAGGGTATTTGAGAAAATAAAAGAATATTTGCAAGAACCTCCAATATTAATGCCTCCGATTACGGGGAGGCCTCTGATAATATATCTCATGGTTCTTGAGAATTCAATGGGTTGTGTGCTTGGTCAACACGACGAGATAGGTAGAAAAGAGCACACCATTTATTACTTGAGTAAAAAATTCACTGACTGTGACTCGAGGTACTCAAAGCCGGAGAAAATGTGTTGTGCACTTGCCTAGGCAGCTAAGCGTTTAAGACAGTACATGTTAAATCATACAACCATGTTGATTTCGAAGATGGATCCGATTAAATATGTGTTTGAAAAGCAGGAACTTTTGGGAAGAATTGATAGATGGAAAATGGTTTTAATAGAATACGATATTCAGTATGTTTCCCAGAAAGCTATTAAGAGGAGCGTATTATCAGAGTATCTGGCTGAATAGCCTGTTGAGGATTATCAACCTATGAGATTTGAATTTCCTGACGAAGATATAATTTTTTTGAAGATGAAGGATTATGACGAGCCTTTACCTGACGAGGGTTCAGATATTGGGTCTCAGTGGAAATTGGTTTTGGATGGTGTTGTTAATTCATACGGCAACAAAATCGGGGCAATTATTACAACTCCTCACGATTCTCATATAGCGTTCACCGCCCGATTGACATTTGCTTGCACAAACAATAAGGCTAAGTATGAAGCATGCATCATGGGATTGGAAGAAGCTATTGATTTGAGAATCAAGAATTTGGATGTGTATGGAGATTCAACATTGGTTATCAACTAGATTAAAGGAGAGTGGGAGACGCACCAGGCTAACCTGGTACCTTACAAGAACTATGCTAGGAGGTTATTGCCTTTCTTTGATAGGGATGAGTTTCATCATGTCCCAAGGGCTAAAAATCAGATGGCAGACGCTCTGGAAACGTTATCATCAATGTATAAGGTGAATTTTTGGAATGACGCTCCAACAATCACTATCATGCACCTTGATAGGCCAACTTTTGTATTTGCAGTAGAAAATGCACCAGGTGGGAAGCCTTGGCACTTTGATATCCGACATTTTCTCAAGACTCAAGAGTATCTACCTGGGGCATCAAGTAGAGACAAGAAGACTCTGAGGAGGTTGTCGGGTAATTTCTACTTAAACAAGGATGATGTGCTATATAAAAGAAACTTCGATATGGTGCTGCTACGTTGTGTGGATAAAAATGAAGCAAGTTTGCTGATGGATGAAGTCCACGAAGGTTCTTTTGGTACACATGCTGGTGGGCACGCGATGTCTAGAAAACTGTTGAGAGCAGGATATTACTAGATGACCATGGAGTCCGACTGTTTTAAGTATGCCAGGAAATGCCACAAGTGTCAAATTTATGCTGATAAGATGCACGTGCCGCAAAGTCCCCTTAATGTTTTGACATCTCCTTGGCCCTTTGCTATGTGGGGCATTGATATGATCGGTAAGATTGAATCGACAGCTTCCAACGGACATTATTTCATACTCGTCGCCATCGATTATTTCACCAAGTGGATAGAAGCAACTTCTTTTGCCAACGTCACGAAGCAGGTGGTAGCCCGTTTTATAAAGAAAGACCTTATCTGCCGATATGGAATACCAGAAAGAATCATTACTGACAATGGTTCGAATTTGAATAATAAGATGATGGAAGAATTGTGCCATAGTTTTAAAATTGAACACCACAACTCTTCGCCGTACCACCCAAAAATGAATGGTGCTGTTGAGGCAGCAAATAAGAATATCAAGAAGATTGTGCAGAAGATGGTGGTGACTTACAAAGATTGGCATGAGATATTGCCTTTTGCTTTACATGGTTATCTCACTTCGGTGCGTACATCTATTGGGGCAACACCTTTCTCGTTGGTATACGATACAAAAGCTGTTCTACAGTTGGAAGTCGAAATTCCTTCTCTAAGGATATTGTTAGATGTGAAGCTTGATGAAGCAGAATGGGTAAAGACCAGATTAATGAAAAAAGATTGGCAGCTATCGCCCATGGACGACTATACCAGAGCAGAATGAAGAAGGCATTTGATCAGAAGGTGCGTCCTCGATATTTCCAGATAGGTGACTTGGTGTTGAAGAGGATCCTCCCTCCACAAACAGATCACAGGGGAAAATGGACTCCTAACTATGAAGGTTCATATGTAGTAAGAAAGGTTTTTTTTGGCGAAGCCTTATTGCTATCAACGATGGATGGTGAAGATTTTACGTCCCCTGTGAACACAGACATAGTTAAAAATATTTTGCTTAAAATAGACCCGCTGGACATAAAAAGAAAAGTCCAGGCAAAAATGGGGCATCCTGGCGAACCATAAAAAGAAAAGGTTCGGGCAAAAATTAGGGATAAAATAAAAAAAGTGAACCCGCAAAGTTAAAAACCTGAAAAGGCGACTTTGGAAAAAATGGGTATCCCGGTGGATTGAAAACCCGCAAGGGTGATCTAGGAAAAAGTTAGGGATTTTAAAGCAAATGACTACGGTCTGCGTTCGATATGCAAATTTATCTCGGTATATGGTCATCCTGAAGGTTAAAGATCAGTTCAATCAGTCTTTTCGGAAGAAAGAGCATTGGTGAAGCATCGAGGACATACAGGTCATAGCCGAATCGACACATGGCGGTTGTCTGTTCCCACATTGCCAACATTTATGTATTTTTCTTGTTTTTTACATTCCGCATAATTTCCTCTTTTCAGGGATTGCATCCACTTGTAACTTGCCTATTTACGGGCCTTTTCCAATCAATACAATATTATTTATTCAAAGAGCTTTTCTTTTCTTTACTTTTACTGTTTTGTTTGCAAAAAAGGGCGTCTATATTTTTGATAAACTTTACATGTGAAAAGGATGGGGGCTCTACAAAACATGTTTAAAATGGAATTTACACAACCGATATCATGTATGGTAACTGAAGTAACCATTTTGCGGACAGGACGCCCTATTTGTTGTTGTGTGCTTGCAGGTTGTTGCCCTAGTATTGCTTAACTCATGTCAGAGAAGTTCCAGAAAAGTTCATATCAGTTGAAGTGCTGCTACACATTCAGGCAGTGGTTTAGTAGAAGACTATTTATTTCCCGATAGCAAAGTTTTGTCATACCCACAAAATTTCGTTATTACCGGTAGTGGCATTGCGGTTTTCCCCAGCAGGGTGAGGATGGAGGATGTTCTTCAACGATAAGGTAAACCCCACGACATGGTTGATGTTTTAGAATCTTATCCCCAAGCATAGATCGATGTTGGTCTCCGTGATGGGTATATAGCGGTAGTCGATATCTCCAACAAAGTCCAATGGTCAGTGGCACGTTTCAGAGGCAGTTTCAGGGCTGATTCCCCAACAGAGTGGTGTTCTTCCCCAAGGGGACTTATGTTTGTGAAGGCCGTTCAAGGCATTATCTTCAGCAGGGTTGGTTTGCTGGTTTTTTTGACACTTTTTACAGCGGTGTTCTCTTGCATTTGCATAACATCCTTCTAAACACGTAGCATTTCCATTTCATATAGAGCATTGCGCCATATTCAAACATATGCATCTGAAGCATAAGCCAAGGCCGGTTTCGCTATGGCCAGACGTTTCTTCAGTTGACATTGGTGTGACTTAAGATCTCATTATCAGACAGGTCAGTGATAAGAGAGTTTATCTTTTGTATCCAGGCGGAGTTAGATTGTTTAAACATCTCCTTCCCCCAGCAGAGCTTCTTGCTTAATTTGTGAGTTGTTTGATTCTACTTCATGTACCTACTTCATCCCAACTCTTGGTTGGTAGTCTCCAGCATGGTCATTTGTTATTATGAGGTTATTTCGACTCTTGGTTGGTATCCTTTTAATCTCCCCAGCAGAATTGTTTTCCCAACTTTTGGTTGGTATTCACTGTCATTCCAACTTTTGGTTAGTGGTTTTTCTTTGTGGCAATCCTAACTCTTGGTTAGTAACTCTTATTCCAACTCTTGGTTGGTATCCCTTGCTGTTTAGCATCCCAACTCTTGGTTGGTATTCGTTGTCATTCCAACTTTTGGTTGGTATTCGCTGTTTTTTTCATCCCAACTCTTGGTTGGTATCCCCTGTTTATTATTCCAACTCTTGGTTGGTGCCCCGTTGGGTGTTTCATCCCAACTTTTGGTTGGTAATCTGTATTGCCAGTGATTCTAACTCTTGGTTAGTAACCTGTATTCTAACTCTTGGTTGGTATCTTTTGGCTCTATCCCAACTTTTGGTTGGTATCCGGTGCTTTTGTTTCAACTTTTGGTTGATAAATTGTTGTTCGCCTTAGATTGTTATCCTCATCGTACTGCACCCCAACTCTTGGTTGGTATTCGTTTGTATCGCATCCCAACTTTTGGTTGGTATTCGTGGATTTTCATCCCCGCAGGTTGCGAATTTTTGGGTTCTTTTGGTATTCAATCATCTTTTACCTTGAACGTTTGAAAGCGGTTGATTTTCATCCCTTCAGGTCCAAGTTGTTTAAATAGGGGAAGCTATAGTACCCCAAAGTTTGCTCACCTTTTCTTGTGTTCTTGGCTTATGTTTCTTTGCATCTTCATATTCATGTTTGTATAGCATTTGTTCTTGGCAGGGGATCAAGGTATCATGGTTTGTTTCTCAAGCAAGAAGGTTGTGTTTCTTCAAGTTCAAGCAAGGTGTTCTCTATGACTTTGTGGGTTTCTCAACCCTAGAAGTCCCTCACCATCAAATTTGGTTCAAGGAAACATCATTCCAATATCATATATGTTTCATTATGGCTTATTGTGTAAGAAATCATCAAGAGATTAAAGTTTGGTGCAAGGTGTTTGACCTAATATAACAATTTGTGGATGCTATGATCAAATGAGTATAACTCCTTCAATTTTCAACATCTTGAAGTGGTTCATTTTCTAATGAACTCTTCTCATCATCCTTAACAAGTTCTCTTTCCAAGGAAAGATCAAATTATGCTTGGAAGGTCATCAAAAGTTTCAAGATATTATAGGTCATTTTGGGTTTTGGAAGGATTTCTAGGTCAACTTCAAAAGAGCATAACTTGGTCAATGTTTATCCTTTAGAGCCCATTCTTTTTCTATAATAAACTTGAATATGTCCTATACAACATTGATTCAACATGGAAGAGCTAAAAACCCATGGAAGGTCTTGGTTTTCATAAAAACATTATAGGTCTCTTTTTGGTCCCTAAAAGACTTGAAATTTTTCTAAGTGTTTTATGATTTTCACTTCTCTCATGGAGGCTACTTTGATAGGCCATATCTCTCAACTCAAGCTGTCAAATCAATACTTTATTTTCACATTGCAAAGATTGCATCTCCCTCTATCCAATGCAAGAAGAATCATCCCAAAAAGCCTCCTACATTGTGAGCACCATGGTTGCAAAGTTTGAATTTCAAAGCTGAGATTTCTCTCCAAGTCAGAATTGGAATTGTTTGAGTTAGCCTCTAATCACCAAATTAAGCCATGAATTCAATCTAAACATGATTAAGCAACTTGCCTTGGTTGATTAGAGCCGTGAAACACAAGTTTTGAGTGAGTTTTTACAAATTTCAAGTCACACTTTGAGCATGCTGTAGGTGTGCATGATTTCCATCCAAATTGCCTCATTCACCCTCCATTTTGATTCAGATAGCTTCTCCTATAAATAGGGAGTCATTTCCATCCATTTCCACAAGCTTTTGACAACCAAAACCATGTTGCCAAGATCCCATTTGAACTCTTTAGCTTGAACTTTGAATTTCCATTTCCACACCTCAAACACTCAAATTCTCCATTAGTTAGCTTCACCAACATTCGGTGAAGCTAACCAGCTTAAGAACTTGAAGAATCATGGTATGAATCAAGCTAGAGAACTTCATTTTCAGAGCTTCAAGGTTGAGCTTCAATAGGTATAATTCTCAACAATTTTGATTCAAAATTGTTGCTAAAATGTAGCCTTTGGCATGTTGATGATGTTTGTATAGTTAGTTTTTAGTTGTAGTTGGGTTTTGTTGCTGAACATTCAAATTCATGTTTGAATCTTGTCCTGTTTTTTTAAATCGAGTGAGCTGTAGTTTAAAGAAATTTGGCGCGATGATATGGTTGAGATCGTCTGTAAAAGACGCATAAAATGAAACCACTATGAGCTCCATTGGTTATGGTTTGAAGGATCCACGATTTTCTGCAAATCCTTGGTGGTTTCAGGTGGCTGAAGGTTGAAGATGATGATCTCACCGTCCATTGGGCCACCTGTTTTAATCTGATGGCTTTGACTTTGTTTGGATCTGTGTGGGTGAGCTGACTTGTGTCCATTATGGATGCGCGCTTTCTGATCCTTGGATCAGCCACGTCATTAAATGAGATGAGATCCAACACATTTTGTTTTTTTTGTTTTATTTTCTTTTTCTAATTTATTTTTAAATTCATTTTCAAAAATTCATATTAAATTCAATTTTTATCAGAAAATACCAAAATATTTTTTAAAATTCTCTTTTATTTTTTCTCTTTCTGATTTATATTTTTGTGCATTTTTATTTTTCATTTTTGTATTGTTCATGATTTTTATTTGTTTTGCATTATTTTAATTGGTTTAAAAATACTTTTGAGCCATTTAAAATTATGAAATTATTTTCATATGATCCTATGATGGTTTTGAACTTATGGTGATTTTCTTGGTTTTTCATTTTCTGTTTTTGGTATTTTCATGTATTTTTGATTTATTTGCTTGATTTTAATTAATTTAAAATTGTTTTTAAGCATTAGAAAATGTTGAAGAAATTTTCACATGATCCTATGATGGTCCTAGACCTATGGTGATGCCTTTGAGTCTTCACTCATGCCTTGATCTCCTCTCTTCCCTTTTTAGGATTTTTCTTTCTTTTTATTTGATTTTATTTTGGTTTTTATTTGTTTATTTTGGTAAATAAATGATCTAAATCCACTATGAGGTGATTCTCTTGATTTCTCCTCATTCCATTATGGATTTTTGATGTTTACCTTGGTGTTCTTTCAATTGTGTTTGTTGTTGATGGTTGATCCACTTTGAAGTTTGACTTTGACTGTCAAACATAAGTGATCCCTCTTGTGCATTCATGATTGGGTGTATACCATTTAGTTTAGTTTTATGGCTGTCCCCTCTTGTCATTTGGTTCATTTGATTACATGATGCTCTGCTCTTTGCTTTGCTTCTTGTTTGGTTCATCTGATTGAGCATTAGGTGGTTGGTTTTGCCTTTGGTTTTTGTCTGCATTTTGGTTTTGTTTTGGTTTTGGGATGCCCCTATGATATGTTGATTTGAGGTGTTCTTGTCCCTTTGTTTGGATTGGCCCTTTTTGTGTTTGTTCTTCATCTTTCTTCTTCTCTCCCTGTGATACCTCTTTTAGTTTTGTTTTCATCTGTGATTGAATTGGATATTATTTACTTGTGCTTGCTCACACGATCCCTTAGGATTCCTAATCCCTCTGTTTAAGATGGGAGTAGGAGAGACATTAGGTTTTCAATCCTTTGCATGATAACAAATAGGATAGTCCTTTTCATCTCAACTCTAGGTCCATCATTTGTATGATAACATTAGGTAGACTTTCCTTTCATCCTAGCCTTAGGACCATCTTGTATGATAACATTAGGATTTTTAGTTTCCCTTTAGTGTTCCTCTGTGCCCTCTCTTCTCATCTCAAACAACTCTAAGACACTTAATAAAGAATAATAAACATTGTTCGCCACGAGCCTTAAGTATGTGGGAAATGATGAGTGGGGGGTTTCTCCTCACTTGTCTAGAGTGTTTAGTGTATGCCTTTTGGGCGATATGCGATGCATTTGCTCCTATTTCATAGTCTTTAGTGCAACGTAAATCTCATACAAAGTCAACTCACTTCACTAAAACCAACAAATAAAATTCAAACCTTTTTATCCTTCAAGGTTGTTCTTCAAATCATTTTCAGAAAGAGTACTTTACTTTTTCGTTCTACCGCAAATAGGCATCGACCCTAACTGCTGGAATGGGAACTTAACGTCACTCATAAAAAACACTTAACCAACCTGTGGTTTCGTATCCCAAACTACATTTGCTCTGATTTCTTATACCAGATGAGGATACGTAGGCATAAGACGACGATGTCTTGGCGAGCAACCTTCCCCCCATCACCCGTAGTTTTTTGAACTACGTTGACTCTGACTTTCCCATTACACTAGGGAATACGTAGGCGTAGGGCGACGATGTCCTATCGAGTCTCTTCTTTTCTAAATCCCCTGTTTAGCAGTAGTTTCTAAATATCTTACCCCCTTTGATAGACAATAAGCGTGGATCTTGTTGAGTACAACGAACATAAGGGGTGCTCATATCTTCCCCTTGCGTAACCGACTCCCGATCCCTAGATTTGGTTGTGATGACCTTGTCTTCTCCCGTTCTTTTAGGTTTTCTTTGATCATTCCCTTTCCCTCTCTTTGGGTTAAATAACATTCAATGGCGACTCTTCTGTTTGTTTCCGCCGACTCTTTTCGCAGTTATGACAATGCCCTATATTGATACTGACATATTGGTTCACAAATTACCGCTTCGACCAGAATGTCTACCTGTCAAACAGATGCTCCGAAGGAATAGGCCTGACATGGCTCTCAAGATTTGGAATAAGGTCAAAAAGCAGATTGATGGAGGTTTCTTAGCGGTGTCCAAATATCCAAAATGGGTGGCTAATATTGTACCCGTGCCAAAGAAAGATGAAAAAGTCAGAATGTGTGTGGATTATAGGGATTTGAACAAGGCTAGCCCGAAGGATGATTTCCCTTTGCCACATATTGACAATTTGGTAGACAACACGACTGATTTTGCAGTATTCTCATTTATGGATCGTTTTTCTGGATACAACCAAATCAATATGGACCCATATGATATAGAAAAGACTAATTTTATCACTCCTTGGGGGACTTATTGTTATAAGATCATGCCATTTGGTATAAAGAATGCTGGTGCCACTTATCAAAGAGCTATGGTTGCATTATTCCATGACATGATACACAAGGAGATAGAAGTGTATGTCAATGACATGATCGCCAAATCTCATAGTGAAGAAGACCATCTGGATCATCTATTGAAGTTGTTTGAGAGACTTATGAAATATCAGTTGAGGTTGAACCCTGCCAAATGCACTTTTGGAGTAAGATCTAGAAAGCTGTTCGGTTTCATCGTCAGTCAACGAGGGATTGAAGTGGATCCTAACAAGGTTTGAGCTATTCAACAAATTCCAGTTCCACATACTGAAAACCAGGTTAGAAGTTTCCTTGGAATTATATCTCCATATTTATTTCCAACATGACTCCTACCTGTGAGCCAATTTTCAAGCTGTTGTGCAAAAATCAGACAGTTGTTTGGAATTCGAATTGTCAGCAAGCTTTTGATAAGATCAAGGGTCACCTTCAAGAACCTCCAATCTTAATTCCTTCTGTTCTCGGAAAACCTCTTTTTAAGTACTTAATTATGCTTGAAGAATCAATGGGTTGTGTATTGGGTCAACAAGACGAGTCTGGACGTAAAGAGCATGCCATTTACTATTTGAGTAAGAAGTTCACTGATTATGAAAGTCGATATTCACTTCTAGAGAAAACTTGTTGTGCTTTGGCATGAGCTTCCAGGCATTTGAGGCAATATATGATCTGTCATACTACTTTGATGATTTCAAAAATGGATCTGATAAAGTATATCTTTGAAAAGCCCACTCAGACAGGGAGGCTCGCCCGCTGGCATATGTTATTATCGGAATATGGCATCCAATACATTGCTCAAAAGTCTATCAAGGGTAGCATCTTGTCAGATTACCTTGCAGACCAGCCGGTAGAAGACTATGAACTACTGAAGTTTGACTTTCCCGATGAAGACATCATGTTGATAAAGAAGGATTATGAAGAGCCAGAGCCAGATGAGGGTCTCGAACCTAGTTCCCGGTGGAAGATGATGTTCAATGGTTCTTCCAACTACAATGGGCATGGTTTAGGCGCCATTTTGATGAATCCAGATGGTGGTTACACTCTGTTCACAGCCAGGTTATGCTTTGAGTGTACCAATAATATTGCCGAATATGAAGCTTATATTTTAGGCCTCGAAGCAGCAACTAACCTTTGAATCAAAATTCTTGAAGTGGTGACTCATCCTTGGTGATTTATCAAGTTAAAGGTGAATGGGAGACCAGAGATGAGAAACTAATCTCATATAGAGCATACATTGTTGAAATGATCGAGTACTTTGATGAGATCACTTTCAAACACGTCCCGAGGGCTGAAAATCACATCGAGGATGCATTGGCTATGCTAGCCTTAATGTGGAAGGTCAGATTTGTTAATAAAGCGATACTCATCCGCATCAAGAGGAAGACCGAGCCTGCTTATTGTCAGATGGTAGAAGAAGAAATAGATGGGAAACCGTGGTTTCACGATATTAAGAAGTATCTTCAGATTCAGGAGTACCCAGTTGATGCTACATTACTTGACAAGAAAACTTTGAGTAGATTGGCATCATAATTCTTTCTCAGTAACGATGTGCTTTACAAAAGAAATTATGACATGGTCCAACTTAGGTGTGTCGACAGACGAGAAGCGGATTTGTTAATGCAAGATATTCATGAAGGAACATTTAGAACTCACGCCAATGGATATGCCATGTCCAAAAAGATTCTAAGAGTTGGGTACTACTGGTTGACTTTGGAAACTGATTGCATCCAATATGCTAGAAAATGCCATAAATGTCAAATTTATGCGGATAAGGTGCACGTGCCTCCGACATTGCTAAATGTTTTATCATCGTCGTGACCTTTCTCTATGTGGGGCATTGACATGATTGGGGCAATTAAGCCGAAGGCCTCAAATGGACACTGATTCATCCTAGTCTCTATCGACTACTTTACAAAGTGGGTTGAAGTTACATCTTATGCCAATGTTACTAAACAAGTGGTTGCCCATTTTATCAAGAGGGAGATTATCTTCCGGTATGGAATCCCAAGCCGAATCATAACAGATAATGGAACCAATTTGAGTAATAAGAAAATGAAAGAGTTATGCAATGACTTTAAAATTGAACATCACAACTCTTCTCCCTATCGTCCCAAGATGATCAGAGCTGTCAAAGCTATGAACAAAAAAATCAAGAAAATTTTGCAGAAAATGGTGAAGACTTCTAAGGATTGGCATGATATGCTGCCATTTGCCTTGCATGGGTATAGAACGTTTGTCCGCACTTCGACAAGGGAAACCCCTTTTTCGTTGGTATATGGGATGGATGCAGTCCTTCCCATTGAGGTTGAGATACCTTCTTTAAGAGTCATGATGGAAGTTAAAATGGATGAAGCGGAATGGGTGAGAGAAAGACTTCACCAACTGAACCTTATTGATAAGAAGCTCCTGATTGCAATGTGTCACAGTCAGTTATATCAAAAGAGGATTAAAAAAGCTTTTGACAAGAAGGTTCACGTCTGAGATTTCCAAGAAGGGGAGCTTGTACTCAAGAAAATCTTGCCAGTTCACAAGGATGTGCGTGGGAAATGGATGCCTAAATATGATAGTCCATTTGTTGTAAAAACAGTCTTCTTATGAGGCTCGTTAATTCTCACAACAGTGGATGGAGAACAACTTACCCACCCGGTGAATTATGATGCAGTATAGAAATATTATGCCTAAAGAACCTGATAAGTCGAAAACCCGCAAGGGCGGCTTAGGAAACAATGGGTATCCCGCTGGATCATAACCTATGAAGGAGATCCAAGCAAAATTTAGGGATAAAATGAAAGAGAGCTTGTGGAGTTGAAAACCTGAAAGGGCAGCTTAGGCAAAAATGAGCGTCCCAGTGGATTGAAAACCTGAAAGAGCATCTTGTGCCCCAAGGCATGATGAAAGTAGTCTTCTCCATATCAGCTGGGGACATCTTGATTTGATTATATCCTGAGAAACCGTCCATGAACGAAAAGACAGAGAATTGCGGTGTGTTGTCTACCAAGACATCAATATGAGGAAGAGGAAAATCATCCTTCGGGCTCGACTTATTGAGATCTCGATAATCCACACACATTCGGACCTTCTCATATTTCTTCAGAACTGGGACGATGTTGACAATCCACTCAGGATACTCAGAAATTGCTAGGAACCCAGTGTCAAACTGCTTCTTTACCTCTTCTCTGATTTTAAGTTCCATGTCGGGTCTGGTCCTTCTGAGTTTCTGCTTGACAGGAGGACAATCAGGCTTGAGTGGCAAGTGATGTTCAACGATGTTGGTATCCAACCCAGGCATATCTTGATAAGACCAGGCGAAAATATCAACATACTCTTTCAATAACTTGACCAACCCGGAGTGTACATGCTTAGCGAGGGATGCCTCAATCTTGACTTCTCTCTTGACTTCATTAATACCAAGATTGATAACTTCCACTGGCTCTTTGTGGGGCTGAATCTCTTTCTGCTCGTGCTCAAGGAGCCTTGATAGTTCAACCGGTAATTCACAATCTTCCTCACCATCTTCTTCGGATTGGTTAATTGGACTCCCAGGTTTACAATGGATGTTTTCCAAGTTGTTTTCAGTGCAATTATTTGTCCTGCATGTTTATGAATTATATTTAGAATGAATCTATTTGAAAAGGTGAAAAATAAAGAAACTTTGCCATTTATTTATTTTTGAAAAAGAAAATAAAGAAAGAAATAAGTGCATGATTTGGATACAAAAAACTTTTATTTATTGATCACATAATGTTTCAAAACCGCAAGGCCCTTACAATTTATCCACCTGTCTCGGGCGAGGACGAGGGAACAGAAAAACAAAATGCATTACATGTTTGTAGGAAAAACCATGGAAATTATGGTAGATGTTCAATTGTTGAGCTTGAAACCCGATGGACATTTGTGTACAAAGCTTGCACTTCGGCTGCTAGGACCTGCATCGTCAATGGCTGACACAATATCCCTCTCTTGGAATCCAGCGCTTGTGAACTTAATCAAATTATATTTCTGATGACTGCACGAACTAGCTTGCTGATCAGGATAATAACATAGTCCAAAGCGATCGTGCTTTTCAACCACATCCAGGATTTACCCCCAGCAAAATAAGGCACCTTTCTCAATGGTCTCTTTAGCCCTCTTGACAAATGACATGACCATTTTTGGTAGTCTACCAGAATTGACAGAACCAGAGCTGACAACTTCAAATTCGAGACATTGCAACGGCACTTAAGCTATGCCTTCATCAGTCTCGACATATCGGAAGGATTATAACTCGCTTACTAGAAAATCTTCTTCACCACAGACGATGACCATCTAATCTTCAAACATGAATTTTAGATTTTGATGTAACGTGGATGTAACTGCCCATGCGGCATGGATCCAGGGTCTACCCAATAAACAACTGTATGTAGGATTGATATCCATCACTTAAAAAGTAATGGTAAAAAAAATGCGGCCCGACTTTAATGGGTAAATCCATTTTGCCAAGGACTTGCCTTCGAGAACCGTCAAAAGCTCTAACGATCGAAGCGCTTGGTCTCATCTCGCTCCCATCTACCAATAGTTGACTCAATGTACCCTTAGGCATCACATTGAGAGAAGAACCAGTATCCACGAGAATACGAGATAGAAAAAAGTCCATACATGTCGCTGAGATGTGCAAGGCCCTATTATGGGAAGTACCTTCAGGAGGGAACTCTGACTCGTTGAAACTCAAGTACCGACTAGCAGTTATGTTTGCGACGACATCGTCAAATTGTTCTACTGGAATGTTGTGCATCACATGAACGGTGTTCAAAACTTTCAACAAAGCTGACCTGTGCGCTGGTGAGCTCATGAGCAAAGATAAGATAGAAATCCTCGACGGAGTTTGCCCTAGCTTCATAAAAGGATCCACAAGTTTCCTAGAAGCATCCATAGCCTCCTCTTGGGCTTCATACAAGGACCCTCAGGCTTCCTAAAAGCATAGGATATACCCTAGTCATCCCTATCCCTACACCAATCCCCAGGTGAGTCAAAACCTCTAAGACATTCAAACTCATCCTTTGAGTCTCCTCTGATCCTCAACAAAGTTTGACTTACGCCTTAAATTTCCCAGCAGAGCTAGATTACAATAAACAAACCCTCAAAAGAATCAAAGTTTTTATGGTCGTTCAATAAATCAATTTCCTCTAATCTCTAGTAGGAGTCAGTTTCTCTTTTGATTCCTCAGAGCAATTAGAACCTACTCTTGGATTTAAGTTTCCTCAACAAGAATCAATCTTCACAAATTCCCTCAGCCTCCTCTTAGGCTTCATATAAGGATTTTCTCCAGTCAGTCTCAATCTTGGGCTTTGTACAAGACAAATATAATACTCCTCTAGTTGATCCATTTTCAATCCCTTTTTAGCTTTAACTTTGGGCTTTGATCAAGGCACAAAATTCAACATCCCCGCAAATGAGACTCTGGGTCCTCTCTACAGGAGGATATTTCCTCTATATATCACATTCCAAGACAAGAAATTAAAGCCTTTTTCTAGATAATTGATGTAAGTGGCACACTTGTTGATTCGAAATCCAAGCTGGAGTCCCTCCTTTATCATGGCCAAAGTTCTCTTTCATCTAAGTGATGTAAGTGGCAAGCCTCTAGATTATACACATCCAAGTCGATGTCCCTCTCTTAGCATGCAAAGATTCATAAAGGAAAAAGTGGAATTTCTCTACACTGAGTTAAAGCTTCTTCCTTCATGACATTTCAACTCTTTTATAAAGGAAGATGTGGCATTGTTGGATTCCACACATCCCGGTTAAAGCAACTTTCTTTATAATCAATCCCTCAATAACTGTGATGAATAGGTGAGATATCTCCCTTTAGAGATGATAAATTCTCTCTCAAATACTCTTTTAGCTTTAATCTTAGGCTTTAAACAAGATATAAATACTCTTTTAGCTTCAATCTTGGGCTTTAAACAAGACACAAATACTCTTTTAGCTTCAATCTTGGGCTTTGAACAAGACACAAACACTTTTTTAGCTTCAATCTTGGGCTTTGAACAAGACACAAACACTTTTTAGCTTCAATATTGGGCTTTGAACAAGACACCAAACATTTTTCCTCCCACAAAATAGGAGGAACTACGAATGCTCTGATTTCCCCAAATCTCTTTACAGAAATACGTAGACATAAGATTAAGAAATCTTAGCGAGCGCACTAATAAAAAACTTAGGTCCAAATACCTTTCCAAAAATAATAGAAAACCCTAAAACAACAAAAATATTTCCTCAAAGGAGAAACTTTCCCCACCTGACAGCAAATAGACTCAAGAAAGCAATTCAAATAGTAAAAATAGATGCAAATAAAGGTTCCTATAGATTACTATAAATACACTGGGTGTTAATAGCTTCCCTTTGTATAACCAACCCCCAATTCCATATCTCTTCATATTTGTAGGGAAAAAACTTGCACACAGGGTTAGTTTAAGATATCTTCCCCTTCCTTTTAAGCTTCATAGGATAAATATAGAAATCAGAAAGTAGTACCCAAAGCGGTAGTGGTCGTGCCACAAAAACCGAGCCTACAACACCTATCAAAGCTATTTCAGTGTCTGAGAAAATATAAACTTCACTTGAATCCCAATAAATGCACATTCTGTGTTTGTTCAGGGAAGCTCTTGGGATTCATTATTAGTCACAAAGGAATTGAGGTTGATCTTGATAAAGTTAAGGCCATTCAAGAAATTCCTTCTCCGAAGACTGCAAAACAAGTATGAGGATTTCTGGGACGTCTGAATTACATCTCAAGGTTCATATTTGTCATGGTCGCGACATGCGCGCCAGTCTTCAAACTACTCAGAAAGGACCATAGCTGTATATGGACAGAAGATTTCCAGAAAGATTTCGACAACATCAAAGAATATCTGCTAAATTCACCTATTTTGTCTCCTCAAGCGGAAGGAAGACCACTGATCATCTACTTAACAGTCTTAGAAGACTCCATGGGCTGTGTGATTGACCAACTAGATGAAACAAAAAGAAAATAGTATGCCATTTATTACTTAAGCAAGAAGTTCACATGCTGTGAAACTCGATACACCATGCTTGAGAAAACTTGTTGCGCTTTAGCTTGGGCAGCCAAACATCTTCGCCGGTACATGATTTGTCACACTACTTGGTTAATCTCCGAAATGGATCCGATCAAGTACATCTTTGAAAAGCCTGTTTTAATAGGAAGAATTTCCCGTTGGTGTAGCGGGGAAATTTGTGAGTGTAAGCAATTGATTAACTTAACTCAAAAAATTCAAGAGTCACCATCGCACTTTTATTTTATCCAAAAAAGGAAAGGAAAAAGAGAGAACAAAACCTAAAAGTTCTAAAACGAGAACAAAAATAGAGATCTGGGTAAGGGGGTTGGTTACACAATGGGAAGGTGTTATCACCCAAAACGTCTATAGTACTCTATAAGAGCCCTTTGAAACATCTACGCTTTTTGGTTTGAAAAAGGTTTGTTTGAAAAGAGATTGGGGAGATGAGAAGAGAATTTTTTTTAAAGATTTTTTGTGTATGGAGAGACTTATCGCCTCATGCCTACGTATCCACAAAGTGCAATATAGGATTAAAACATTGTAGCTCATGGTACAAATAACAAAAATTTATTGGTTCTAATTGATTTTAAATGTAAAGATAAGTCGTCATTTTAAGAAGAAAACTATGACTAGTCACCCACAAGTATAAGACAACATTTGCATCACCCGAAGATGGAGGATTTTGCTTGGATTAAAATTAACAACTCTATCCTAAACAGCTAAGGAGAAACTATCAACATCTTAATACTATGGGGAATAGGAGAATTATATCTCAACTATGGAAATGACTCATGTCTAAACTTTATGAAAAGTTTTAAAATGAAAAGTGCGCAAAGGTAAAAAAAGTTTGAATGAGGTTGATCTTTTTTAAAGTCTTTTTGAAATTTGTAAAAATATGATTAACATTGATTCACATTTATTAAAGAAAATAAAGTTTGAAAATCACTTAACAAAAGTCAAAGTTTTATTATGAAAGCGGTTTTAAGTTTGAAAGCAAGAAAGTTTTTGAAAAGAGGGAGGAGATTTTGAAATTTTAAGAAGGGGAGAAGATGAAGTGACTATCCTAGAAAGAAAAATAAAAGTTAGAGATAAGATGAATCTAAATAACTTGTAGCATAATCCATAGCAAGGCAAATAAGAATTTCATCCATCTTGAAGCATAAGCCATTAAGCAAGCCAAATAAAGGCAAAGATCCATAATACTCCAAGCATATGGAAAGAGTACTAATTCCAAGTCCAAGGGTCCAAGAATAGTCCAAGAAGTCCAAGGTCTATGAATAGTTCAAGAGGATAACCACAAAGTTAAGAGCACCAAGTTTTTTAGAGGTTTAATCTTTTATTAGTGTTTTAAACAAGATATGGTCCAAGTGGACAAAAGAAAAGAGCGGAAACATAAACATATGCCCAATGGACAAAGGTAAAATAACGGAAGCATAAACAATAATATGATATGAGATGATAATAATGGAGCATAAATATAAAATAGAGATAAGGAGCAAGAAGTAAACATAAACAAAATTAATACAATAATATTCGTTAGTGACTTAGTGATTAGTTGTTAAAGCAAATGATCAACGACGGTTAGCTCATGCACTTAAGCCAAAATTGATGAAAACTTATTAGAGGATTGATAAAATCAAAGCCTCCTAACAATAAGTTTCATAGGTGATGAACCTAAGAAAAATAATCAACCATACTTGGACTTTAAAACATAAGTTTGAGCCAAGAATGATCACTTTCCGATTACAGGACAATTTAGCGCTATGTTAAGCAATCATAATTGGGTTTATATAGAAACCACGACTATCTGAGGTCGGTCAATAACAATGTTAGTGCTAATGCATGCTATAGAAGTGATATGTAGATCACTCTCCGAAAGCAATACGCACAAAAAGAAAATAGGTAACAATCTCATCTTCATCAAGAACTTGAAATAAGTTCAAACGATATCGAAGATTTTCATCGATCAAAAGAAAAAAGAGAAGAGGAAAGGAAATGTCAAATTGGATTACAAGTTCAAGGTTATTCCGTCTTTAAGTTCATCCACTCATCTTGGTGGATTAAAGCACTAAACATATCATTAACTCAAAGCACCTAAAATGAATTGAACAATTCACTTTAAAGATAGATTTGAATTAGTGAATATTTATCCAACTTCATCTACACGCTAAGTCCAATGAATTTAAAGAGGAAAATGACTTTTAAAAGTGCATTCCAAGGCAAAAATCAAAAGGAAATGGAAGAAGAAGAAGAAAGAACCAAAACAGTTCTAAAACAAAGCCAAAAACTCAAAATGGACACTGGGTAATCGATTACCACCAGGAGGTAATCGATTACCACCAGGAGATAATCGATTACCACTACTAAAACAACAATAAATCAGTTTTAAAAAGTGCAAAAACTTGATCAATCATTTCTTCAAACACCTCATGATCAAGGATGCAATTGAGCATGAAAATTCAAGTAAAATAACAAAAATCAACACCAATAGAACATAATTTGCAAGATCCGAAGATCAAGCAACAAGAATCAACAATATATCACATTGTGGAAGATGTATCAAGAACAACAATGGTGGATCAAGAAATTACCACTCCAAATCTGGAAGTTCTTCAAATCAGCTCCACAAAACATACTTCAAAGCCTTGATCTACTAGAATTGATGATGAAAAAGTGAATGGATGAAGGTTTAGCTCAAATATTAGTAAGTTCTAATGATGAACTTACTAACTTTCAAAGGAAGAAAGAGCTTTTGTGAATTTGGTAATTGGAGAAAAATTTAGAGTCAAGAAAGAATTTGACAATGTGAATTTGGATATCAAAAGCTTGTGAAATGAGAGAAATGAGTCCTCTATTTATAGGATTTAGGGTTGGAAAATTTGGTGGATTGGAGTTTGGTTTGGAATCAAAATTAGGCTTGGAATTTGAATTTTGAGGGAAATTAACGATCAAGTGGTGATTAGTGAAGGTGTATGGTGAGAATTAATTATGATGTGGTAGGGGAATTAAAGTGAAGTGATATAGAATATTATCATGTTGCAATATTTGAATTTGGTGCCAAAAATGTTGCAGAATTTGAATTTTCCCAATTTTCACAAAATTTGCACAGGGTAATTGATTACCCAATACTGGTAATCGATTACCATAGGCAAAATGGTGAAAATTTTTCTTTTTCATGTGTTGTCTTGGCACTGACTCGATTCTTTTGCTTGTCAAAGAAGGCATGGAAATAAACTCATGAACCTTGGAGTCTCTTGAATAAAAGTCAATCAAATCTTGGGAAACTCTTGATCAGATGATTTTGAAATGGTTGCAGATCAACTTTGACTTTGTTCAGATGAAATCATTCGAGCTGAGGGACTGATATTTGATATCTTTGCTACAAAATCTTCCTGAAGACGTTAGTAAAGGAAAAACAAACTTTTTTTTTGGATTTTAATCAATGGTTAGTAAACATAAACATAAACAAATATCAAACAAACAAGAAAATAAAGGAGCTCGATGATCTCTCAAGAACAAACCTACAGAGAAAGGCAAGAGAACCAAAACTTGCAATCTTATTTATGGGATGATATACAAATGACACGTGGGATCTTATGGGTAAAAATTAGGGTATTACAGCTGGCATATGTCGTTATCAGAATATGACATCGAGCATCACACTCAGAAAGCCGTCAAAGGAAGTATTCTAGACGATTATTTGGCTCATCAACCGATTGACAACCAGGAATCAATTAAATTTGACTTCCCAGATGAGGATGTAATGTACCTAAAAAGGAAAGATTGTGATAAACCGCTACCAAACGAAGAGCCAGAGCTAGGGTCCCAATGGGGATTAATATTCGACGGAGCAGTCAACGCTTATGGATGGAATTGGGGCAATCACTGTTACTCCTCATGGAACCCATATTCCTTTCACTGCCAGATTGACATTCTAATCTACTAAAAATGAGGCTGAATATGAAGCTTGTATCATGGGTCTCGAAGAAGCCATTGACTTAAGGATAAAAAATCTGGATGTGTACGGAGACTCAACCTTGGTTATAAACCTGATCAAAGGAGAATGGGACACACGCCGGATTGGATTAATTCCTTACAAAGATTCCGCAGGAAGGTTATTACCATTCTTCAACAAAACTGATTTTCATCACATTCCTCGTGAAGAAAACAACATGGATGATGCACTTGCTACCCTATCCTCCATGATTATTGTAAATCGATGGTACGATGTACCCAAAATTGATATAATGTGCCTTGACAGACCAACTTACATATTCACAATAGAGGCAGTCATCGATGACAAACCTTGGTATCATGACATCAAGCTTTTCCTTCAAAGACAAGAATACCCACTAAGGCATCAAGAAGAGATAGGAAGACTCTCAAAAGACTAGCTGGTAACTTCTTCCTGAACAACGATGTACTCTACAAAAGAAATTTTGACATGGTTTTACTCAGATGTCAAGGAAAATTCTAAGAGTGGGATATTATTTGCTGACAATGGAATCTGATTGCTACAAGTACATGAGGAAGTGTCACAAGTGTCAGATATACGTTGACAAAATTCATGTACTGCCGACGCATCTAAAAATTCTCTCTTCTCCATGGCCTTTTTCTATATGGGTGTCGTAACTGCGAAAAACATCCGGCGGAAAAAAACAAAAGAGTCACAACCAAATGTTATTTATCCTAAAGAGATAGAAAGGAAACGATCAAAGAAAACCTGAAGCACGGGAGAAGACAAGGTCATCAAACTAAATCTTGGATTCGGGAGTCGGTTATGCAAGGGGAAGGTATTAGCACCCCTCATGTCCGTTGTACTCAACGGGATCCACGCTTGTTGTCTAATCAAAGAGTGTGTTTATCTATAAGCTACTGCTAAACGAAAACGAGAACAAAAGAAAAAGAAAGCAAAGAGACTCGATAGGACATCGCCACCCTATGCCTACGTATTCCCTCATGCAATGGGAAAGTCAAAGTCAATGTAGTTCGGGAAACTACGGGTGATGGGGGGAAGGTTGCTCACCAAGACATCGTTGTCTTGTACCTACGTATCCTCATCTGGTATGAGAAATCAGAGAAAACGTAGTTCCGATAATGAAACCAGAGGTTTGTTAAGTGTTTTTTATGAGTGACATTAAACTCCCATTCCAGCAGTTAGGGTCGATGCCTGTTTGCAGTAGAACGGAAACGTAACGTACTCTTTTCTGAAAATGAAGTTTGAAACATGAATCCTGAAGGATAAAAGGTTTGACTTTTTTTGTGAGTTTTAGTGAAGTGAATTGAGTTTGCTTTGTAATTCATGTTGCACTAAAGACTATGACATAGGAACGAATGCATCGCATATCGCCCCCAGACGGGACGTACACTAAACACTCTAGACAAGCGAGAGGAGAACCCTCACTCATCATTTCCCATGTGCTTAAGGCTCGTAGCGTATAACGTTCATCATATTTATTAGATGAGTTAGAATGTGTTTTAAGATGAGAAGAGAGACGCACGAAAGGTCTAAGGGGAAACTCAGCCCTAACTTTGTCATGCAAAGTGGTCCTAAAGTTAGGATGTGAAAGGAGATTCTATCCTAATAATGTTAGCATGCAAAAGATGGACCTAAGATTGAGGTCAAAGGGACTAGCCTACTTGTTATCATGCTTGGATCAAAATCCTAATGTCTATCTTACTCCAAATTCAATCGAAAATTAAAGGAATAAGAGTCCTAAGGAAGCATGCAAAGACAAGGCAAATAGCAAGAAAGCAAGGCACAAACAGCAGCTACAACGACGCCTCCTGCACAAGACAACAGTAAAATCCAGCATACAAGCAAGACAACATATAACAGCACATGTTTCAACACAAAAACAGGCGTGAAAAGCAGGCAGCAAGCAAGCAAGGCAAAGACAGCATGCAAGTTCAAAGCAAGAACAGCTGTGGAAAACAGGGCAACAAGTACGTTCGAATGCAATTAAACAAATGCAAACAACAATCACAGATAGACATCACACAAGTATTGACATGCTTTGACAAACAATCATAAATGATCAACAACATTGCATCAACAAGAAGTGACAAGATCAAACATGCATTTCAAAAAATGGACGATCAAACGAACACGCATCAAAGCCGAATCGGAAACAAATGCAATCATGCATCACAATATTCAGCAACATAATCATCAATGATCATCAATTAATCACACCACAAGCAAGCAAAGAAAATGATCATTCAACAATCAAGCAACATCAACATGTTGAACATTCAAAACGGAAACCAAAAGTTGCGCGTCGAAGAATTGATGTCAAGCAATCAAGAACGATGGAATATGTCCAAAACAAACCACATAAATGTATCATATCAATCCATGAAGTTTACATGTGGAAAGGACACCAAACAAGCAAAGAAGTGCAAGAAAATTACATTCTGGCTCAGTGGTAACCGATTACTCTATTGAAAAAATCTGAATAGCGTGAAATTTACACTGAGTAACCGGTTACTCTATATAACGTAACCAGTTACCACTGAACCAGAACCAGAAAAACATCTTTTAAAATCAGTTTTCAACATCCAACAACCTTTCCAATCATCCATATGAACATGATATCAATCAAGCACGAAATTAACATCCAGAAACAGAGATCAAGCATCATGTAAACACAATCAAACATTGAAATCACCAATCACCAAGATCCAAATCAACAAAATGGATCAAAAAGTAATAAAAGTCATGGATCTACATTGTGATTATCCAAATAAGTTCAAAATAGAATTAGATCTAAAATTGCCAACCTTCAAAGCGGAGATTTGCTTTGGTAAGTGTTGATTCACTTGAAATTAGCAGATCCAAGCAAGAAACCCATAGATTCTTCAAGATCCCAGAGCTTCCTTATGGTAGAAATGAAGATCAAGTAAGATCAAGAAAAAATGATCCAAAAAGCACTTCCAATCTAGCTTCCAAATTCAGATCCAAAATCAAACAAAAATTGAGTGATGAATTGAAGATAATGGAGACGAATGATGGAGGTTTAGCTCTAGATTTCAATGATTCCAATGAAGAATCAAAGAACTCAAGTGATAGAGCTCTAATGGAGGTTTTGGAAGTGAAAAAGTGGAGAGACAATTGAGAGCATGAAGGGTAATTGTTGAGGTTTGGAGAAAATTCACTTAAATAAGCTCTAGGTTTGGAATCAAAGTGAGGTTTGGAATGAGGATTAGCATTTAGAATGGAAATTAGGAGTGGAATTAGGAATGGAGTGTTTGAAATTTGGAGGGAAATGGTGAAAATTGAGTACTTCTAGACCTTCCATGATATGATCAAGTGAAATCAATGGTTAAGAATGATTGGAAATTGAAATTGCACATGCTGAAAATTTGAATTTTTTGGCAAACTGCGCTTGAAGTAACTGGTTACCCTATATCAGGTAACCGGTTACCCTATTCAAAAAGTGCCACATTTGGTGCCAAAAAGAAGGAATCCTGTATAATTGCTCGTTGCCACTTGTTCTAAAGCCTGCTCTTGAATGTGGTAACTGTGAGAATGCTTGAGGTAGCCTGTACACCATCTCCCAGGCTAAAAATAACCTGCTGAATAAAATAAAATTGACCGCTCAATTGCTGGGCAAAATAAATGCCAGAGCCTTTGACGCTCGTCGTTTGAACTCTTGCAACAAAAAGGAACCCTGAGCCACAGAAAGCACCTTGATCCCATGCCTCGAGAACCAATGCTATGATATGTGGAGTTGCAAAATGCAGAGAAACATAAGCCAGGTACGGTCAAAATGAAAGAGCAAATTTTGGGGTGCTACAATGGGGAATCGACATGATTGGCATGATTGAACCCAAAGCTTCAAGCGGACATCGGTTCATCCTGGTAGCCATTGATTACTTCACCAAATGGGTCAAAGCAGTATCATACGCCAATGTGACCAGACAACTGGTGTAACACCCTTCTAACCCAACAAGTATTTCACGTGATATACGGAACTTAAGTTAATCAAGAATCACCACTCAAGGGTGCCACACTTCATAGAAACATCATAATTATTCATCCTTCTCCATAACACGAGTTTCCAAACATTTATAATAATCGTTTCTTTGGTAACATCAATAAATAAATTCAGACTTCGCAGCGGAATCATAATCAAAAAATAAATTTATTTATTTCATCAACCATCAAGACCTTTTAGTCATTGTCAAAAGTCGTCATCAAATAATTTAGTGTATTAGAAAACTCAATAGATAGATTCAACAAAAATAACACAACTCCAACTCAAGCGTTTCCCACACCCGATGTTACATATTAGAGCAAGAAACCTCTACTATTAACGAAAACACAAATAAATAACTCCAAAGCAATCACTGATGCTTCTCCGAGCTATTCCTGAGAATTTGCACGTTACCCACGTGGATGCAACATTCAAACAGGCAGGGTGAGTAATCACGAATCAATATACAAGATATAAAGAAAAGATAAACCAGTACAACAACATCAACAGTTCATATACACCGTCATAGTATCGTCAAACCAAATAATCATCATCGTCACACATCACTTAGAAATCACATCATCAATAACATCATCGTCACACTTCACTTATAAATCACCTCATCATTAACATCTTTACTTCACTTAGAAATCCATACATCATCATTTACCAAGTATTACACTCACACCTTCCTATCATAGTAACATATATACATCTTCGTCATAAAATCATCAAATCAACATTCATCACCAAAACCTCACTTAAGTCACAACATCATCAAACATCATTTTAACACTCAATTATGCAATACCACATAGTATGAAATGCAACAACATAGACTCATGCATGCGGTAACAAACTCATCATGTTGATGGACACTGGGTCATCACCCTCCAAAGATCCCCACTAATAGGATCGATTCTACACAAGAACCGGAGCATATCATAAACACCCCAATCCACACAATGGGATTGAAGCCACCACTGGATCGAAGTCCTAACATCATCACTGGACCGAAGTCCTAACACCATCATTGAACCGAAGTCCTAACATAATCACTGGACCTAGGTCCTAACATAATCACTGGACCGAGGTCCTAACATCATTACCAAACCGAAGTCCTAAAGTATGCTATGAATGTATGATGCAAATCGTCATAATAACCATCATCACATCATCATCAAAGTTGCATCATCATTCATGAAAATTCATCAAAAAATCATAATATTACTTCATCATTATGCATCATAATTCTTCAAAGTACTCCATAAAATCATCATGTTATAGTCATAAAAATACAACACATCGATTATCCAAGGCATACAAACAACACTCAAGGTACGTCACATACACCATGACTTCGTAAGGTACACAATAAGAAATAACCACATTCTTCAGGATATTAGACATAAAAATATTAGGAAAATAATTCATATAATTACACCATGTTAAAATTCTACTTATTTGCTTTCCAACGCTTCAAACAGTTCGTCATTTGGATTAACGGTTAAAAAGTTATGATCGAAACCGTTTCTGGCGTTTTTCTACCTATGAGTCGACACACTGAGCTATGAGTCGATGCATACTCTTAAAATTTCCACAATTTTGCATTCAGGTAATCTCAGATCGACCCAGGGGTTCTAGCGGTCGACTCGCACTGTTCCGAACCCCAAAAAATCACTTTTTCTAAAAGCACTTTCACCCCAGATTATCACTCTAAATTCTATACCACTAACCCCATCACCCTAGACCCAGTTTTATATCAAAATAACATCCTAAAACTCAATTGGGCTATTTTTTACTCATATATTAACAACAATTCATCATAATTTCATTCCTCCGACTCGAAACTCCAAAACTCAACAATGGAGGAATTTTCAATAGTTTCCAAAACATAATTTCTACACACATACATGTACAAAACTCATCACATATCAGTTAGAAAACATCATTTATCACACAACCAAATAACAATTTCATCATCATCTCATCATGTTCCCTAAAATCCCCAACTACCTACATACATCTACCCTTATATCAATTATAATGACAAGTGATACTCTCCATACCTTAGATAATTCGATTTCGACTTTCTTCTTGAATTCTTCAGAGTTCTCTCTGAGGCCAAACCTCTTCCAATTTCTTTCTTCAGAGCACTCTCCCAAAAAAGCGATCATACCCAATAAACTTCTCCACTCTCTCTTTTTCCCTTTTGTCATTCTTACCCTTTGAACCCCTATTATGATTTCCCAATTTCGTCCTCACTTATTCCACTCAACATTATCATCTTACCCTCAGTGTTCCCTTCCTATTATTTAAAATAATAATAATAATATAAATAAATTTGTTCACATTATTCCACTATTATTATTATCTAAATAATTCTAGTAAATCATACACTTCTAAATATCCTCAATACCCTCTTAACATCATGGATACCCTACAACACAAATCATCAGGCATCAAAATATTTCACCAAAATTCACCGAAAATCACGAATATTTATAATAAATAAATATTCTAATCATCTTGGGGGTGTTACAACTCTCCCTCACTTAAAGAATTTTCGTCCTTGAAAATTACCTGAAGAAAATAGAGTCGGATACAACTCCCTAATTTGATCCTCACGCTCCTAAGTCATACTCCCACCAGCTGGTCCTTCTCAAACTACCTTTACCAAGGCAATCTCTTTACCTCACAACTGCTTCACCTCTCGATCCTCTATTCGCATAGGTGATTCCTCCACAGTCAGGTTTTCTCTCATTTGTACATCATCCACTTGGATCACATGAGACGGATCCGGAATGTATCTCCTCAACTGAGACACATGAAACACATCATGAAGATTATCAAGTAGTGGTGGCAAAGCAATCTGATAGGCCACATCTTCTATCCTCTGTAAAATCTGATATGGACCAATAAAACATGGTGTGAGCTTTCGAGACTTCAAAGCTTGACCAACACCAGTTACCGACGTAACTCTCAAAAACACATGATCTCCCTCCTGGAACTCAAGTGTTTTCCTCCTCTTATCATGATAACTTTTCTGACGACTCCGCAACACTTCCATCTTTTCTTGGATCATCTTGATCTTTTCAATCATCTGGTGAACAATCTCAGGTCCGATCATAACACTCTCTCCTGACTCATACCAACACAAAGGAGTCATACACCTCCTACCATATAATGCCTCGTACGGTGTCATTCCAATACTGGAATGGTAACTATTTTTGTAGGGAAACTCAATCAACGACAGGAATCTATCCCAAGCCCCTCCTTGTTCTAGCACACAAGCCCTCAGCAAATCTTCCAACGACTCGATGGTCCTCTCGGTTTGACCGTCTGTCTGCGGATGGTAAGCAGAACTCAACCTCATCTTAGTATCCAAAGTCGTCTGCAAACTCTCCCAGAACCTTGATGTGAATCTCAGATCTCTATCAGACACAATACTTGAAGGAATACCATGCAGTTTCACAATCTCATCAATATACAATTCGGCCAGCTTCTGCAATGAATAATTGATCCTCATCAGTATAAAATGAGCCGATTTGGTCAATCTATCAACAATCAACCAAATTGAATTATATCCCTTCAAAGTCTTCAGTAGATCTGTCACAAAATCTATAGAAATTTCATTCCATTTCCACTCTGGAATATTCAACGGTTGCATCAGACCCAATGGTTTTTTTATGCTCAATCTTGACTTCTGACAAGTCAAATAAGCATACACAAACTCATCAACATCTTTCTTTATACAAGGCCACCAAAATACTTTCCTCAAATCTTGATACATCTTAGTAGCACCAGGATAAATACTCAATCTACTACGATGCCCTTCCTTAAGAATACTCTTCTTCAGCTCAACAATATATGCAACACAAACTCTATCACGACATCTCATAATACCATTCTCATCAATCCAAAAATCACCACTTTGACCTTGATTGATCAAAGTCAACTGATCAACTTAACTCAAATCAGATTTTTGATCTTCTCTCATCTCATCAAGAATGCCACTAGTAAGCTTCAACATGCCCAACTTGACTCCATAAGAAGTCTCTTCACAAACCATCAACATATGCAAAGATTTCCTACTAAATGCATCAGCTACTATGTTTGGTTTATCCGGATGGTAATTCAAACCAAAATCATAATCCTTTAGAATTTCCAACCATCTCCTCTGCCTCACATTCAATTATTTCTGATCAAAGAGATACTTCAAACTCTTATGATCACTAAATACCTCAAATCTCAAACCAATTAATGCCTCCAAAGCTTCAATACAAACACAACAGTAGCCAACTCTAAATCATGCGTCGGATAATTCCTCTCATGCACTTTAAGTTGCCTTGAAGCATAAGCTACAACTTGCTGATGTTGCATCAGCACACCTCCCAAACCCATTAAGGAAGCATCACAATATCCAACAAATGGTTCTTCCGGATTCAGGAAAATTAAAACAGGAGTTGTCGTCAATCTTCTCTTAAGCTCTTGAAAAATTTCTTCACACTTTGCATCCCAAACAAAAGCTTGGCCCTTCCTAGTCAACTGCGTCAACGACAAAGATAACTTGGCAAATTCTTCAATGAATTTCCGATAATAACCTGCCAAACCAAGAAAACTTCTAATCTAAAAAAAAAGATTTTGTACCTTCCCATTGCGATACAACTTCTACCTTCAACGGATCAACTGCAATACCTCTACTCGAAATCACATGGCCAAGGAAACTCACTTCCTTCAACCAAACTCGCACTTATAAAGTTTAGCATACAACTACTTTTCTTTCAACGCAGATAACACAATCCTCAGATGCTCAACATGATCCTCTTCACTTTTCGAATATATCAAAATATCATCAATGAACACAACCACTAACGTGTCCAAATAAGGATGGAAGATCTTGTTCATGTACTCCATAAATACACCTGGTGCATTAGTCACACCAAATGGTATGACATAATACTCATAATGTCCATACCATGTTCTAAAAATAGTCTTCTGAATATCTTCAGCCTTCACATGAATCTGATGATACCCAAATCTCAAATCTATCTTACTGAACACACTCGCACAACCAACTGATCCATTAAATCATCAATCCTTGGAAGTTGATACTTATTCTTGATAGTCACCTTTTTCAATTGTCGGTAATCCACATAAGCCTCATATAACCTTCTTTCTTCTTAACCAACAAAACCAGTGCACCCCATGGTGACACACTCAGACGAATAAACCTATTCTCAAGCAAATATTCAAGTTGACTATTCAACTCTTTCAATTCCAATGCGAACATACGATATGGAGCCATTGATACCGAACTAGTCCTAGGAACTAAGTTGATCGCAAACTCCATTTCATGTTCCGGTGGTAAATCACTTATCTCATCAGGAAAAACTCCAGGAAAATCACAAACAATTGGAAAAACACCAACTGCCCCACTTTCACTAACACTTAGAGTTGCCGTCAACATAAATATCTCAGCACCATCCTGCACCAACTCATCAAAACAATTTGTAAGCACTTGGCTAAACTCCAAACAATTCTCCACACACACCATCTAAGCTCACAATACACGTCTATTACATCCAACATGATCTCATCTATTATCAAAAGAGATTAAGGGTGATCAGTTCCTCAATTTGTCAATGGACAGTTGGCAATCATGATGGGGAATAAACCATCTTTACCAACTATGATAACGTTCAACGACAAACTGAGCCACCACTCCACACTTGAAGCATCTTGGAGAAGCACAAGCTTCTCCCTCACTTATTTCAATCCCACTCCTGCAGATAAAGGTTAGAAAAACAAACGTGTACTGACAGTGTTTTCACACACATGTCGCATACTAGGGAACAACCAACATTAGACAACCTGGCCGGATGGACTGACCTGCTCTGATACCACTAATATAACACCCTTCTAACCCAACAAGTATTTCACGTGATATACGGAAATTAAATTAATCAAGAATCACCACTCAAGGGTGCCACACTTTATAGAAACATCATAATTATTCATCCTGCTCCGTAACATGGGTTTCCAAACATTTATAATAATCATTTCTTTGGTAACATCAACAAATAAATTCAGACTTCGCAGCAGAATCATAGTCATAAAATAACTTTATTTAGTTCATCAACCATCAAGACCTTTTAGTCATTATCAAAAGTCATCATCAAATGATTCAGCGTATTAGAAAACTCCTTTAATAGATTCAACAAAAACAACACAACTCCAACTCAAGCGTTTCCCCACCCGATGTTACATATCATAGCAAGAAACCTCTGCTATTAACGGAAACACAAATAAATAACTCCAAAGCCATCATTGATGCTTCTCCGAGCTATTCTTGAGAATCTGCACGTTACCCACGTGGATGCAACATTCAAACAGGCAGGGTGAGTAATCATGAATCAATATACAAGATATAAAGAAAAGATATACCAGTACAACAACACCAACAGTTCATATACACCGTCATAGTATCGTCAAACCAAATAATCATCATCGTCACACATCACTTAGAAATCACATCATCAATAACATCATCATCACACTTCACTTATAAATCACCTCATCATTAACATCTTTACTTCACTTAGAAATCCATACATCATCATTTACCAAGTATTATACTCACACCTTCCTATCATAGTAACATATATACATCTTCGTCATAAAATCATCAAATCAACATTCATCACCAAAACCTCACTTAATTCACAACATCATCAAACATCATTTTAACACTCAATTATGCAATACCACATAACATGAAATGCAACAAGATAGACTCATGCATGTGGTACCAAACTTATCATGTTGATGGACACTAGGCCATCCCCCTACAAAGATCCCCACCATTAGGGTCGATTTTAGACAAGAACCTGAGCACGTCATAAATACCTCAATCCACACAATGGGATTGAAGCCACTACTGGACCAAAGTCCTAACATCATCACTGGACCGAAGTCCTAACATTATCATTGAGCCAAAGTCCTAACATAATAACTGGACCTAAGTTCTAACATAATCACTGGACCGAGGTCCTAACATCATTACTGGACCGAAGTCCTAAAGTGTGTGTCATACCCTAAATTTCACCCTTAGATTATTAGGTTCATTTCGCGTCTCATATCGTTTTTCATTGCATTGTAGCTAACCGCTAACCGATTTGCCCAGTCTGTTGGTTTTTGCAGGAAAATCACACTATGTGCGATTTAATTTATGAAGGGAAAAAGGGTCATTGATTTGCATCTTGCTGAAAATTAATGAAGCAAAGTCGTCATCAGAAGTGCCTCAAACGATTAGGGTTTCCATCTCTGAGTCATGTGACTTCAGTTGAAAATGAGCTGAATTTTACGACGGTTTTGACGTCAGGTTTCTTGTGACACAGTACCTTTTATTCAAGAGTCGAGATCTAGTCATTATTTGGGTTATGAAGTGTTGTTTTCTCCCTAAACCATATGGAGCTGAGTGCATTACAATACAGATGGTTTCGGGTTAAATTGGTGCGAGAATTTGTTTGGAAGAATTTATTCTAACGGACACACGTTTTCCTACTTTCTGCTAGTTACCAGTCGATTTTAAAGGAATAGTGGAATTTCAGTTTGCATTGAATCTATAATGAATATCTGTGGGTTTGGTCATGATTATCAGTCGAGCGGATTCAGGTCACGGGGCTAGATTATTCGAGATAGAATTTGAATTTTCGATGAGGAGGACAGTTCGTTTCGCTGTTAAATGGATGATTTCTCTGGTTACCTGTTCAAGACCATATTCACCAATTTTATTGTTGGGTACGAATTAATTTGAAAAGGTATTTGTTTGAACTCAGGAATTACGTTGGATGAAATTTAATTCTACATTGTGCGAGATGTTTAGATGTCGAAGTCGGACGTTGAAACACTAAATTTTCAGAGGAATTTGGTCAGAGGAAAATTCATGTTAAAAATTGGACTTTTCTGTTTGTCTGGTCAAAGGCAATATTCACCTATCTTGGTCATCGAATACGGATTAACCATCAGGGGTTAGTTTTATGTTAGATGTGATTCTAATTGTCGAATTCGAAGTTGGGAACGTCTAAGGTTAATCAGATGAATTTATTTGAATCAACTTAGTCAGATGAATTCAGTTGAATGAACTTAATCAGACGAATTTATTTGGAGGAACTTAATCAGTTGAATTTAGTTGGATAAACTTAATTAAATGAATTTATTCGGTTGAGTTTAATCGGATGAATTTATTTGGAGAAATCTAATCAGGAAATAAATTCAGTTTATTAAGAAAATCAAATTTATTCAAATTCTATATTTTTTTATTACAATATACAAGAATAATTACAGGATTAATTCTTAAGTTCTAAGGATTCCTAATTTTTCTAAGATTGTCTCCGCGTCCAAGTCTTTAACCTTCGACTTTTCGTATCTACAAAAGAAAACCGACAACAGAGAAAAACAATTGTTAAATGGTTAGAATTAATCAAAAGTGATTTGTTGTTACTCCGATACCCTCAGTTAAAATTCATCATCGGGTACGTCGGAAGGGGCAACAAATAAATGCCGCCGCGTCCCCCGACTTTTTATTTTCCAACCCCGGCACGGACTGGACAATATCTGTTCAAGTTTATTCCAAGAGAGAGAAAAAGTGATTTTTTTAGAAAAGTACTTTTTTGGAAAAGTGATTATTCTGAAAATTGTTTTTTTTTGCGTTCAAACAAGTCACAAGGAAGTCCAGCAAATCCATAGAACCAAATGGATATCCAAATCCATTTCATCAACAACAGTATCTCGCAAGTCCTAACAACCAAACGGGATCAAAACCAATTTCTCCAGCAAAACGCAAGCAACAACAACCTTTCCCGAATTTCAGCCAAACCAAAACAAGATCAAAACGCAACAAATTTCAGTTCCAAAACAAATTAAACAAATCCTGGAAAATCCAAAAAGTAAGCCACAAAAATCGCCACAAACCCGTAAGGTTGAGTCAAAGCAGCAACAAATTCGTCATGAAAATCGTAAGCAACCCAAACCCACAAAAATCAGATCAAACATTATAAATACATCATCAGTTCGTAAGGAAAAGGGGGAAGAAGTTCATGAATTCATCAAAGTTCGTCAAGAAAGAGCGAAGTTCATCACAGACCATTCATCATCAAAAAAAAACAACGAGCAAGAACACTATCTCCACCGTGAACTCAGACAGGCGTGCTACGCACCATCATCACCATTCATCAGCCGCCATCAGCTCCCAATCGCTTCCAACCCGGTATAAAAGAGTGAGGAATCTGTATTAATCGTGTGTTTTAATTTGTGTTTTACAGAATCATCAAGGAATTCAGAAACAGAAGAACGAGAATGGCTAAGAAGAAGAAGAAAAAGCTGCGAAAAGCTCAGACATGGAGACAAACGGCGCCGCGAGGAAGATGAAGGAGAAAGGTTCAAACAAAACCCTAAGTGTTCAGCATAACATCCCTTCCCCCTTTATATTATTATATTATCTTTCTTTCTTTTTTATTTCTTTTTTTTCCTTATTTTAATTTCAGATTTATTTAGTTAATCTAATTATTAGTTTTGTAATAAAAGCATAAATTCCATTTTAGTTTCTTAATTAAAATTTAATTTTTAAAACCTAACGTAAAACCATCTTTTAAAACTCATATTGACACTTATTTTTAAAAGTTAATCAAACCCCATTTTTAAAACTAAAATCAAAACTATTTTTAATTTAGAATTAAAAACCATTTAAAAAAAATTAAAGTAGATCCATTTTTTAAAATAACTTAAAATAAAACTTTAAAATTTAAAATTAACATTTTTAAATAAGTCTAAGGTTTTAATCTAAAATTAACATTTTTTTCTTTAATTATAGGTTTATTAATACAATTCTTTTTTTCTTCTAATTAAAATTCACAAATTTTTGTAAATATCAATTTCTGACACTCAAAATAAATTAAAATTAAAAAAAAGTTAACTTGTAAAATTAAAATTCTTTTTATAAATTCTTCAATTAATTTTAAACCCGTTTCTTAAAATTATGTCTAGCATTTTACTTTCAGTTCAAATTGAACCGTCACATAATGGCGGATTTGATCCCTAACATTGCCCCATTTATTTTCGTCTAACGTTTATGTCGTTCCTTTCGTATTTCTCAATTGTACTTGTTTACTAATCTTGTATCAGTTCGTATGTCATTTTTCATGGTTGTAATTTATGCGAGGATATCGCCGCTTTTATTTCGTTATTATTCTTGCATTTTTCATGATTGTAATTTATGCAAGGACATCGTCGCTTTTATTCTGTTATTATGCTTACATACTTTCCCATATTCCATTCCATTGCTTAATTATTTTTACTGCATTATTTACCATAATTTTCCCTCTGAAGGAATAGGTCTAACTGTTTAACCACCGCGTCAATAGTCCTTACCTTTGAATCTTCCACAGTTCAAACCCTAATTGCATAGGTGTCCCGCCGTGGACCAAATAAACCCTTTATCCTAGCATTAGGATAAGGATTCGCCGCACTCCGTATTAGGTTTCCTGCTGTGGAATGCCTATTTTACCCTTTTTAATTCAATTCAATTTTCAACGTAGAAATAGGAGTCGCCGCACTCCACGTAAGCGCTTCCTTAAGAACGCTTATTCCCTATTGAAACCTTGACCACAGTTAAGAAGTTTCAATTCCTCCCTTTCAAGGGGAACTACAATTACTCTGATTCCATCCCCTACCTCGGATACGTAGGCACAAGATACGAGTCTTGGCGAGTAAACATTGGACTAACCCGTAGGTCTTTCTTTTCACCTTCTAACCCTTAGCATATCCCTTAAGCAGATAATTTTAGCAAAATAGCAGCATTAAAACAAGAGGTTCCTGTAGAGTACTACAGAAGTTTAGGGTGTTAATACCTTCCCTAAGTTTAACCAACCCCCGAACCTAGATCTCTCCCCGCATTGTGTTTACGATGCAAAATAGGTTTTTCCTTTCTTTAACCTTTCCTTCGGATAAATCAAAGACCGGTTGTGAATCAAAGATTTGTGATTCAAATTAATTAATAATTTGATATCTTATTTTCACCGCAATAGAAAATGGCGACTTCACTGGGGACTAATGATTATCTTTTTGTGGGTTACCCCCATCTTATTTTTATGCTTGCTATTTGCTTTATTATTTGCTTGTATATATTGTACCTGCTTGGGGTATCATTGTTGTGAGATAAGTCATACACCTGGACTTGAGTGCAATTATTATAGGAAGGTGATATATTCGACGAGGCTTATAGGGAGGCGAATCCCGACCAAGCTGACTTGAGAATCACCGCTCAATTGAGGCCCTTTTGAAAATGGTACTGTTGATCGAGTACTCGTGAAAACATTCACTATTTTCGATTGGAGCCTGTGATACTGAGGACCGTAGTTACCTTTAACCCCACTTTGGCCTTTATTAGGACGTAGTGCAAGGACTATGAGGGAGTATTCCCAAAATAGTTGCTACGCGATGCTACACTCAAAAGAGGTTCTCTTGAGAATATTATTAACCACCGAGTATTCGGGAAATTGATAATATCCGAAAGATGGACTAATGATTTTGGGCACCTTTTTAGAACCTTGTTCAGCAGGTGCAATCCACCTTTAGTCCACACCCTTTGGGGATGGGTATACCCTTTTCCCCATGCTCGTTGCAAACCTAAGGCTTTCTTGTTTGTTTATCTTTGTGTCTCTATGTGCTTACCTGTGTTTGTTGCACCCATAAAGTATCATACTGCATTGGACTTCATGGAACTCAACTTTGTTTATGAACATTGTAGGATCTTATGGATTACAAAAGAAGACATACTTTGAAATATACCTTTAAGAGTCTTAAGTTGGATGAACTAAGGAAGCTAGGAACTTTGATTGAAGACCAAGAAAGATTCAGGAACAAATATGGAAATTTATTGTCTTTGTTGAGACTCCGAGTGGACAAAGGACTTCTTTCTACTTTGTTACAGTTTTATGATATGGATTATCATTGCTTTACCTTCCCAGACTATCAGCTCTTGCCTACTTTAGAAGAGTACTCTTATTTGGTTGGCTTACCTATTTTGGATGACTTTCCTTTCCCTTTCTTGGAAGGGAACCCTAAGGAACAAGACATTGCTAGAGCCATATATCTAAAGTTATCTGACATCAAAGGCAATATGATTACTAAAGGTGGGACTTTTGGGTTACCTACGGACTTTCTAATTAAGAAAGCCTGATATTACGCTGATCATATGAGCATGGATACATTTGAGGCAATTTTCGCCTTGCTCATTTATGGGGTGATACTCTTCCCAAGTTTTGAAGGATTCGTCGACCTTAACGCCATTAAAATATTCACGAAGAACAATCTGGTACCAACTTTATTGGGTAACACTTACCATTTTGTGCATCTCCGAAACTTTTATGGTGGATGGATGATTACCTGCTATGTGCCTTTATTATACAAGTGGTTTATTTCGCACTTGCCCAAGTCTGCTTCTTTTTTGGATCTTGACAATGGACTTTGGTCACAAAGGATTATGGCGCTAACACACTCGGACATTGATTGGTATAGCCGTGTGTATGATGGGAAATTGATCATTGATAACTGCGTAGACTTTGCTAACGTACCCTTACTTGGCTTTAATGGAGGGATCAGTTACAATCCTTTTCTAACTCGCCGACAGTTAGGGTAACCATTGAAGGAGCCACCCAAGAGTGTTCATGTAGAAAGTATTTTCTTCAAGGATGACAAAGAACTTCAAGATAAGATTGTGGCTGCTTGGCGTCACTTGCATAAGAAAGGAAAGGAAAGTTTGGGAAAGCCTAATTGTGTGACTTTGAAGCTGTATCTTTATTGGGTCAGAGAAAGAGCAATCAATCTAAGAATGTCTTATCCTCGTCAAGATCCTATACCTCCAAGAAGAGAACCCGTTCTGGTTTTTATGTCTGAAGCTGAAGAATTGAAGACCGCTTTGAGAAAAGCACAACATGAGTTAGAAGCATGGAAGAATAAGTATCAAGTGGTTGTCGAAGAGAATGTTGAACTTCAGAAGCAACTTCAGGCGAAGAATGAGGAATCACTTTCCTACAAGAAGAGAAGAGTCTACGAGGATTTATTTTCCTCCAAATCTCAACCTACCCTTTGAAGTTGATTGTGGAGAATGCTTCCTTAGGATTTTATTAGCTTTATTTAGCCATTATGTTAAGAATTCTTACTTGTAATCCATTCTCAAAATTAATAAATAAAAGTTTCGTTTGTATCCCGCGATGTTCATAAATATTTGAATTCCATGAAAGTCTTTCATCTGCATTCTGCATTTTAGCATCATGTTTTACATTGCATTTGTCTCCCGATTTCTCATTCTCGGTTCTCTCGCCTTCCAGTTTCGCCACCCTGAGTTCTCTGCAACGGTTTAACACCAGAGCCCAAGCTCGAAAAAGGATGGAAGAACAAATTCAAGAGGTGGATCGTATCAACAATGAACTCGAAGATCTTCGAGGAAATGTGGGATGGATCATGGAGCTGCTACAAGTCATTAATGCAAAGATGGATACTCATCCTACTGTTGTCTCTGAGATTACCAATGTTGTTGCGGATCCTTCACCAACTGTTACTGTTGCGAATGTACCTCCTTATGGTCTTCCAAACGGTTTCGTGCCTCCTCCTGCTGTTGTTCCTATTGTTCCACCAGTTCAACAAGTTGTTCATGTTGCTCAACCAATTCAATAAGTCGTTCCTTTGGCTTCCAAAGCTCCTCGAGTAGTTCCTACTTTTGCACCAGCTGCTGTTCACACTCGTGTGCAACCTTATTTCAATGAGCCTGTTTATGAGATTCCCGATGATAATGACGAGGGAAATGAGTGACATGAAAAGCTTTGGGAGAATGTTGAAACTATTGACAAGAGATTGAGGAAGATGGAAGGTGATCAAATCTTTGGTGTTGCCGCCAGAGATGTCTGTTTAGTTTCCGATTTGGTTATTCCTCTGAAGTTCAAAACTCCGAACTTCGATTACTATGAAGGTACTAATTGTCCAAAGAACCATCTGATAATGCATTACCGTAGGATGGCTTCTCATGTTGAGAATGATAAATTGATGATTCATTGCTTCCAAGGCAGTCTGAAGGGTGCTTCCTCAAAGTGGTATTTGACTTTGGATCAGTCTCGTATCAAGTCTTTCCAAGATTTATCTGATGCTTTCATCAAACATTACAAGTACAATATGGATCTGGCTCCTGATAGGAGACAATTGTTGAGTATGTCGCAGAGGAGTTCAGAATCATTCAAGGAATATGCTCAGAGGTGGAGAGATATTGCTTCGCAAGTAGAACCTCCTTTAACTGAGAAAGAGTTAGCTGATTGGTTTATTGATATTGTTCGTCTAGAATTCTATGAGAGGATGGTTGACAGTATGACTATAAATTTCTATGACATCATTGCTATTGGTGTTAAGCATGAGTTGGGTCTGAAGAGTGGTAAAATGTCGAGTGCTTCTGGTAGTTCAAGCTCTAAAGACCAAGCGAAGAAATCTTCTTTCAGTTCTTAGAAAATGAAAGAAGGTGAGACTAATGTTGTATCTTCAGGTAGACGAAGGCATCAACCTTATCCACATCCACATAACTATGTTCAACCTCAAGGCTATTCGGTTCAGTACGCTAAACAACCATATGTAGCTGCTGTTGCACCCGCCTTCAATCAACAAGCACCTACTTATCAACCTATACATCCGACTCCTTTTTATCAGCCTTCGGTCTACCAAGAACCTCCTAATTACCAACAAGCGCCCAACGCTCCTGCTTATCAACAGCCGAAGAGTCAGGCTCCTCGTCAGAATAGGCCGAATAGGAGACAGTACAAGCCTTGTCCTCCGATTCCCATGACTTTTATCGAGTTGTACCCTTCATTAGTGTAACAAGGTCTGATTACTACCCGAGCTTTGGGTCCACCTCCTAATCCTTTGCCTGCCAATTACAACGCCGCTGCTCACTGTTTATTTCATGAGGGTGTGCCCGGCCACGATTTGGAAAATTATTATGCTCTCAAGAACCTCGTCAGAGATTTTTTGGAAAAGAAGATTTTATCTTTCGATGATCCTCAACCGAACGTCAAGAACAACCCTCTGTCTAACCATGGGATTGTTAATGCTATTGATGATTCATCTGATGAAAGCCTTATTCTTGACGTTGCTTGGATCAAGATTCCTCTCAGGGGTTTTCATTCAAAATTATTTGAAGTCGGTTTAGTGTCTACTTCTCATGTCTACTATACAAGTTGCGAGATCTGTGCTAAGGGCTATTTATTGGTTCAAAATGATGTTCAGAAATTGATCAACGACGGTCTTCTACAAGTGGTTAACAAGGTGAAGAAGGATGAAGTGGTTGTGATCGAGCCTGTCTTCAACTTACAAGAACCAAAGGTTAAGGTGTCAGTGTTTAAGTTGTCAGGGGTGAGTTCTGCCAAGCCAGTGTTCAATATCGCGAAGCCTGTTACTCCAACGGTGGATCAGCCAAAGCCGATAATTATTCAGAAGCCAATTTTATTTCCTTTCAGTGATCCTAAAGTTGTACCCTGGAAATATGACGTGACCATGGTTGATAAAGAATCTGGGAAGGTTATTCCAAGGGAAGAAGTAAAGGATGATGGTGAAAGTGTGACTAATATAGCTAGGGAAAGCAAGATGACTCGCAGTGGGTGTGTTTATACCCCCCGTTTCAATGAAGCTCATCCTAAGGAAACGACAACTACCACTACCACCGTATCTGCCAAAGACAAGGGTAAAGAGGAAGTCACCAATGATGAAGATGCTGAATTTTTTAGGATCATTCAGAAAAGTGATTACAAAGTTATCGATCAACTTCATCAGACTCCTTCCAAGATTTCTATTTTGTCTCTGTTGATGAATTCACCCGCTTATCGAAATGCTTTACAGAAAGTATTGACTCAAGCTCATGTCACTCAGGACATTACTACCGGTCAATTTGACAGTGTGATTGCCAATATTACTGCTTGCAATACTCTCAGCTTCAGCAATGAAGAGCTACCGAGAGAGGGTCCGAATCATAATCGTGCTCTACATATATCTATAAAGTTCCAAGAGGATAACTTATCAAGGGTGCTTGTAGATACTGTTTCATCGTTGAAAGTCCTACCCAAGAGAGTCCTTAGCAAACTAGCCTATAAAGAGACGGTGGTGAAGCCTACCTCTTTGATTGTCAAAGCTTTCGATGGATCTTGCAGATCTGTGATTGGAGAAGTGGAACTGTCGTTCTGATTGGTCCGCATGTTTTCAATATCACTTTCCAAGTCATGGACATTAAACCCAACTACAGTTGTTTACTTGGAAGACCTTGGATTCACGCTGCTGGGGCAGTAACTTCAACTCTACATCAGAAGATGAAGTTTGTGGTCGATGAAAAGTTAGTTATCATACATGGTGAGGAGGATTTGATGGTCATCAACTTATCTTCTTTCCGTTACATAGAGGCCGATGAAGACCCGTTGGAAACTTCTTTCCAAGCGCTCGAGATCGCCAATGTTGTCCTGTTGGAAGTCGAAGAAACAGTGGGCCAGGATAATCCATCTTTTGCATCTCTCAAGAGCACCAGATCAATGATCAATAGGGGTATTCCTGAAGGTTGGGGAGAGGTAATTGATATCAATACCAAGACTGATCACCACGGTTTGGGTTACAGACCAACCGATGATAAAGCTTCAACAGTAAAAGGACGTTCAAAGATTATTCAAGAAGTGTTTGTCAGTGGAGGTTTCTAAATTAATGCTATCGGCGACTATGATGAAGATGAGGACCCGAGCAACCTGGTATTCAAGAGCGATGCAGCCTTGAGCAATTGGGAGGCTATAGAGATTCCTGTTATTTTCCCCATTTCAAAGTAACTTAATGTTTTCATTTATGTTTTAAAAAATCCATAGCTCTGCCCAAGGCTATTGGACCATTTTGTAGGGCCACCTTTCACTTTCAAAAGGATATTAATAAATGCATTTTGTTCAATTCCATTTGTTTCATTAGCGTTTTTTCGTTTTCACCTTTTAAAATGAAATTGGCAATCTTTTCAAAACTAAAAAAAACATTTTCGTTCTCTTGCATTTTTTCTTTGGAGCATTTAATAAAATAAGCATTCCAACATGCAGTGATATCACAAACCCTGTTGAATCTAATGACTCTACTGTCACTCCTGACTGGGATTCACTCATTTATCAAGCTGAAGATGAGGGTGAAGAAGATTTTGAAGTACCCACCGAACTGACAAAATTGGTTGAGTACGAGTACACAGAACTTCAACCGCACAAGGAGCATGTAAATTTGGTTAATCTTGGCACAGACGAAGATAAGAAAGAGGTCAAGGTTGGTACAGTACTTGGTGTCATGTCAAGCAGAGATTGGTAAAGCTTCTGAAGGAATATGTTGATGTGTTTGTGTGGTCGTATCAATATATGCCCGGTTTAGACACAGATATCGTTGTTCACAAGTTGCCGCTTAAACCAGAATGTCCACCTATCAAGCAGAAGCTTCAAAGAACAAGACCTGACATGGCTTTGAAGATTCGAGATGAGGTTAAGAAACAACTGGATGCAGGTTTCCTTGTAGTTGCGAAGTATCCTGATTGGGTTGCCAACATCGTTCCAGTGCCCAAAAAGGACGGTAAAGTCAGAATGTGTGCAGATTACAGGGATTTGAACAAAGCTAGTCCAAAAGAAGATTTCCCTCTGCCGCATATTGATACACTTGTTGACAATACAACTAGTTTTGCAATTTTCTCATTTATTGATGGCTTCTCCGGTTACAATCAGATCAAGATGGATCCTCCCGACAGAGAAAAGACTATATTCATTACTCCTTTGGGAACCATCTTTTACAAATTTATGCCCTTCGGTTTGAAGAACACAGGGGCAACATATCAACGCGCCATGACAACTCTCTTTCATGACATGATGCACAAAGAGATCGAAGTTTATGTGGACGATATGATTGCCAAATCTCAGAATGAAGAGGACCATTTGGATCATCTGTTGAAGCTGTTTGAACGACTCAGGAAGTACCAGTTGAAACTGAATCCTACTAAGTGTACTTTTGGTGTTAGATCCGAAAAACTACTTGGTTTTATCGTTAGCCAATGAGGAATTGAAGTAGATCCTAATAAAGTCCGAGCCATTCAAGACATGCCTGCTCTGCGAACTAAAACACAGGTCAGAGGTTTTCTCGGACGGTTGAACTACATTTCCAGGTTTATCTCTAACATGACTGCTACTTGTGAGCCGATATTCAAGTTACTTTGTAAGGGTAAGACCGTTGATTGGAATTCTGATTGTCAGCAAGCGTTTGAGAAGATTAAGGATTATTTGCAAGAGCCTCCTATCTTGATTCCTCCTGTTCCTGGAAGACCACTCTTCATGTACCTTACTATTCTTGAGAAGTCTATGGGTTGTGTATTGGGTCAACACGATGAGACTGGAAGAAAAGAACATGCCATTTACTATTTGAGCAAGAAGTTTACCGATTGTCAAGGCAGATATTCACTTTTGGGGAAGACTTGTTGTGCGCTAGCATGGGCTGCTAGGCGTCTCAGACAATACATGATTTGTCATACTACTTTGTTGATTTCAAAAATGGATCCAATAAAGTAAATTTTTGAAAAGCCTGCTCATACTGGATGACTTGCCCATTGGCACATGTTGTTATCAGAATATGACATCCAGTATATGACTCAGAAAGCTATCAGAGGAAGTATCTTGTTAGATTATCTTGTCAATCAACCAGTGGAAGATTATGAGCCTTTTAAGTTTGACTTCCCTAAGGAAGACATTATGTTAGTGAAGGATTGCAAAGAACTAGGTCCCGACGAAGGTCCTGAGTCGAGTCTTTGGTGGAAATTGATGTTTGATGGTTCCTCTAACTACAGTGAGCATGGCATAGGCGCCGTCCTGATGAATCCAAAACGTGGATATACCCCATTTACAACAAGGTTAGACATTGAATGCACAAACAATATCGCTGAATATGAGGCTTGCATTCTTGGCCTTGAAGCAGCTATCGACCTCAGAATCAAACTTCTCGAAGTAAGTGGAGATTCAGCTTTAGTTATATATCAGGTGAAAGGTGAATGGGAGACCAAACATGATAAGTTAATACCTTACAGAGCCTATATTGTTGACATGATTGAATACTTTGATGAGATCAAGTTCAAACATGTTCCGAGATCTGAGAATCATATTGCTGATGCTTTAGCCATGTTAGCGTCAATGTGGAAAGTCAGACTAGTTAATGAAGCACCACTCATTCGCATTGAGCGCAAGACCGAGCCAGCCTACTGTCAGGTGCTTGAAGAAGATGGAACTGATGAAAAGCCTTGGTTTCATTACATTAAGAATTATCTGCTCAAGCAAGAGTATCCCGCTGATGCTATCAATCTTGACAAGAAGACCTTGAGAAGACTGGCATCTAGGTTCTTCATCAGCAATGATGTGCTATACAGAAGAAATTATGACATGGTCCTGCTTAGATGTGTTGACAGACGTGAAGCAAACATGTTACTTCCAGAGATTCACGAAGGAACCTTCGGAACTTATGCCAATAGGTATGCTATGTCTAAGAAGATCTTGAGGGTTGGATATTACTAGTTAACCATGGAATCCGACTGCATCCAATATGCCAGGAAATGTCACAAGGGCCAAATCTATGCTGACAAGATGCATGTACCACCCGCACTGTTGAACATTTTAACTTCACCGTGGCCTTTCTCAATGTGGGGCATTGACATGATTGGGGCAATTGACCCAAAAGCTTCCAACGGTCACCGATTCATTCTAGTTGCTATTGACTACTTCACCAAATGGGTAGAAGCGGTTTCCTACAGCAATGTGACCAAGCAAGTTGTTGTCTGCTTCATCAAGAAAGAAATCATCTGCCGTTATGGAATCCCAAGTTGGATCATAACAGACTACGGTACCAATCTGAACAATAAGACTATGAAAGAGTTGTGTGAAAGTTTCAAGATCGCGCATCATAATTCTTTTTCGTACCGTCCTAAGATGAATGGAGCTATTAAAGATGCGAATAAAAACATCAAGAAAATCTTGCAAAAGATGGTCAAGACTTACAAAGATTGGCATGAAATGTTACCATTTTCTTTACACGGATACAAAACTTCAATACGAACTTCAACAGGGGCAACCCCTTTCTCATTGGTGTATGGAATGGACGTCGTCCTCCCTATCGAGGTTGAGTTACCTTCCTTAAGGGTGTTGATGGAAACCAAGCTTGATGAAGCTGAATGGGTTCAAGACAGATTTGACTAGATGAATCTCATCGACGAGAAGCGCATGACAGCTATGTGCCACAGTCAGTTATACCAGAAACGGATGAAGAGAGCATTTGACAAGAAAGTCTGAATCTGTGAGTTCCACCAAGGAGAACTTGTACTCAAGAAGATCTTTCCAGTTCATAAAGACATGCGTGGGAAATGGATGCCCAACTACAAAGGCCCATTTGTTGTGAAGACAGTCTTCTCCAAAGGATCACTAATTCTTACAACAATGGATGGTGAAGAGCTCGCACATCCTGTGAACTCTGATGCAGTCCGAAAATATTATGCCTAAAGAAAAAACAAAAAATATATAGCTCACTAAGTTGAAAATACGAAAGGGCGTCTTAGGCAAAAATGAGCATCCCGGTGGATTGAAAACCCGAAAGGGCGGTCCAGGAAAAAGTTAAGGACAAAGGCATTTCACTGCATTAGATGAGACCGCTCATTGCAGATACATTTTATAGACGAGATCCATTCCAATCCAGTCGCTCTTGTCAGAAGCAGGATTTCGGGTAGTCTTAGTCATTAGGGTCAGTAGAGGTCGTTGGATTCAATGTAACCTTTCCCATATTGCCAATTTCAATTGTAATTTTCCAGGGAGCTAGGCCTTTAGCAAGCTACCATCCTTTAATAAAATTCAACCTTTTGCTATTCAATTTCCTTGTTCATACTATCTCCATTTCATTGTTATGCAAAATGCTATTTGTTAATACAATATTGAAAGTGAAAAGTGTTTTCAAAATTTTAAATTATTTTTGAAAATGCATTTGAAAGTAAAAGTTGCTTTGACTTGTGGAAATCTCTGAAGGATCTCTTCATTCCCCAGTAAGTCTCATAGTTGCATAAGCACTTTTAAATCATTGCCTCAACGTAATCCCCAGGGAGACTTTAAGCTAACAACACTTTAGATTAATCCGGTAATCTCCAGTAACTCTCAAGACTGCAGAGATCTCCCCAAGTATCTTCCAAATGTTCCATGTCCTTGAGGACCCACTCCCCGTGGAATCATTTGTTCCTCAGTGAAATTGTCTTACTTTCCTCAGGAAATGCTCCATAGGAGATTGCCATGTTATCCCCAAGAAGTCAAGATACTTGCCCCAGTAAGTCTGTGGAACTCTCCCCAGGGAAGTCTGATGTACCATTCCCTCAGGGAAGTTTGATATATTATCCCCAAGGAAGTTGGATATACCTTTCTCCCAGGAAGCCGATGTATTATTCCCAGGAAGCTGGTGTATTATTCCCAAGAAATCGCTACGCTTTCTCCATGAAGCTACCTAGCTCCTCGTCTTCCCTATGAAGCAGATACTTATTTTATCCCCGGAAGTCTCTAATCCTAAGATTTTCTTTGGCTGATTATGATTCGTGATAGCAATCCCTCCAGTGAAGTCATGATATCATACTCTCCAGTGAGGTCGTATCGTATCCCCGTGAGGAAGTCATGACCCCGTATCCCCAAGTGGATTATTTTATCCTTAAAGAAGTTGGAACTTTGAAGCAAGATTGGGTTCCGCCATCCACTTTTCCTATCCTTCGATAGATGTACCGTTGCAGAGGTCATCGGGTATCCCCGTCGAGATGTTTATTTCATGTCATATTTCCTCCTCTCATTTTTTTTTGTCAGCATACGCATGTGCATGAGCATAAGCATAGCATTTTCATACACATTAACATACACATTAACACACACACATTAACATCTGCCTGTTTGCTATCCATGTCGTCCTTTGACATTACCGCCGAGTAACTGGGTTTATCCGCTCTCTCCAAGTATATCGTCAGCCCTCAGCATAAAATACCTATTATTTCCAGTCTCCCCATGGAGTTCAACCCCCGTGGACGATGGTTATTTCAGTTATCTTTCCGCGCCAGGATAAGATAATCCCCATTTGAGTTCATTTCCTCAATGGAGTCATGTTTGACGGTTTCTTTCTAGATTGACTCTAGATTGAACCTCGGTCCCCAGCGGTCGCCGAACCAACCTGGGCGTGCATTTATTTTGCATTATCTTTCAAGAGGAGCCTTTACAATGCCTTTGCAGGTATGCGACTGTTCTCGTCCGAGAAGCCTATCATATCAATACATTTTACAATCAGTATGCGACAATTCTCGTTCGAGAAGCTTATCATTATATTTTACAACGTCGGTCAGCGACAATTCTCATCCAAGAAGCTTACCATTATATCATTACATCTTTCAACCGACAAACGATAGTTCTCACCTAAAAAGCCTATCATTATATCATTACCATTTTACAACAACGGTATGCGACAGTTCTCGTACAAGAAGCTTATCATTACATTACAACCTTACCTTACATTTTACAACCTTAGAATACATTTTACAACCTATCATTACATTTTAAAACCTTGACAAGCAGTTATCATTCGAGAAGCTTATCATTGCTACTCTTGCAAATAAGTTGTATTTCTCGCCTAAGAAGCTTATCCTATCTTCATCATGACTAGCAACAAGTGGTCATCTCTATCGAGAAGCTGGTTACCATTGCTCTTTCATCCTGAAGTGTGGGGAAGTTTATTTTACCCTTTAGTAAAAGAAGAAACTGAAACATATTCAGGGCACCAGATCTTGAAGTGTGAAGAAGTTTATATTACCCTTTAGTAAACGAAGGAACTGAACCATCGTTCATGACATACAAACCTTGAAGTATGGGGGAGGTTTATTTTACCCTTTAGTAAAAGAAGAAACTGAGACCCGTTCATGGCATACACACTTTGAAGTATAGGGGAGGTTTATTTTACCCTTTAGTAAAAGAAGAAACTGAGACCTATTTAGAGCGTACAAACTTTGAAGTGTGGGGAAGTTTATTTACCATTTCTGAATGAATCGTTTAGTTAAAGAAGAAGCTGAATCACATTTTTGAAGCTTATCATCCGATTATGGTATATAAGTCCCTTCCAACGATAAGTGGTCGTTTTCTCTCGAGAAACTTATCAGGGCATCCTCCCATTAAAGTCCATTTATTGTGGCATACAGCGAGTTTTACCCTGTATATTTTCTAATGATTCCTGAAGATCCTGTTTCCAGAAGCTTGGATGTTATTCTTGCTCAATGCTCCAGCATTCTGTTTACTTGATCCTACCCTAGAGTATAAACTGGTCATGCTTGAACCTGTTGAACAGTACTCTCAGATATTCCCCAGTGCAGGTCATCTCGTCGGGGCCATCTCCATTGAGGACCCCCTTTTTACCGTTCGTTCAAAAGTGACAATTGGTCGCACTTGCACCAGTTTGCCATCACTTTAGAATTCCCCAGTGTCGTGTTATTTCCCCAGTACGTCGTTTTCCCTAGTGTGCGGTTACTAGTTGTGTCTGTCCCCGTGTCGTCGTGTCGTCTGCATCCGTGCATTTGTCATTTCCATCATATACATCATACTAGATTCATGGCATTGTAAACATTATAGTCCATTTTGTTTTGCCCACAACATGGCATATCGCTACATCTAAGGGAAAATTTTCGGTTATCTGTATTTAAATCCCTTTCACCATGATTTCTCGAGCCTTCGTCGCTCAAATCATCCGGTGAAGCTATTTAAATAGGGGCAACTGTCATACCCCAACTTTTACCCTTAGATTATTAGGTTCATTTCGCGTCTCATCTCATTTTGCATTTGCATTGTAGCTAATCGCTAACGGTTTTCCCAGTCTGTTGGTTTTTGCAGGAAAATCACATTATGTGCGATTTAATTTATGAAGGGCAAAAGGGTAATTGATTTGCATCTTGCTGACAATTTATGAAGTGAAGTCGTCATTAGGAGTGCCTCAAACATTTAGGGTTTCCATCTCCGAGTCATATGACCTCAGTTGAGAATGAGCCGAATTTTATGACGGTTTTGACGTCAGGTTTCTCGTGACACAGTACCTTTTATTCAAGAGCCGAGATCTAGTCGTCATTTAGGTTCTGAAGTGCTGTTTGCTCCCTAAATCATATGGAGCTGAGTGTGTTGGAATACAGGTGGATTCAGGTTAAATCGGTGAGAGAATTGTTTTGGAAGAATTTATTCTAACGGACCCACGTTTTCCAGCTTTCTGCTAGTTACTAGTCGATTTTAAAGGAACAGTGGAATTTTAGTTCGCGTTGAATCTATAATGAATATCTGTGGGTTTGGTCATGAGTATCAGTCGAGCGGATTCAGGTCACAGGGCTAGATTATTCGAGATACAATTTGAATTTTCGGTGCGGAGGATAGTTCGTTTCGCCGTTAAATGGATGATTTCTTTGGTTACTTATTCAGGATCATATTCACCGATTTTATTGTCGGGTATGAATTAATTTGCAAAGGGATTTGTTTGAACTCAGGAATTACGTCGGATGAAATTTAATTCTAATTTGTGCGAGATGTTTAGCTATCAAAGTCGGACGTTGAAACGCTAAATTTTTAGAGGAATTTGGTCAGAGGAAAATTCATGTAAAAAGTTGGACTTTTCTGTTTTTCTGGTCAAAGGCAATATTCACCTTCGTCATCGAATACTGATTAATCATCAGGGGTTAGTTTTACGTTGGATATGATTCTAATTGCTGTCGAATTCGGAGTTGGGAACGTCTAAGGTTAATCAGATGAATTTATTTGAATGAACTTAGTCAGCTGAATTCAGTTGAATGAACTTAATCAGACGAATTTATTTGAAGGAACTTAATCAGTTGAATTTAGTCGGATAAACTTAATTAAATGAATTTATTCGGTTGAGTTTAATCGGATGAATTTAGTTGGAGAAATCTGATCAGGAAATAAATTCAGTTTATTAAGAAAATCAAATTTATTCAAATTCTATATTTTTTTATTACAATGTACAAGAATAATTACAAGAATAATTCTTAAGTTCTAAGGATTCCTAATTTTTCTAAGATTGTCTCCGCGTCCAAGTCTTCAACCTTCGACTTTTCGTATCTGCAAAAAAACCCGACAACAGAGAAAAACAATTGTTAAATGGTTAGAATTAATCAAAAGTAATTTGTTGTTACTCCGATACCCTCAGTTAAAATTCATCATCGGGTACTCCGATATCTGTTCAAGTTTATTCCAAGAGAGAGAAAAAGTGATTTTTTGAAAAAGTGCTTTTTTGGAAAAGTGATTATTCTGAAAATTGTTTTTTTGCGTTCAATGCCAAACAAGTCATAAGGAAGTCTAGCAAATCCATAGAACCAAATGGATATCCAAATTCATTTCAGCAACAACAGCATCTCGCAAGTCCTAACAACCAAACGAGATCAAAACCAATTTCTCCAGCAAAACGCAAGCAACAACAACCTTTCCCAAATTTCAGCCAAATCAAAACAAGATCAAAACGCAACAAATTTCAGTTCCAAAACAAATTAACCAAATCCTGGAAAATCCAACAAGTAATCCACAAAAATCGCCACAAATCCGTAAGGTTGAGTCAAAGCAGCAACAAATTCGTCATGAAAATCGTAAGCAACCCAAGCCCACAAAAATCAGATCAAACATTATAAATACATCATCAGTTCGTAAGGAAAAGTGGGAAGAAGTTCATGAATTCATCAAAGTTCGTCAAGAAAGAGCGAAGTTCATCACAGACCATTCATCATCAAAGTTAATCAACGAGCAAGAACACTATCTCCACCGTGAACTCAGACAGGCGTGCTACGCACCCTCATCACAGTTCATCAGCCGCCATCAGCTCCCAATCGCTTTCAACCCGGTATAAAAGGGTGAGGAATCTGTATTAATCGTGTGTTTTAATTTGTGTTTTACAGAATCATCAAGGAATTCAGAAGCAGAAGAACGAGAATGGCTAAGAAGAAGAAGAAAAAGCTGCGAAAAGCTCAGACTTGAAGGCAAACGGCGCCGCGAGAAAGATGAAGGAGAAATGGTCAAACAAAACCCTAAATGTTCAGCATAACATCCCTTCCCCTTTATATTATTATATTATCTTTCTTTCTTTTTTATTTCTTTTTTTCCTTATTTTAATTTCATATTTATTTAGTTAATCTAATTATTAGTTTTGTAATAAAAGCATAAATTCCATTTTAGTTTCTTAATTAAAATTTAATTTATTAAAACCTAACATAAAACCATCTTTTAAAACTCATATTGACACTTATTTTTAAAAGTTAATCAAACCCAGTTTTTAAACTAAAATTAAAACCATTTTTTAATTTAGAATTAAAAATCATTTAAAAAAAAATTAAAGTAGATCCATTTTTTAAGATAACTTAAAATAAAACTTTACAATTTAAAATTAACATTTTTAAATAAGTCTAAGGTTTTAATCTAAAATTAACATTTTTTTCTTTAATTATCGGTTTATTAATACAATTCTTTTTTTCTTCTAATTAAAATTCACAAATTTTTGTAAATATCAATTTCTGACACTCAAAATAAATTAAAATTAAAAAAAAAAAGTTAACTTGTAAAATTAAAATTCTTTTTATAAATTCTTCAATTAATTTAAAACCCGTTTCTTAAAATTATGTCTAGCATTTTACTTTCAGTTCAAATTGAACCGTCACATAATGGCGGATTTGATCCCTAACATTGCCCCATTTATTTTCGTCTAACGTTTATGTCGTTCCTTTCATATTTCTCAATTGTACTTGTTTACTAATCTCGTATTAGTTCGTATGTCATTTTTCATGGTTGTAATTTATGCGAGGACATCGCCGCTTTTCTTTCGTTATCATTCTTACATTTTTCATGGTTGTAATTTATGCGAGGACATCATCTCTTTTATTCTGTTATTATGCTTACATACTTTCCCATATTCCATTCCATTGCTTAATTATTTTCATTTCATTATTTACCGTAATTTTCCCTCCGAAGGAATAGGTCTAACCGTTTGACCATCGCGTCAATAGTCCTTACCTTTGAATCTTCCACCGTTCAAACCCTAATTGCATAGGCATCCCGCCGCGGACCAAATTACCATTTAGCCTAGCATTAGGATAAGGAGTCGCCGCACTCCGTATTAGGTTTCCCGCCGTGTAATGCCTATTTTATCTTTTTTAATTCAATTCAATTTTCAACGTAGAAATAGGAGTCAATGCACTCCACGTAAGGGCTTCCTTAAGAAAGCGTATTCCCCATTGAAACCTTGACCACAATCAAGAAGTTTCAATTCCTCCCTTTCAAGGGGAACTACGATTACTCTGATTTCATCCCCTACCTCGGATACTTAGGCACAAGATGCGATTCTTGGCGAGTAAACTTAGGACTAACTCGTAGGTCTTTCTTTTCACCTTCTAACCCTTAGCATATCCCTTAAGCAGATAATTTTAGCAAAATAGCAGCATTAAAACAAGAGGTTCCTATAGATTACTACAGAAGTTAAGGGTGCTAATACCTTCCCTAAGCTTAACCAACCCCCGAACCTAGATCTCTCCCCGCATTGTGTTTACTATGCAAAATAGGTTTTTCCTTTCAAACCCTTCCTTCGGATAAATCAAAGACCGGTTGTGAATCAAAGATTTGTGATTCAAATTAATTAATAATTTGATATCCTATTCTCACCGCAACAGTATGCTATGAATGCATGATGCAAAACGTCATAATAATCATCATCACATCATCGTTGCATCATCATTCATGAAAATTCAACAAAACATCATAGTATTACTTCATCATTATGCAACATAATTCTTCAAATTACTACACAAAATCATCATGTCATAGTCATCAAAATACAACACATCAATTGCCCAAGGCATACAAACAACACTCAAGGTTCGTCACTTACACCATGACTTCTTAAGGTACACAATAAGAAACAACCATATTCTTCAAGATATTAGACATAAAAATATTATTAAAATGATTCATATCATTACACCATGTTAAAGTTCTACTTATTAACTTTCCAACGCTTCGAACAGTTCGTCATTTGGATTAACTGTTAAAAAGTTATGATCGAAACTGTTTCTGGCATTTTTCTACCTACGAGTCGACTCAAAGGTCAACAAACAGAGTTATGAGTCAACACATACTATTAAAATTTCCATAATTTTGCATTCGAGTGACCTCATGTCGATCAAGGGGTTCTAGCGGTCGACTTACACTGTTCCGAACCCCAAAAATCACTTTTTCAAAAAAGCACTTTCACCCCAGATTATCACTCCAAAGTCTATACTGTAACAGTCCAAATTCCACTAATTAATTAATTATATTAATTAATTGATTTATTGGAATTAATTTAATAATTTGGAATTATTTGGTAGATAATTAAAGAGAGAAATGGAATGGAAGGAAATAAAGGAAAGAAAATAAGGAAGTATATAAAGGATAAGTGGAGAGAATTTGTTAGAAAGAAAATAGAAGAGAAAGAATAGAGAAAGAAGGAGAAAGAGGAGAAAAGAGAAGAAGAAGAAGGAAAGTGTGGAAATCTTCAAGAACAACTCAAGCTTCAATCCAATCAAGGTAAGGGTGAGAAACATTATTATTTGATCAATGTGTGTGGTTATGTATGATTGGGTTGGGTTGTTGGGGTTTTTCCACCATTTTTCATGTTAGGGCAAAAATTGGATTTAATCGGTAGAAATCAAGTTTAATCGGTTAAAAACTGAAATAATGATGTAGGATAGTCAAGGGATGTTAGACTAAGATTAATGGAATTGGTTTGGTGAAAGTTGGATGGATTGGTGAGTTTTGGATTTGATAACAGTAAGTGGAAAATTCTGTTCGCATACGCTCGCTAGCTTGCTCGCTAGGCGAGGTGATAGCGAATGTTCACTAGGAGCTCGCTGAGCGAGCTAGTAGCGAATGGTCCCAGACCTGGGACAGAATGGATTTGGGGTTCTTCGCTGGTAGTGAAGGTTCGCTAGCCCTTCGCTCAGGCAAGCTTGGTAGCGAACCAAGTCAGTGGCTTCTGTTTGCCTTCGCAAGCTTGCTCGCTAGGCGAGCAAGTAGCAAATACTCGCTAGAGGCTCGCTAAGCGAGCAAGGTAGCGAGCATGACAGCTTTTGGTTTTGTTGTGATTTCATCCAAGGGTCGATTGCGTGGTTCGACTATGTTTTGATGCTTATTTAATTGCATAGTTGTGTACTATTGCGACGTGCTGTGGGTTTCCTTTGGGCGTGAATCCTAGATTTGGAATTGATTGATGAATGTGGTCTTTGACCAATATAATGCATTGTTTAGATTAATTAAAAAAGCATGATGAATGTAATTGAACCATTTCCGTTGGCATGATATGGTATGCATGAGAACATATTGTAGATATGTGTGCATTATTGATAATGCAGTGATAATATTGAATTATGAACGCATATTGTTTGTATGCGATGGTATGAATAGAATGCATGAGAACATGTCATGGATGTGTGTGCATTGCTTGAATATATATGAATGTTATGTGAATATGTTGTGTGTGCAATCATGATATAATTCTTGAAGAGATGAATTATTTGAATGCATGAGATTAAGATGCGAGAACGGTCTTAAGTGCATTTTTGTGGTTGATTGCATATGCATCATTTAGTCAAGAGGCAACGCTTGTTAGTTTCGTGGAGACTAGTGACTTGTCCCAAACCTAGAAGAGTGGGTTTGAAAGCTTATAGGACGGGCTTTTGGTGGTTATCGGTCTAAAAGAGTGGACCCGGTTTAATGTAAAAACCGAAAAATGATAACGAGTGTTGGTACCACATGGCATTGAGTTCCATTGAGTTGTATTGAGTCACATTGTATAATGTCATTGATATATGAAGTATGCTTATGAATGGAATGTTTATTGGATAATTAAGAAATATGCATGATGAGTTGTGCTTGGTGAATATTCATGTTTGTTTATATGTATGTGGCGATGCATATGACTATGGAAATGAATTATGGTGAGAAAATGTAGATTACATGTAATTGATACTCATATATATATATATATATATATATATATATATATATATATATATATATATATATATATATATATATATATATATATATATATATATATATATATATATATATATATATATATATATATATATATATATATATATATATATATATATATATATATATATATATATATATATATATATATATATATATATATATATATATATATATATATATATATATATATATATATATATATATATATATATATATATATATATATATATATATATATATAATCTTATGCATTGATTATTATGGTAATATTTCTCACCCTTCTGCTGTTTTATAATGCTCTATGAGGCATTGCAGATTAGGTTGCTGGAGGTTTCTTTTATGAAGTTTAGCTTCATTCTTTTGAGTCGGCTGCTCTGATATGTAATACCGGGTAGTTAGGCTTGTATAGCATTTTTGAGATACATTGTATATGTATCTGATGATATGTTTTGTAACATGAATGATTGATGAACCAAACTGGATAACATATATTTATGTGATTAAATGTTTTGATGTAATTCAAATGTTTTAATCTTCCGCTTTAATTTTAAATATCGAGATGTGGGTTTTAAGGACTAAGTTCCTCTATTTTGAAAACTATCCCACTGTTACATATTTTTATAGAGCAGGTGTTGAATGTTTTATTGATGATGATGTGACATACTTCTTTTATACCATATTTTAAACTATACTCTGATGAATTTCAAAACATGCATAAATGTTTATTTGTTTTATTTGGGGGTATAGAAGGGGGTGTTACATTATGTGGTATCAGAGCAGGTCGGTCCGTATGGCCAAGTTGTTAGTGTGTCCTTCCCTGTGTATATTTGATATGTGTGAGTGGCACTATCGATATTGGTTTTTCTTACGTGGTTCTGTTGTTGGAATCAAGTAAGATGGTTGTAGGTAGGAATGACGAGGCGATTGTTGAGGCCTTGACGTGGTTGGCTGGGGAGATATGGCAGAATCCTCAGGCCAATGTGAATGCGAGGAATAATACTGATGATGAGTTTCGTGCTTTGGGAATATTCCAAAGGAATAATCCACCGATGTTCAAGGGAACCCATGAGCCTGACAAAGCACAAATTTGGTTGAAAGCTATCGAGAAGATCTTTCGAGTTATGAATTGTTCGGATGCACAGAAGGTGCAGTTCAGAACTCATATGCTTGAAGAGGAAGCCGAGGACTGGTGGGGTAATACCCGCCAAAGATTTGAAGAGGATGAGATTGTGATTACATGGAATATTTTTAGAGAGACATTTATGGAGAAGTATTTTCCAAAAGATGTGCGTGGAAAGAAAGAGATTGAATTCCTTGAGCTGAAGCAAGGTAATTCGACAGTAGCCGAGTATACGGCAAGATTTGAGGAGTTGATCAAGTTTTGTCCTCACTACAACACTGTTAATGCTGAGAGATCTAAGTGTCTCAAATTTGTGAATGATTTGAGGCCTGAGATCAAGCAAGCTATTGGATATCAGGAAATCAGGCGGTTTTTTGAGTTAGTAAACAAGAGTAGGATTTATGACGAAGATAGTAGGGCTCGATCTAGCCACTACAAGAGCCTAAGTGATAAGAAAGGGAAGAGTCAATTCAGAGGGAAACCTTACGTGACTCCTGCTAATAAGGGGAAACAAAAGGGTGGTTACGGAAAGAAGCCAAGTAGGGGAGTTTCTACTCCGGTGAGATGTTATAATTGTGGTGAAGCGGGGCATCATGCTCCTGAGTGCAAGAGTGTTGAACAAAAGTGTTTTAAGTGTGGCAAGCCAGGCCACAAAGCTCTTGAGTGCAGAAGCGGTGCAAATGTAACTTGCTATAACTGTGGTGAGCAAGGGCACATTAGTACCAAGTCTGATAAGCCGAAGAAGAATCAAGGGAGCGGAAAAGTGTTTGCTCTATCTGGATCCGAGACTGCTAGTGATGATCGATTGATCTGAGGTACGTGTTTCATTAATGGTATACCTTTGATCGCTATAATTGATACTGGAGCTATGCATTCTTTTATTTCTTTGGAGTGTGTTAGGAGGTTGAATCTTGAGATGTATGTGATTGGTGGTGGTATGGTTATTGATACTCCTGCTATGGGTTCGGTAACTACACCGTATGTGTGTTTGAATTGCCCTTTGAGTATTTTCGGTAGAGATTTTGGGGTTGATTTAGTGTGTCTTCACTTAGATCAACTTGATTTCATTATTGGAATGAATTGGTTCGAATTCAATCGTGTGTATATTAACTATTTTGACAAAATGGTTATTTTTCCTAAATCGGATGATGAACGGGATTTTTTTATGACAGCGAAGCAAGTAAAGGAATCCGTACGAGATGGTGCAAAGGTATTTATGTTGATGGAAACTTTGAGTATTGGTGAGAGCGAAGCAATTGATGCTTTACCAATTGTCCGTGATTTTCCGGAAGTTTTTCCTGATGAAATAAGAGATTTACCGCCGGAATGAGAAGTGGAGTTTTTGATTGACTTGATTCCTGGAACTAGTCCGATATCGATGGCTCCATATCGTATGTCCGCATCGGAATTGAAAGAGTTGAAGATTCAACTTGAAGATTTTCTTGAGAAGAGGTTTATTTGTCCGAGTGTGTCGTCGTGGGGTGCACCGGTGTTGTTGGTTAAGAAGAAAGAAGGTTCTATGAGGCTCTGTGTGGATTACAGACAGTTGAAAAAAGTGACTATCAAGAATAAGTATCCACTTCCAAGGATTGATGATCTGATGAATCAGTTGGTTGGTGCAAGTGTGTTCAGTAAGATAGATTTGAGGTCTGGGTATCATCAGATTCGTGTGAAGGCTGAGGATATTCAGAAGACTGCTTTTAGAACGAGGTATGGACACTATAAGTATTCTGTGATGCCATTTGGTGTGACTAATGCACCAGGTGTATTTATGGAGTACATGAATAGGATTATCCATCCTTATTTGGACAAGTTTGTGGTTGTGTTTATTAATGATATTCTGGTTTATTCGAAGAGTGAAGAAGAGCATGTCGAACATCTGAAGATTGTGTTATCTATATTGAGAGAGAAGCAATTGTATGCGAAACTTTCTAAGTGAGAATTTTGGTTGAAGGAAGTGAGTTTCCTTGGTCATGTGATTTCAAGTGAAGGTATTGCGGTTGATCCGTCGAAGGTTGAAGTAGTATCGTAATGGGAGGCACCAAAATCAGTTTTTGAGATTAGAAGTTTTCTTGGTTTGGCAGGTTATTATCGTAAGTTCATTGAAGGATTTGCTAAGTTATCATTTCCGTTGACGCAGTTGACTAGGAAGGGTCAAGCTTTTGTTTGGGATGCCAAGTGTGAAGAAAGTTTTCAAGAACTTAAGAGAAGATTGACGACAGCTCGTGTTTTGATTTTGCCAAATTTGGAAGAACCGTTTATTGTGTATTGTGATGCTTATTTGATGGGTCTGGGAGGTGTGTTGATGCAAAATAATCAACTTGTAGCTTATGCTTCGAGGCAACTCAGAGTGTATGAGAAGAATTATCCGATGCATGACTTAGAGTTGGTCGTCGTTGTGTTTGTGTTGAAACTTTAGAGGCATTATTTGTTTGGTGCAAGATTTGAGGTGTTTAGCGATCACAAGAGTTTGAAGTATCTCATTAATCAAAAGGAATTGAATGAAAGGCAAAGGAGATGGTTAGAACTTCTGAAAGGTTATGAATTTGGTTTGAATTACCATCCGAGTAAAGTGAATGTGGTAGCTGATGCATTGAGCCGGAAATCGTTGCACATGTCGATGTTGATGGTGAAAGAGTTGGAATTGATTGAGCAATTTTGTGATTTGAGTTTGGTGTGTGAGAAGACTTCGTGGGGAGTTAAGCTTGGAATGTTGAAGCTTACTAGTGGTATTCTGGACGAGATTCGAGAAGGACAAAAATATGATTTGAGTTTAGTTGATCGGTTGACTTTGATTAACCAAGGCCAAGGTGGTGATTTTTGGATTGATGAGAATGGTATTATGAGGTGTCGGGATAGAGTTTATGTTCCGAATATTGATGAGTTGAAAAAGAGTATTCTTGAGGAAGGACATCGTAGCGGATTGAGTATTCATCTGGGTGCTACTAAGATGTATCAAGATTTGAGGAAAGTATTTTGGTGGCCTCGTATGAAGAAGGATATTTCCGAGTTTGTGTATTCTTGTTTGACTTGCCAGAAGTCGAAGATTGAGCATCAGAAACCGTCGGGTTTGATGCAACCATTGTTTATTCCTGAGTGGAAATGGGATGGCATTTCTATGGACTTTGTGTCTGGATTACCAAGGACGCCGGGTAATTTTGAAGCTATTTGGATTATTGTGGATAGATTGACTAAATCTGCTCACTTTATTCCTATGAGAATGGATTATCCATTGGAAAGTTGGCAAAGTTGTACATTGAGAGGATTGTCAGTTTGCATGGTATTCTGTCTAGTATTGTGTCGGATAGAGATCCGAGGTTCACTTCGAGATTTTGGGAGAGCTTGCAAAGTGCTATAGGTACGAAGTTGCGCTTGATTTCAGCTTATCATCCTCAGACATATGGTCAGACGGAGAGGACTATTCAATCACTTGAGGATATTTTGAGAGCTTGTGTGTTGGAGAGGGGAGGAGCTTGGGATAGCTACTTGCCTTTGATTGAATTTACTTATAACAATAATTTTCATTCGAGTATTGGTATGTCACCATTCGAGGCATTGTATGGTAGGCGATGTAGAACGCCATTGTGTTGGTATGAGTCCGGAGAGAGTTCTGTAGTTGGACCCGAGATAGTTCAGGAGGCTACGGACAAGATTAAGATGATTCAAGAAAAGATGAGGATTTCTCAGAGTCGTCAGAAGAGTTATCATGACAAGAGGAGGAAGACACTTGAATTTCAAGAGGGAGATCATGTGTTTCTTCGAGTCACTCAGATGACTGGTGTTGGTAGGGCATTGAAGTCGCGTAAGTTGACGCCGCGTTTCATTGGTCCTTATCAGATCTTGCAGAGGATAGGAGAAGTGGCCTATTGTGTGGCTTTACCGCCGTCGCTTGATAATCTCCATGATGTGTTCCATGTATCTCATTTGAGGAAATACATTGCGGATCCGTCTCATGTAGTCCAAGTAGATGATGTGCAGGTGAGAGATAACCTGACTGTTGAGACATCACCTATGCGGATAGAGGATCGGGAGTTGAAGCAACTTCGAGGTAAAGAGATTGCTTTGGTGAAGGTCGCTTGGGGAGGACCGGCTGGTGGAAATGTGACTTGGGAGCTGGAGAGCCAGATGAGAGAGTCTTATCCAGAACTGTTTGAATCAGGTAACATTTTCAAGGACGAAAATTCCTAAAGTGGGGGAGGGTTGTAACAACCCAAATTTAACTAATTAATTAATTATGTTAATTAACTGATTTATTGGAATTAATTTAATGATTTGGAATTATTTGGTAGATAATTGAAGAGAGAAATGGAATGGAAGGAAATAAAGGAAAGAAAATAAGGAAGTATATAAAGGATAAGTGGAGAGAATTTGTTAGAAAGAAAATAGAAGAGAAAGTATAGAGAAAGAAGGAGAAAGAGGAGAAAAGAGAAGAAAAAGAAGAAGGAAAGTGTGGAAATCTTCAAGAACAACTCAAACTTCAATCCAATCAAGGTAAGGGTGAGAAACATTATTATTTGATCAATATGTGTGGTTATGTATGATTGGGTTGGGTTGTTGGGGTTTTTCCACTATTTTTCATGTTAGGGCAAAAATTGGATTTAATCGGTAGAAATCAAGTTTAATCGGTTAAAAACTGAAATAATAATGTAGAATAGTCAAGGGATGTTAGACTAAGGTTAATGGAATTGGTTTGGTGAAAGTTGGATGGATTGGTGAGTTTTGGATTTGATAACAGTAAGTGGAAAATTCTGTTCGCAGATGCTCGCTAGCTTGCTCGCTAGGCGAGGTGGTAGCGAATGTTCGCTAGGAGCTCGTTGAGCGAGCTAGTAGCGAATGGTCCCACACATGGGAAATAATGGATTTGGGGTTCCTCGCTGGTAGCGAATTGGGTAGCGAAGGTTCGCTAGCCCTTCGCTCAGGCGAGCTTGGTAGCGAACCAAGTCAGTGGCTTATGTTTGCCTTCGCAAGCTTGCTCGCTAGGCGAGCAAGTAACGAATACTCGCTAGAGGCTCGCTAAGCGAGCAAGGTAGCGAGCATGACAAATTTTGGTTTTGTTGTGATTTCATCCAAGGGTCGATTGCGTGGTTCGACTATGTTTTGATGCTTATTTAATTGCATAGTTGTGTACTATTACGACGTGCTATGGGTAGCCTTTGGGCGTGAATCCTAGATTTTTAATTGATTGATGAATGTGGTCTTTGACCAATATAATGCATTGTTTAGATTTATTAAAAATGCACGATGAATGTAATTGAACCGTTGCCGTTGGCACGATATGGTATGCATGAGAACATATTGTAGATATGTGTGCATTATTGATAATGTGGTGATAATATTGAATTATGAACGCATATTGTTTGTATGCGATGGTATGAATAGAATGCATGAGAACATGTCGTGGATGTGTGTGCATTGCTTGAATATATATGAATGTTATGTGAATATGTTGTGTGTGCAATCATGATATAATTCTTGAAGAGATGAATTATTTGAATGCATGAGATTAAGATGCGAGAACGGTCTTAAGTGCATTTTTGTGGTTGATTGCATATGCATCATTTAGTCAAGAGGCAACACTTGTTAGTTTCGTGGAGACTAGTGACTTGTCCCAAACCTAGAAGAGTGGGTTTGAAAGCTTAGAGGATGGGCTTTTGGTGGTTATCGGTCTAGAAGAGTGGACCCGGTTTAATGTAAAAACCGAAAAATGATAACGAGTGTTGGTACCACATGGCATTGAGTTGCATTGAGTTGTATTGAGTCACATTGCATAATGTCATTGATATATGAAGTATGCTTATGAATGGAATGTTTATTGGATATTTAAGAAATATGCATGATGAGTTGTACTTGGTGAATATTCATGTTTGTTTATATGTATGTGGCGATGCATGTGACTATGGAAATGAATTATGGTGAGAAAATGTAGATTACATGTAATTGATACTTATATATATATATATATATATATATATATATATATATATATATATATATATATATATATATATATATATATATATATATATATATATATATATATATATATATATATATATATATATATATATATATATATATATATATATATATATATATATATATATATATATATATATATATATATATATATATATATATATATATATATATATATATATATATAATCTTATGCATTGATTATTATGGTAATATTTCTCACCCTTCTGCTGTTTTATAATGCTCTATGAGGCATTGCAGATTAGGTTGCTGGAAGTTTCTTTTATGAAGTTTAGCTTCATTCTTTTGAGTTGGCTGCTCTGATATGTAATACCAGGTAGTTAGGCTTGTATAGCATTTTTGAGATACATTGTATATGTATCTTGTGATATGTTTTGTAACATGAATGATTGATGAACCAAACTGGATAACATATATTTATGTGATTAAATGTTTTGAGGTAATTCAAATGTTTTAATCTTCCGCTTTAATTTTAAATATCGAGATGTGGGTTTTAAGGACTAAGTTCCTCTATTTTGAAAACTATCCCACAGTTACATATTTTTATAGAGCAGGTGTTGAATGTTTTATTGATGATGATGTGACATACTTCTTTTATACCATATTTTACACTATACTCTGATGAATTTCAAAACGTGCATAAATGTTTATTTGTTTTATTTGGGGGTATAGAAGGGGGTGTTACATATATCACTAACCGCCATCACACTGGACCCGATTTTATATCAAAATAATATCCTAAAACTCAATTAGGCTATGTTTTACTCATATATTAACAACAATTCATCATAATTTCGTTCCTCCGACTCGAAACTCAAAAACTCAACAATAGAGGAATTTTCAACAGTTTCCAAAATAGAATTTCTACACACATACATGTACAAAACTCATCGCATATCAGTTAGAAAACATTATTTATCACACAACCAAATAACAATTTCATCATCATCTCATCATGTTCCCCAAAATCCCAACTACGTACAAACATCTATCCTTATATCCATTATAATGACAAGTGATACTCCTCATACCTTAGATAATTCAATTTCGACTTTCTTCTTGAATTCTTCAGAGTTCTCTCTGAGCCCTAGCCTCTTCCTCTTTCTTTCTTCAGTGCGCTCTCCCAAAAACACAATCATACCCAATAAACTTCTCCACTCTCTCTTTGTCCCTTTTTTCATTCTTACCCCTTGGACCCCTTTTATGATTTCCCAATTTTGTCCTCACTTATTCCATCCAACATTACCATCTTACCCTTAGTGTTCCCTTCCTATTATTTAAAATAATAATTGTTGCTATGCGAAAAATGACACAGAGTCGCCACCAGATTTTATTTATCCCAACGAGGGAAAGGGGAATAGCGATAAAACCTTTGGGAGAAGAGCATGGTCATCGCAACTAAGTCTTAGGGTTCGGGAGTCGGTTAAGCGAGGGGAAGGTATTAGCACCCTCTCGCATCCATCGTACTCGATGGGAACCTTCTAGGTGGTTTAACGTGAATGGGTGTTTTTATTAAAAGTGTGCTTGCTTAAGAAGAAGAGGGGTTGGTTTTTATTTTAATGCTCGCCAAGGATTGTGGCCCTTGTGCCTACGTATCCTCACTTAAAAGAAGTGAAGAATCAGAGCTCCGTAGTTCGGAGGCTTATGAAATGGTTGTTTGTTGGTTGATTTTATACCTTAAAAAGGGTTTTCGGATTGATGCCCTAAGGCGAAAATAAGTTTGATGAGTTGATGTTATTTTTTAGGTTTTTGAAGAGAAATTGTCCTTGATTAGGATTACGCAAAAGACTTTGGATAGAGATGAATGTTTTGAATAACCAAGTCGAGTGCCTTGTATTCAAAATATTTGGAACGAGTGTAGGAGGGTTCCATTCTCATTCCTTCTCCACCACTTTAAAGTTTATGGTGTATAACCTCAATCGTATATTTATTGTGTTTTGGATTTTTTATGAGAAAAATACCACTTGATGTTGGATCAAGGGTTTTATTGTTTGTGAAAATATTTGAAGTGATGCGAACAAGGTCGATGGTGAACGCACAAGGCGGTCGACTTACAAGGTCAAAAATGGCTTGATGAGAATCGGGAGTTTATTTTCTTAAAAAGGGTGTTTTTGGAACCAAAGGTCAAAAATGACCAACAATAAAATATCCACACACAAAGGCCATGCAAACATAACGGGTTAGCCGTCTTGAATCAAAACACATAAAAGAAAAACGGCGAACCCCTTGAAATTTTTTTTTAAAGGTAAAATAGCAAAAAAAACGTGAAAAACAGGGGCCTGACACGGCCCGTGTCAGGACGTGCCTACAACATGGGTTTTTGAGACAAACAGAGGGCTGACACGGCCCGTGTCAGGACACATGGAAGGTACGCGCGAGGAAAACATTAAACAATGGGCTGACACGACCCGTGTCAGCCCTGCTGGGTGAAAAAACTGATTTTTTTTTCTTTTGTTCTCTTTCTTTCTTGTGGTTCTTACAATGGTTTCTTGGTCCCCCTTGGGACCTTTACACAAGGTACACAACACAAAACACTTAACAGAGATAATAAATGACAATAATGCAAAATATAAAGAGAGAAAGGTTTGAAGAAATGGATACCCAAGAGTTGTCACCCTTCTTGCAAAACCTCCACTGATTTTGGTTGGGTGTATCCTCCACTCTTCACTCTATGTTTTGATGGTTCTGCTTCTCAATGGTTCTCTTGACTCTCTCGATTTTTTCTGATTTTCTTTCTCTCTATTTTTCTGGTTTTTGTTCTCTCTATTTTTTTAGTTTTTGTTCTCTCTATTTCTCTACTCAATGTGTGTTCAATGCTCTCTCTTTCTACTGCTATTGCTTTTCTTTTTATATCCAAAGCATTAGGGTTTACAACTGTTTTCAAACTTCAGATTTTCTACCCTTAGAAATATCCAATGCCACTTTCTTGATGCACCCTTTTCCCCTAGAAATCCTACTTTTCTGCTGTACCAAAACAATAGATCTTGTACATGCTTCAAATTTCAGAATTTCTACATTTGGAAATGCTTATTACCACTTTCTTGGTGCAGCCCCATATCTTTCCATTTCTAGCATGCTGCTTTTTGCTTTTGCTGCTGCACTTTTCTAGTGCTGTTTTTTCCACATTGCCCTCCTTTACTCACTTGTTCTTGGGTTATACTTATGGTTTATGCCTCTCCTCTTGACAGAATTTTAAAGTTCTAAATTTTGGCATGTAAGTGAACCTACATGATCTAGTTCTTCAAGTTTGTGACATGGTTTATTTAGTTGGGAATTAGTTGGTCATGAGACTGTTTTGGATCAATTAAAAATGCCTTGAAATTGCCCATGAATAAGCATTAATGGTTATTATTTTGAAATGTTCCAATGTTGCACCTTAATTATTTTCCTTGGATACTTGTGAGTTTAATTAGTTATGAAATATATGTAGCACATGGAGATTTGATGAGGCATGAAGGGTACCATAACATGAAATTAGTTAGAAACTTGAATTAAGGTTAGAAATAACTTAATTTTCTAAGCATTGCTTAGAGTTGGAAACTTTGCAACCAATGTGACATTCTTGCAAATGTCATGGAATTTCCTTTGTAATATTCTAATCTTGAATTCATAAATCTTGAATTTTTGAATGATGGATTTCCCTTATACCATTATTTGAAGTGGATGAAGTCTTGAATTATGAACTTGCATTTTTTAGTTCATTAGGAACATTGACTTTGAATTTTTTTGAAGTAACTTCTTCTTGAAGAAATCTACATGAGTAGACTTTCCAAATTGAATCAAACCTTAGATGATGAACCTTTTCTTCCATGTAATCCATGATAGGCAATTTTTCTTATTTGAAATGGAAAACAAATGAACCGACCCAAAACTTAACTTGTAAATCCACCTGCTCGATATGCGCTATAACGATGTATGATATGATAAATGTAGGATATGAAAGGCTAAAGGTGAAAATGAGGGCGTGACAATAATAATAATATAAATAAAATTATTCACATTATTCCACTATTATTATTATCTAAATAATTCTAGTAAATCATACACTTCTAAATATCCTCAATACCTTCTTAACATCGCCAATACCCCACAACATAAATCATCAAGCATCAAAATATTTCACCAAAATTCACCGAAAATCACGAATATTTATAATAAATAAATTAAATAAATATTCTAATCATCTTGGTGTGTTACAAGTGGTGATCTGATTTATCAAAAATAATGTCATCTATTGTTATGGTGTTCCAAGCCAGATCATTATTGTTAATGGATTAAACCTGAACAACAAGATGATGAAGGAATTATATATTGAATTTAAGGTTGAACACTATAACTCATCTCCCTACCGATCGAAGATGAATGGAGTAGTCGAAGTAGCTAACAAGAATATCAAGAAAATTATTCAGAAGATGGTCGTGACTTACAAGGATTGGCATAAGATGCTCCTTTTTGCTCTTCACGTTATCGTACATTCGTCCACACTTCAACAGGGGAAACCCCTTTTTCCCTAGTGTATGGTATAGAAGCAGTGCTCCCCATAGAGGTTGAGATCCCATCAATAAGAATATTTATGGAAGTCAAGCTAACAGAAGTTGAATGGTGTCAAAACAGATACGATAAACTGAATCTGATCGAAGAAAAAAGAATGACGGCTTTACACCATGGCCAGTTATATCAACAAAGAATGAGGAAAGCAGTCAACAAAAAGGTCTGACCTCATGTATTCAGAGAGGGAGACCTCATGCTAAAGAATATCCAATCATTTCTCACTGATTCCAGGGGAAAATGGACTCCAAATTATGATGGCCCATATGTTGTTAAGAAAGCCTTCTCATGTGGCGCCTTGATACTCACAAACATGGATGGAGAAGAGTTTACTTATTTCACAAATGTTGATGCAGTCAAGAAATACGTCGCCTAAAAATAAAAATAATAGTAGCTCGCTAAGTTGGAAACCTGAAAGGGAGACTTAGACAAAAAAAAGAGCATCTCGGTGGACTGAAAACCCGAAAGGGCTGTTCAGGCAAAAATTAGAGACATAAAAAAAGAAAAATCATCCCGGTGGATTAAAAACAAAAATATCTAGGCAAAATTTATGGATTTATGGAAAGTAACTGCATCCGACAAGATTGGATCCTCAGAAGCAACATCATTTATTAAAGAGTCATCGATCAAAGTCACTCTCAACAGAAGCCCGAGAATGCCCAGAATTCAAAGTGGGTAGAAGGATAATGGTCATTACGTTTCAATGTAGCCCTTTTCCATTTAAATTACCACTTTATAACTTTTTAATGTTCTATGGAATCAAGCATTTGGTTGATTACCATTCAATCAATGAAGTTTGAGCCTTCACTTATTTATTTGCAATTTTTGTTTTTTCGTTTTGCCTTACAAAATGACCTTCTTATTTTTGATAGCCAACCTTGGAAAAAAGTGAATCTACTTTTGCTTTTAAAATAAAGATGGAAATTTCTTTCAAATTACAAACATAAAAGGAAATATCGACAGTTTCTCAAGTAGCGATCAAACTTTGAAGGAACAAAGTCTCTGGTGTTTCTAAATGACAAATCTTTATGGACATCCCATCCATCATCCCCCAGAAAAGTTTGAAGTTCATAAACTCCTCTAAAAAAGAGGAAAATCAAGATCATGTTTTATCCTCAGCGGAGTTTCTACCTCCAAGAATTGAAATAAGAACATGAATCTCTTTTCTCCAACAAAGTGTTGCCTTCAAAATCTCTAGTGATACTTCTATTACCAGATTAGCCAAGTATTCGATGTTGATAATTAGTTCGGGTGACATGTATGTTTTGTCAGCATAAGAATTCATCATGCATGATTAATATTCATATTGCACAGGACATCTCATTCACTCTGATCGTATTTATCCCCAAGTGATAAATGTCGTCTCTCCAAGAAAAATTGTAAGCTTTAGGCAGAAAGTATTTACTTTTTTTGTAATTCCCCACCAAGTTTAATCCTCGGGGAAAATATTCCTTCGGTTCTCCATTCCACTCTCTAAAGAGATAAAATCTCGGCTCGAACTCTTTTCTCATCAGGAGATGTCTTGTTCAAACAGTCTCTCTCCAGTTCATTCCTGAATCAAAGACGGCCCTTGACCATTTTGATAATTTGAACCTCTAAAAAGAACGAGTAGATATCCATTGAGACGTTGCTCTTTATCAACAAATACCCAAATTGCTTTCCCGGATTAAAGGAAAAATCCTCAATGAAAGCCTTTCAGTAAGACCTTTTGATGAGGGCGTTGTATCCCGTAAATTCCCAATAAATCGACAAATGGCAATCTCTTCCCGAGAAGTTTGTCCCTCTTTCTGTAAAGTCATCAACACCTCAAAATTATCCTACATCACATGACATCTCTCCGAAGAAGTCTCGAAGGGAAGTATGATGGAATCTTTTAAGCAAATGGCATCTCAGTAGAGATGTTTGCAAACCTCAACATTTCAGACAATGGTATACCCCAGCAAGTCAAACGTCAGATTGTCACTCATCCTATGGCGTCTCTCCAAGCACGTCTCAAAGAGAAGTATGATAAAGTTTATTTTCGTAAAATGGCTATCTCCTCAATAAATCTTGGAGATAAGTTTGGCAAGGACCATCATAGGTTGTGTGTATTTATTTGAGAAATCTGCCCCGCAAGATAACTAGGTCGCATCTCCTCAAATATTCCCGGTGAAGTTATTGATCCAGAAAGTAATCACCTTTTTCAGAGCTTGTCATCTCAACCTTGTCAAGAGAAAGTCTTGATAAGAAGAAACTGAGACCAATTCCATGTTTGAAAACCAGGATCGAGAGGAAGTTTATTTCAGAAACGAATACCAATTGCATGGCTCATAACCAGAAACGCGGGGAAGTTTTACCCTTTCTAACTAGGATTACTTAGTTAAAAAAGATGAGTATGCATGTTCCGACAGCAGGAACCTACTTCCATTCAAATTGTCAAAATCCTAGTCGTGTACCCCTGGCAGAGTTGTTATCTCCCCAATCAGTAAATATACTTCTTTGCTCCCCAACAGGATGCATCCTTCATCTTAATTTGTTTTCCCCAGTGGAGTTAAACCTAAAAGTCAAGTTAATATCAATCTCCTGTGATGTGAACACCACAAGTCTCGTATCATGCATTCACTGTATTGGTATCTTAGGATCCAAAATTCTGGGTATTATGATATTTAATCCTCTTCTACCTTGAATATTTGAATGCCTTCATCATTCATACCTTCAGGTCCAAGAAGATTAAATATGGGCATCTGTCATACCCTAATTTTTGACCCTAAGATACCCATATCATTTACATATGATACATACACTTTTATCATCACTAACCCATTTTTAGAAAGTCAAGATTGTTGTTTGCTTCATTATGATCTCCAATTAGGGTTTTTAGAACCTACAAAGGATTCAGGCAAAGGATCGATCAAGAGTTGGCATGATCTTCAAATTACCAAGTCCCTCAATCATCCATAGAGATGAAAATATCCCATTCACCAAGAATCAAGGACAAGATTACATCATTTCAAGTTGGTCAAGCCTCAAGATCATCTGTGTCACCAAATCAGGGTTTTGACCTAATTCAACCCCTAAGATGAATTATGGAGCAAGGAATGATCTAAGACCTCAATATATGTTTCAAGGAACTCAAATACATCATATTAGTCCATTCACATGATTGGGTTTATCCAAATAACTTGATTCATAGATAATGCAAAAGCTCAAATCCATCTGAGCCACAAACCAGGGTTTTTGATGAAAAGTCAACCATATCTTTGACTTTTGATCAAGACATGATCTCCAACCTTGTGATATGATTCAAGACACTCAAATGTACCCTTAAATTTCATTCATAAGTTTAAAATCACCTTGGGGTACTCATTTATCAAAAATTAGGAATTAGGGTTTCCCTACATAAAATTCATCTGATACATAAAGTCGAAGTTTGACTTTTTGAGAAAAATTGTTCATCATAAGCTATTATACAAGAAAACGTGATCTATTTTTGCATTTGAACAAGGATTAATCAAGAAATAAAGGTTACTTGCAAAAAGGGCAAAGTTGAAGAAATTGAAAATTTCATTAAGTTATGAAAAAACATGATTTTTACCTAACTTTACAAGGCCATAACTAGTGATCCAAACAACCAGTTTTGGAACTACATAGCTCAAATGACAGGTCTCATCACATACAACAAGATAGCTAGGATGAACCATATCCAAAAACTTCATGGATTTCAAATTATGAAGTGATCAAAATAAAAAAAAAATAAGAAAATGAGTTCCAACACTTAGTGAAAATTCTGCCAAGTGTTTCAGCATGAAACATCAATTTTCAAGGGCACTTTTCATTATGATCCAAGTAGAATCAATACAAGCTATGAACATCAATGTTGAAGAACATCATCTCAGATTTCTAAGAAGTATAAGAACATCTATTGATTCAACTTAAACAAGAAGTTATGGACCTCACAACTCACCTTGCTGCAATTGTTTTTCAAAGACAGATTTTGGGACTTTCTTGCACCACATGATTTTTCATAACAAGTTTGTCATTTTGCAAGCCTTTTCATCTTTCAAGATCAGAAGGAATTTTGATGAATCACTTGATATCTTCAAATTTGGACCAAGGAGTCGAGAATCTAGCTTGGCATGTGCGAATTCATCATGACAAAAGCCTTGAAATTCAATTTTGTTAAGTTGCATTAATGTGATACATATAGGTGGAATAGATTATGCACAAACCATTCAAGACATATCTAAGATCAAGAAGACTTCAAACCTGAAAACTTGATGGGAGTCAATGCATAGCTATGCTAGGAGGAGGCTTTGGCTACATGACAAAACACATTGGATAATAGAGTGATACTTCATTCATTTACTATTCCTCCCAAAAAAAATTTGTTCTCTTATAAATAAGGATCATTTCTTATCATTTCAAAAATACCAAAACAACATCACACTTGTTTTCTCTCATTTCCCTTTTTCATTCCAAAGTTTTAAGTTTCAAAGAGTGAAAATCGAATTTCTCAAACCAGAGCAATTTCATCCAAACAAATGATCCAGACACCTTACACACATCATATATGAATGATCCAAACACTTAAACATCATCTGAAACATCAAATTTATCAATGTCATAGTTCATCCCAAACAAGCTACAGTTGGATTCGAGCCCATCAATCCAGAAGGTTTCAATCTATTCCAAGCACATCAGCACACTCCTTTAGGTCTAGGGAAGCTGTCCAGATCATCAAAACACTTCTGTAACACCTACAACTGAGGATTCGAATTCCTCTTGCAAGGCAAACCTGGACTTTTTAAACTCCATAAATTATGCATCGTAAATGTTATTTCAAGTTACCAACATGTTTCTGGATGCTCATAGATCATTAACCCTCAATCAATTGCTACTTTTCATTCGTGTATGGGATTTCACATTAGTTTTTGCAAAGTTATAGTTCATCTGTTCATCACATGATAACTCTCTCTACACTTAAAATAAATGAAATTAAATGGTACCATCGTGTTCCTTGTTTAAAAGCAAGCAATTTTCATGTTTACATCATGCAATTTCATTACGAATTGAGTGAGATAGAAGAGGTTTTACAAATCTGGGTGGCGCGAGCAAGAAGATGGTGCTCTTGGTGCCATTTTTCAAATCTTTGAATTTTTGAATTTTTATTTATTTTAAATATTTTCAAAAATTAATTTCTATATTCAATTTTAATCATTTTCAAATGAATTTTTTAACAAATATCACTCATATATTTAAATATTTTATTCACAAAAAAATAAAAAAAAATATTTTTATTTGATATATTTTTAACATATTTAAAAATATTATTTTAAATTCTTTTAAATAATTTAAAATATTTTCTTTTCTTGATTTTTCTTAAACCAATTTGATTTCAAATATTCATGTGAATAAAATGACTTTTTATAAACCTTAATCAGTGTTCATAACATGGTTAATGAATTCATTTTGATAATTATACCATTTTTTATTGATTTTTCCTTTGAAAAATAATTTTAAAATGAAATTAGGATTTTTCATCTTGATTCAACCTTTTCAAAAATTCATTTCCATACACATGGGCCTCAATTAGAGTCTAAGAACCAACCCTCTCTATAAATAAACCAATTCTCTGGGCCTCTACTACAGTATAAGTCCCATTGTGCTTTTCAAAATCACGGTGCGATCACTATTTCCACAATAAATCATGGGTCTCTAATAGAGTGTAAGTCTCATCCCTTTGTACATAAATAAGAATTTTAGGGTCTCTACTATAGTATAAGTCCCTCATATCAGTGTTCAAAATCACTGTTTTAAAATAATCATTTGGGCATCTCCCTGAGTATAAGCCCCGACATTCTTTTTCAAAACTTAATAAATCAGGGTCTCTACTATATCATTAGTCCCTCTTTTCTTTTTCAATCAATTACCATCATTTGGGCCTCTGTTAGGGGTGTAAGTTTCATCCTTCTTTCTATTTTCAAAACTTCCTTCATATTTTGGAAACTTCAAACTTTAATCTTCCAAATTTAATCTAAACCTAGCATCAATCTTCTCAATCATCTGGGTCTCTCCCTGAGTATAAGACTTAACACCCTTTTGTAAATAGAAATTCTTTTAGCCTCATTCATCCAGGGCTTTGTACATGATACAAATAATCATTTAGGCCTCTATCTAGAGTGTAAGACCCAACACCCTTGCTCCTCTCCTACTTAAGATCAAGTCATCTTCAAATTCAAATTCAAAATCATTTCAAAACTTTCTTCAATTTCTCAAAACCCTAATTCAATCTTAAATAAAAAATTTAATCAATCACAATACACTTGGGCCTCTATCTAGAGTGTAAGACCCACCATCTTTTCAAATTTAATTCATACTTGTTTATATACTTGTTCATATATATATATATATATATATATATATATATATATATATATATATATATATATATATATATATATATATATATATATATATATATATATATATATATATATATATATATATATATATATATATATATATATATATATATATATATATATATATATATATATATATATATATATATATATATATATATATATATATATATATATATATATATATATATATATACTTGTGCATATCTTGTTAAGTTTCCCTTATCATTTAGATCATCCTTAGTTTATAGTAGTTCAAACAACATGATCCTTTCAATCATTGTAACCTAGTTCAAACTAGGGATGACAAAAAAATTCGTACCCGCGGATAAAATCTGTCACGGATATGGGACAAATAACTTAATGGATATCCACGGATAAAATAAATGGATATTTAAATTCTTGTCTGTTATGGATATGGATACGAGTTTAATGATATCTGTACCTACAGATATTCATATCCATTAGTAAATTATAAAAACCATTTAAGTATCATTAGTTTATTATACCTTATCTTTTCATCTTCTAAAAAAGTTAGTTTTCTTATATTTCTTTCTTTTTTTGAAATTTTCTTTGAAGAAAACCTTTCAAATTTCATTCAAATTCTATTAGCCATTTCATATTTAAACTCTTCAATACTTCATACCTCACTTCAATAATTTTACATTTAAACCAATGTGATGTCATTCCTTTGTCGAACCAGTGCCTTACTTCCCCCTCCTCTGTCGTCCGCTCTTTCATCATAACTCACAATCACAATATTTTTTATTTGTTTGGTTAAAAATGAAATGTATGGATATTATGTTTGGATCTAATTATATTTTGGTAAATAAGAAGAAAATCAATGCGACGAAATTTTATTGTTAAATTAAGAATGAATTATATGAATGTTATGTGGTAATAACTTTTTGTATCTTTAAAAGAAGTTAAAAATATTTTTTATAAAAAAAAATATTATTCATGGATATTTGTAAATATTCGCGGATACCGTAAAATCCGCGGATTACCCGCTTAACGGATAGCCGCATGGAGATGGGGTAGATATGGATGTCATATTTATCCAACGGGACGAATACGGATATCATAGTATCCTTTTCCATGGATATCCATATACATCCCTAGTTCAAACAACTAGTTCCCTCTTGTACAAATGAGTTTTTCTCCCCAACACAGTTAGCCTCCTCTTAGGCCTTGTTCAATTTACTTAACCTTGAAATACTTCATTAAAGATATGATTATTTCCCAGTGAAACCTCTTCTTTTAACCCTAGAACAGTTCAACAAAGAAAGAATTATTTCTTGGTGAAACCTTTCTTGAACTCTTATTAGACTTGGAAAGTCTCAATCCCCAGCCTCCTCTTGGGCTTCATACAAGAACCCACAGGCTTGCTAAAAGCATAGGATAGATCTTAGTCAACTTTATCAATACACAAAATTCCAGGAGAGTCAAAACCTCTAAAACATTAAATCTCATCCTTTAAGCCTTTTCTAATCCTCAACAAAGGTTGGCTTTCACTTAACAATCTCCAGCCATGTTCAATTTACAATCAACAAATCCCCAGAAGAATTAAAGCCCTTATGGTATTTAAATTCTCTTTTAATCTTCAGCAAGAGTTAGTTTTCACTTAAATTCCCCGAGCCTCCTCTCAGGCTTCATATAATGATTTCCCCAATCAGCCTCAATCTTGGGCTTTGTACAAGACATATATAACACTCCCCAGTTGAGTCAGTTTTCATCTTTTTAGCTTCAACTTTGGGCTTTGATCAAGACACGAAATTTAACATCCCCATAGATGATATTATGAGTCCTCTCTGTAGGAGGATATCCCTTCTATACATCACATTTCAAATCAAATCAAAACATTCAAGTCAAACTATTTTACATAAAGGAGGATGTGGCATTACTCTAGATATTTCAAATTCCAAGTTAAAAGCTTCTTCCCTTATGTTAAAAATCATAAATTAAGGATGATGTGGTATTGCTCTGGATATTTTAAAATCCAAGTTAAAAGCTCCTTCTGTTATGTCAAAACTCATGAAGAAAGATGCGGCATTGCTCTGGATATTTCAAAGTCCAAGTTCAAAGCTTCTCCCTTCATGACATTTCACTTCTCCTATAAAGGAAGATGTGTCGTTGCTGGATTTTACACATCCCAGTTAAAGCAGCTTCTCTTATAATCATTTCTTCAATGTTTGTGATGAATAAGTGAAATATCTCCCTTTAAAAATGATAAATTCTCTCTCAGTCAAACTTTTAACTTCAATCTTGGGTTTCGAACAAGACACAAATACACTTTTAGCTTCAATCTTGGGATTTGAACAAGACACAAATACTCTTTTAGCTTCAATCTTGTGCTTTGAACAAGACACAAAACAATTTCCTCCCATAAATTTAGGAGAAACTACGAACGCTCTGATTTCTCAATTTCCTTTTTAAGAATACGTAGGTATAAGATTGTGAAATCTTAGCGAGCACACTAATAAAAAATAAAAACCTTTAGGTCTAGGTGCCTAACAAAAACAATAGAAAACCATAAAATAACAAAAACATTTCCTCGGTTCTCACAAAGGAGAAACTTTCCTATTCAAACAGCAAAACAAACCTAAGCATGCAAGTAATTCAACAGTAAAAATATACAATAAAGGTTTCTATAGAGTACTATAGATACTCTACTATAAATACTCAGGGTGTTAATAGTTTTCTTTAGTATAACCAACCCCCGATTCCAAATCTCTTAGCATTTGTAAGAAAAACATTTGCGAGCAGGGTTAGTTTGAGATATCTTCCCCTCCCTTTTAAGCATCATAGGATAAATATTATAAATCAGAAAATAGCGTTAAATGCGATAGTGGCCGCGTCATTAACACCGGAGCTACATCCTGGTTTTGGTGACTGCTTGTGGTCCCAAACTTTACAGATGTATCTATGATTTTGGAATCACGTTTTTCATTTGAAATTTGCTGGTTATTTTGTGTATGTAACTGTTATGGGTGTATGTATGGCAGGGCATATGGTTTTGTTGAGTTCTTTTTTTGAATTCGTTTTTACTTCCATGTATGTATGTATGCATCATTGCATTGTGTATGTGTGGTGAAAATTGCATTCACATTGTCATTGCTGAGTTATTTACCTGAGTTTATATATTTACCATTTCTATGTATGTATGTGTAAGTATGTATCTTGTATTGATGATGTACACTTGATTTTTGCTAAATTGTTGCTTCTCTTACTCTGCAGAATGTTGATGGATGATGTGAATAATAGATTTACATGATGATGAGGAATACACGAGGAGGAGCATGTAATCAAGCTGGGAATTTTCTCTTTGGTATTTAATATCTGTTTCTGTAAGACGTAAATAGAACAACAACTATTTAACAAAATTCTTTCCTTTGCAAGTTTATGTAAATAAAATAATTTCTTCCTAATTCCTATTTTTGTCTTTATAAAGTACATGAAATAAACAAGGAAGTGTAGCTGAAAAATAACCTATAATGTGGATCTGAAAACAAAATGAAAAATAATGACCCAAACTATGACAACAAAAAGCAAAAATAATAACAACATGCGCTCTTATCTTATTTTCAAAGTTTCTAACTTAAAATCTGATCATTAATGAACAAACTAAAAAAAAGATAGAAGTAAAATAAAAAGATGCATGTAATATCCAAAGAAAATCAATGGTCTGACATTCCTAAAAAATAAACCAATGGATGATGCAGAGGAAAGCTTATTGAGATAATGTGAAAAGAGATGAAGGTGTTGTTCAAGAATCACAAACCCTTGACTTCAATGAACTTGTGCAGATGAGCTATTGGCTGATGAAAAAGATGAGCTATATATATATGAGTTAAACATAGCCTATAGACATAATTCTATAAAATAATACTTAACACTTTTTATATGAGTTAAACATAGCCTATATACATGATTATTTAATGTATCTGTTTGAAGAAAATTAAATTAAATTTAGACAATCTAGATCAACTTATAATAATAGATATCCATGGTATTAAGATATGTAAGAATGCTCCCACCATATGTAAGAATGCTCCCACCATATCTCATTTACTCTTTGCAGATGATTATTTTCTCTTTTCTAAAGCTATTTTAGGTGAAGCCACTTAGATGAAGAACATACAATCCACATACAAAGAAGCTTTTGATCAAGCTATCAACCTGCAAAAATCAGAGTTCTTCTATAGCAGGAATGTATTTTCGGCAATCAATAATTCTTTGACTGATACATTAGGGGTCCAGCAGGTTTTGGGAACAAATAAGACTAAATATCCTTTTTGGTCCCTTAACTATACCCTTAGGTTCAGATTGGTCCCTTAATTATTTTTTGTATCAGATTGGTCCCTTGACTCTTTAAAACGTGTCATATTGGTCATTTTCATCTAATTAGCAACGAAAAAAAATTCAAAACTCTGTCGCTAAATCCGTTGCTAATTATATAAAAAGGACCAATATGACACGTTTTAAATAGTTAAGGGACCAATCAGACACAAAAAATAATTAAAGGACCAATGTGAACTTAAGGATAAAGTTAAGGGACCAAAAAGGGTATTTTGCCAAAATTAAATATCTCGGGGTTTCGTCCATGATCGACAGAAGTAAGAAAGCAACTTTCAAGTATATCAAAGATAGAATCTGAAAAAAGATTAACTCTTGAAACAACAAAAGCCTTTCTCAAGCGGGTAGAGAAATCCTCATCAAATCAGTTCTTCAAGTTATCCCTTCTTGCATCATGAGTATTTTTCTCTTGCCTTCATGTTTAGTGATGAAATTGAAAAAAATGATGAACTCTTTCTGGTGGGGGCGTAACCTTGATAATTCCAAATGTATGAATTGGCTATCTTGGGATCACTTGTCTATGGATAAAAAATATGGAGGTATGGGTTTCAAAAACCTCAGTGCTTTTAACTATGCAATGGTTGGCAAAGAAACGTGGAATCTCATGTCGAAGCCAAATAATCGTGTATCCAGACTTTATAAAGCTCGTTACTTCCCTAATAGTGACTTTCTTGATTCCGTATTAGGCCACAATCCCAGTTACGTGTGGAGAAGTATTTGGAGTTCTAAATTTGTGGTTCGTGGAAGTTACAAATGGAGCATAGGCTCCAGCGAGAGCATTTCGATTTGGAACCAAAATTGGTTGCACGATCGTACCTCCCTAACTAATCCATGGTCGCATATTCCTGATGTATCCAATATGAAAGTGGTGGATTTAATAAGCAATCATGGTAAGCAGTGGAATTCCGATCTGATTGTTCCTTTGGTCGGTGAAGAAGTAGCAAATAAAATTCTCAATACCGCGCTTTCCGAAATGGTCCAGGTCGACAAAATGGTACGAAATTTTGAAAGGGGCGGTAATTACTCAATGCGTAGTGCTTATCGTTTCTGTATAAATGAAGCCATTGATACATCCCATCTCAGAATAGATGGAAATTGGGACTTAATTTGGAAGTTAAAAACACTGCCAAGAATGAAGAATTTTCTCTAGAGATTTTGTAGGAATTGTATTCCTACTAGAATACACCTTAATAATAAAGGTGTAGGTTGTCCTATTATTTATGGCGTATGTGGTGTATGTCGAGGAGGAGAGTAATGAACATGTATTCTTGCAGTGTCCTAAAAGCAAGGATTGTTGGGAGAAAGTCGGATTTTGGGTTGTTACAACAACAACATAATATTCTTGTATTGTTGGTTGCTGTTGTTTTTTTTTCTTTTTTACAGGTTTCTAGTCAGGACCAATAGGTGAGCTTCGGTACTACTTTGTGGAGCTTATGGAAAAGCAGAAATAGCCAGTTTGAAACCAAGTTGTGGATTCTCATGATACCATATGTAGTCGTGCTACACGTCTTCTTCAAGGTTGGAGGAATGCCCAACAGTTGAAGGAAAACAACACATATCATTCTCAAGTTTTGTCTGAATCTAAGTGGAGTAAATCAGCGGTGGGCCGCCTTAAGTACAACATTGATGCTTCTTTTTCTAATAACAAGGTTGGTATAGCCGCTTACATCAGAAATGATACAGGTTCCTTTATTTCAGCCCGTATGGAATAGTTCTCTCCTATCACGGAGGTTGCGACGACGGAGGCTCTAAGATTGTTAGCCTCTATAAAATGAGTGTATGTTCTTGGTTATGACAACGTTGATTTTGAGATGGATGCAAAAATCGTCGTCCATAGTGTGCATAGTTAACATCCTAATCACAAAAATTTTGGCTCTATCACACGGGAATGTAACCGATTGTTAACTCACTTATTTTTGAACTCTCATATTAAATTTGTTAGAAGATAAGTCAATGAAATTATTCATGCTCTGGCACATATCACTCCATTTTATGTTAGTTTTCACATTTTTACTGATATTTTTAACATGTATCTAAACACTTATTATTAATAAAATAATTTAAGCTTTCTCTTGTAAAAAAATTAAAAAAAAAAAGAAGATATTTTCTTACTATTACTCGGCTTATGTAGCAACAACAACAACCCCCGTGTAATGTTTTCTTTTGTGCTAACCTTTTCATAAAAAACTTATCAATATTAAGTAGATTTAAAAATGAAATAACATTTTTACTTTGAGATGACATGAGACGATAATTATTTTGCACATGCGATCAACATCCACATAAACAAAATTTAACAATAAAACTAAAAGATTATAAAGAAGAGGATATTAAAACATGGATTGCATGTAATTTCTCTTTTGCCATGTTACAATTGATGCTATCATGAAATTTCATTTCGTTCACCTCAAATAAGGTCTTTTCACGTTTTATTTATTGCCAAATACTTTACTGTGAAACCCACACCCAAATTCCCCTGTCTAGTGAAGATACACACTTGCATGAGAAGGGACCAACTTACACGATCTAGCGAAACGTCGTACAATTTTGTTCTGTCATTTGGATCATATGTGTGCTTCTTGGTACAGATAGAAAATCATCTTACTAATAACAGCAATTTTATCTCAATGTTGGATTGCAAAAGTAGAAGTGCTCTAATAAGTGGTGTATACCTGGTCAATTCAAGCATGTATACATAGGCATAGAAGAATTCAATCGTAAGGAGGACAAACGTATTTATTATTATCAGCTACATTGGTCCCAATATGTAGGTTTTATTTGATGAATGCATAAAAATGACTAATAAAATAATTAGGACTTTATGAATTTTGTTGTCTTTTCCTCCAACTTCATGGGACTTAAAGATTCATAAAGTGATAATCTATAAATAGGTGTGTCATTACTGCTGCCTAGGTACTAGTTTATTGGCGGTTATGTAGTCTCAAAAATTCTTTGAACTTTATCTGAATGGAAAAAATTCAATTTTAAAATTAATCGAATTATTCTTGATAAATAAGAATCAATTTTTTCGATTGATCTCGCCTCTTGTTCTTCGCCCTTCACTCAGGTGAAATAACCACTTTTTTGTTACAAGATGATTCTACATGACACAAGAATTGGAAGAAGAAAACAAGATAATTGAAAATGAGAGAAAAAAGAAACTGTGAAGGAAGAAGATGAATGTATTTTTGTGCAAGTTGCAATCTGTTGAGAGTATAATTCAAGTTGTAGCTCAAGTTCAAATTAGTTAGGGTTAGGGTTTGTTATGTTAGTTACTTAGTACTCAATTTACTTAGTTGTACACACACATATTATAATTAAGTTTTATCTCATTCATCAATAATAATAATTCTTATTCTTCATTCTCTCTCTCTCTCTCTCTCTCTCTCTCTCTCTCTCTCTCACACACACACACACACACAGACTCACACACACACACACACACACACATACACACACATACACACACACACACATACACACACATACACACACACACACACATACACACACTAAAAGTGTCTCACACACTAATAAATTGGTATCTAGAACTCCGGTTAGTTTCTTGATCGTGTTTTCAAGAATAACACGTCAGTGATCGTGTTTTAGGGATCGTGGGTTGTTAATCGCGCTTGCTACAAAGATGAATGATAACAATTCCATTTCGAATTCTCTTCCAATTATTGACGACAAGAATTGGATCTGATGGAAAAAACAAATGCAATATTTGTTTGGATTTCATGAAACCCTATAAATTGTTGTTAATGGTGTCCTTGAGCTTGCTGAGAATGCAATTGATGCTCAGAGAGTCGGGAACAATGTGGCCTAGAAGAAAGACTGCAATGATGCGTTTTATATTCAATCAGTGGTAGATGCGATGAAATTTGATCAGACTTCTCATGCTAAATTAGAGAATGAGGCATTGGATATTCTTGTTAAGTATTACAAAGGTGGTGATAAGATTAAAATCTTCAAATTGTAGATGTTGTGAAGACAATATGAATTACTGTAGATGGGAGAAAAAGAAAAGATTACAGGTTATGTTTTAAAGGTGCAGAAACTTGTTCATCTCATGAAAGGTTGTGGTGAAGCCCTAACTGATAAGGTTTTGGTGAAACTCTCACTTTGATCACGTTATTCTTACTATTCAAGAATCCAGCAATCTTAAAACATTGAAATTGAAAGATTTGGTTGGTTCATTGGAGGCACATGAGATGAGGATTGTCGAAAGGAAATGTGTTCAAGATTCGATACAATCTCTACAGGCTCAGACATGGAAGAAACATGGTGGTTCCAACAAGTTCAAAGGAAAAGGAAATGAGACTCGGGGTAAGAAATCTTGGTCGAACCCTAAAAAATATAAGTTTAATGATGGGGTTTATGAATCCTCGAAAAGAGGAGAGGGAAACTCCTATCAGAAAGACAAAGAAGATAAAAAAAAGGTATGCAATGTTATAACTATGAAAAATGGGGTCACTTGGCCAAGAATTGTTGGTACAAGAAAGGCAAGAATGAAGGAGCAAACCTTGCACGCCAATCAATTGAGGTATGGCCACTTGAATTTTAGGTCACTCAATAAATTGATTTCTCAAGATATGGTAACTAGTATACCAAGTCTTGAGATGTTCTACAAACTCTATGAAGGTTACTTAGTAGGGAAGCAATCCAAAAAGTATTTTGTTTTAACTATGCCATTGAGGTTCTCTTGCATACTAGAAGTAGTATATTCAAATGTATTTGGCCTGTTTGAGGATCATACCATTTGTGGAAAACATATAGTTTGTCTCATTTGTCGATGAATGTAGTCGAAAGATTTATATATATGTGATCAAGCGAAAGGACAGAGTATTTGAAATCTTTAAGAGATTCAAGATGCTTGTTGAAATCCAGAGTGAAAAGAATATCAAGGTTCTGTGAACAGATGGAGGTGGAAAATACACATCCAAGATATTTGAGGAGTTATATGTAAAACATGGTATTGATCATGAGGTAACGGTTCATTACACGCCTCATCATAATAGAATAGCAGAAAGAAGAAACAAGACCATATTAGATATGGTGAGATGCATGATGAAGCATAAGAACTTGCCAAAGTATTTATAGGGTGAAGCTCTCACAACAACTGTTTATATTATGAACATGTGCTCTACCAAGAAGCTGAAGAACAAGGTTCCTGAAGAAGTATAGAGTGGAAAATGACCATCAGTGAGTCATCTGAAGGTGTTTGGCTCCATTTTCTGTAAGCATATTCTTGATGCTAGGAGAAGGAAGCCTGATGATAAGAGTGAACCTATAATTATTATAGGATATCATAAGACTGGAACATATAGGCTATTCAATCCAATGAACAATAAGATCATGAAGAGTTGAGACATTGTGATTAATGAGAACTCTACGTGGGATTGGAATTCATGTGATGCAACTAACAAGCCATTGATGAGCTATGTAGTTGATGAAGAAAGTAGTGAGCATGAAAAATTCCAATTAATGACACTCTAGCAACAGTCAAAGTAGAAGATAATAATAGAGTTGAAGTCGAAGTAGATAATAGAGTGAGTGTGGCTATCACAAGCCAAAGACTTTAAAGAACCAGAGTACTTCTAGCAAGGCTTCAAGACTGTGATCTAGTCAATGATGATGAATTCACACCAGATGGAGATTTGGTTCATTTTGCTTTGTTTGTAGGTGTTAAACCAATCCACTGTAGTGAGGCCTTCAAAGATAAATAATGGAAAGAAGCTATGGTCTAAGAGTTACAAACATTTGTGACTAAAAAATCAAATATTTCATCACATTTTGTAATATCAAAAGTATAAGTTCTAGTGGAAAACTTATCGTTTTTGCTGGTCTCGAAAGGGTTTTTCCCATTCGATGGTTTCAGTAATTTACTTATATAAGGGGCCTAGCTTAAGTTCAGCCACGTTGAACCCGCCTTCTTCAAAGCAATCATTGCCTACATGAGAGATATAATCCTCTGCTTCTATATAAGTGACTTTTTCCTTTTTATGGTATTTATTTGTTCTAGCTTTTTCAAATTTTAAGCGCTTGACTTGGCGAACCCTATCTGCCAATTGTGCCATGTCCCTAAGGTATTGGGTATTTAATTTCTTCCTAATTGAATAGTCTAGGCCACCAGTATCCATTTCGACTAACTCATATTCAGGAACCTGGGTGAAACACCTTACTTGAGAGGTCTAAATCTATTCAAATAGTCATCTATCGTCTCAAGGACCTTTCTCCTAACACTATCCAACTCCTTCAAACTAATTTTCAACTGTCCCATGTAAAATTATTCATGGAACAATCTCTCAAACGGACTTTATGATTAGACAGAATGTGGATAGAGAGTTGTGAGCCAAGTGAAAGCATTCTTTGTTATAGAATTGGGAAAGTATTTCATCTTTAGATTCTCATTGTTTGCAATGTCTTCAGCCTCAGCTTGGTACCAGGCAACATGTTCTATTGTCGACTCATTAGTGTCTCCAGCAAACTTAGTGAACTTTGGGTAACTTCGTTTGTCGAACGTATTCTAACAAAGTGGATATGAAATTAGGCCTATGAAGTCCCACATTAAGGCCATTCTGGGCCAAAATTTGTTTGATCACGTTTGCTATGTAATTATGCTCCCCAAAATTATTTTGTTGCACATGTCTAGGCACTTGGTCAACATTCTCATTTCTCTGAACCATCAAAGGTCTAAGGTTATTTTGTTCTATTTGTTCTACGTCTTCCCTATTTAGAGGGGGTTCAAGTAGTTGAAACCCTTGGTTTTGACCTATAGTGGCTTGTGTTGTCCCATTCTCAGGGGTCTCGACTTGCCTAACGTTTGATATTTAAAGGGTAGGTCGCACATGTACTAGGGGCGTGCCAAAGAAATCAGCAATTCACCCTATTTGATTTGCCAATACTTCATAGGTTTGATTTGTATTTGCAATCAAAGGGATGAAAATTGTTCCCATTTGTTGGGTGAGACTAACAACTAACTCTAAATTACTCTCGTTCATTTGTTGCCTCATAGCCTTCATATAGGTCGTATTTAAAGATGGCGTATTTTTAGGCATGTAACGTATCTCTCCCGGTCACACTAGTTTGTTATTGGTTGACATTGAGGCATTATAAGGATTGTACGATAGCGTTGTAGCCACTGCATTGTCACTAAAAGTTGACATATTCATCTGAAGGTTAGCCATCATGGGCGTTGGCATACAAGGTATCGCAATTGTAGGGTTAAACAATGGGTTTCCTAATTGCGATTGAGGAGTTTCTCCCTGTGACAATATTGGTGCGGTTGGTGTTGTTGACACAACCAGATTCGTTGTCCTGACCGTCGTCGAGGCAACAGGCTCTTCAACCGTCGATACGGCTGGTTGTTCTACTACATTTTGAGGATTATTCAGGGGTTGACATTATCCATAGGAGGACGTGACATTCTACACAAAGATTTACCACTCTTCAAGTGCATGCAAACTACCCAGAAAAATACATGAACATAGAACAAGTTTAAATAAGAGAAAAACTATGAATGTTTGTGAAATATAAATATTTTAGCACATGTTCCACCGAGTCTTCCAATTTGTTTACACAAAAAAATGATAAACAGGCGTTAGTCTCTTAATTAAAGATTACTCACAAGATCGTCTAGTGAATCCTAGGACATTGTGCCCAAAAAACTTTGTTTTATAGTTTTCCTTTGGGAACAGCCTAATCTCGATTTGGTCAAAATAGTGATTAAAAGAGTGTGAGAGATGTAAACTTGATGTTTTAGGTATTAGACTGAGTCTTTCATGCAAAATTTGATGTTTGCATAAACTAGGGAAAAAAGAGGAAATCAAATTTTGTGTGAAAGACTTAGAAGACATCCATTCATTATCTTTACTTTGAATAATTTGGGATTGAATCAAATTATATAGGTTAATGTGAAAATCATGAATTATAAGTTACATGCAATTCGATAAACATTGGAATGTTTAAGTTGGTTTTCAAGAATAATTTAATTTTTCTGTTTATTATCTCAAAAATCTATTTGAATGGTTGTAAATGGTTAACGAAAGGCAGGGAAAAACAAACAATCCCATATTTTATGATAAACTCTTACACATACCACCACGGTTAGAACATATAACTGTGGTGAAATATTAAAACGCAAGAATGACTTTCCTGAGATTCGAACCCAGAACCAATAAATTATTTTACAACAGATGTTTGGTTTAACCATTGTTATAAGTAGCGCACTGCCTAACTTATAATCACGGTCATTCACCCGTTGTGGAAACCAACATGCATACAATCACACGCTACCTAACAACAGACATGAAACTGTCGTTATATGTGTTTTATAACCATCATTATATGTGTTTTCCGTAGTAGTTACACCACACCAACTAGAGTCAGTGTAGCCCACAAGTTTGCATTCTTTTCCTTCATCAACTGAAGGAGAAAAAAAATACCATAGTCGAGTGTTCCTTTGAGATGCCTTAGTATCCTTTTGGTGGCTACAAGATGAGATACCTTCGGATTTTGCATTAATCTGTTGACCATGCCTACACAGTAGGCTAAATCTAGCATTGTGTGGCAGAGGTATCAAAGTAATCCAATGAGTCTTTTTTACTATGTTGGGTTGATGTCATCTTCAATCAAATCTTTTATCAGTTGCAATTTGGGCTCAACTGAAGTTGAAGTTGGGTTCCAATCTTGCATTTCAAATCTCTTGAGTATTTCACCTGCATATCTTCTTTGGTGCATCATCAAGCCTCTACTACTTTTGTAAAATTTGATATCGAGGAAGTATGAGAGATTTACCAAGTATGAAATTTCAAACTCCTTACTTAAGTCATGTTTTAAATATTTTATCTCCTTCTTGCAACTTCCTATTATCAATAGGTCGTCGACATAGAGACATAGTATAAAAAGCTCACTCCTTCTTCTCTTGACATACACGACATGCTTTGTCGTTCCCTTCTCAAACTCTTTCTCTCTTAGAAAGTTGTCTATTTTCTTGTTCCAAACTCTTGGAGCTTGTTTCACTCCATACACATTTTATGTCCATGTGACATATCGAACAATTATGTATATTGTCTAGACCAACAACCAACCTGATTGTTTCTATTCTAGCTACTGGTGCAATGACTTCATCATATTCGATTCCTTCTTTCTAAAGAAACCCCTTTGCTACAAGCCTTTCCTTGTGTTGAATTACTTTACCTTTTGGATTCAACTTGACTTTGTATACCCACTTCACATTAATTTCCTTCTTCCCTTTTGGGTATTCGACTAGTGACCAGGTATCATTGTCTTCTATGGATTTTATCTCATCCACCTTGAGTCTTTCAATGCTTTAGCTGCATCGACTGGCTCAGTGTCTACATAGAAGGCATAGTATACTAATTCACCTTTATTGCCAACCATATTATCTGATGTGATTACACATTCCTATGGTCTTGTAGGTATGTTTCTTGTGCTCTGAGGTCTTCTTTTTCTAGCTTGACCTTCAACTGCTTCTTGTCAAACTTCTCTAACAGCTTCACTAGTTGGTTTATCACATGGGATTCTCCTGAATCCTTCTTGATGTTATTAATCCAATCCCACTCCTTAAGATCATCTACTATCACGTCCCTATTGATCACAACTTTCTTTTTCTTTGGGTCGAACAATTTGTATCCACCAGTAGAATGATATCCCACTAGGATCATCTGACTCGACTTATCATCCAACTTTCTTCTCATTTGATATAGAAAATTTCTATGTGTTATGGATCCAAACACATTCAAGTGGCTTAAACTAGGTTTGACACTAGACGAACATTCTTCTAGTGTGACACCTTCAAGCCTCTTTGTCAGACATATGTATAGTATATATGTTGCAGTCGACACAGCCTCACCCCATAGCTCATTTGGGAAATGCTTATCTTTTAACATGTTTCTCACCATATTCATAATATTTTTGTTCTTTCTTTCAGCAATACCATTTTGTTGAGGAGTGTATGGTGGAACGACCTCGTGCACAATTCTTTCTTTTGTACATAGTGTATTGAAATCTTTCGACACGTACTCTCCACCTCTATCTGTCCTCTAAACCTTAATCTTGTGACTACTCTATCTTTCGACCATCTCTTTGAACTTGGTGAAAACATCGATCACATCACTTTTCTTCTTGATAAAATAGGTCTACATATTTCTACTGTAATCAACAATAAATGTAACAAAGTAAATTTTACCTCCAAGTGAATCTACCTAGAGAGGATCACACACGTTTGAGTAGATTATCTCGAGAGTGGATTTTGACTTGCTTCTTGCATCCTGTAGCACCCCAAAATTTGCCTTTTCGTTTTGGCAGCGTCTGGCTTTTGTTTCTTTGCATTTTCGCATTTCTGCATTTGCATAGCATTCGTTCTTGAGACAAGGGATCAAGGTTTTCCCATGGCTCAGTTTTCATCTCAGTGCATGAACCTGAACAGCGAGCATCAGAGGCTCTGGCATTTATTTTGCCCAGCGGTCGGGCGACCGATTTTATTTTATTTTGCAGGATATTTTCAACTTAGAAAGTAGTATTCAGGCTATCGTAAGCATTTTCATGGTTATGATATTCAAGTTTCAGGAGTTGAACAGAGCTCAAAACAGTTGAAAATGGGCAAAAGGGCAGATTTCCCTCCAAAAGGCGCCAAAATTCAAATTTTGGAGGTGTTAATCGATTAACACATATGGTTAATCGATTACCCAAGTCAAAATCAGGTCAAACCTGAAGTTTTGAAGGTGTTAACCAATTAACTTATATGGTTAATCGATTAACCAATGCAGATTTTGCCTCTGCACGTGAATTTTCAATCCAAGTCATTTTGGGGTCCAATTTTGGTCATGTGCAAGTACGATTTTCACTTTGGGAAGGATCTAGAATCTATTTAAAATTTGGTTAATTTCATTTTCCCTCCAAATGCCCATTCCTCATTCCAATCCAAATTTTCCAAATCATATTTCAAACCTTACATTTGGATCCAAGCCTAAGTGATATTTAAGTGATCCACTCCAAACCTCACACATCTAATCACTCATAATTCACTCTCATTTTCATTCTCTTTCAATTTTCCAATCTCCAAAACCTTCACCAAAAGCTCTTCTCATTGAGATTATTGATTCTTCATTGGAATCCTTGATTTCTAAGAGCTAAACCTTCATCCATTCTCTCCATTGAATCAACTTCTTCATCCAATTTTCGTGCAAAATTGGATCTGAACTTGGAAGTGATTATTTGGCTTGATTTGGTTTAATCTTGAAGGATCTTCATTGCTACTACAAGAATTGGTGTGGATCTCGAAGTATTCCGGACTTCTAGCCTTGGATCTATTCAATTAAAGTTGAATCAACATTGACCGAAGCAATTCTCTGCTTCGAAGGTTGGATCCGAATTTGTTTTTAGCTTATTTGCATAATCATGTGGATTTTCATCTTTGATTAACTTTTGGTTAATTTGATCCGTTCGATTCATGATTTGGTTGTGTTAATCTTGTCATATGCTGTTTGAATCATGATTTGCTAGTTTAATTTCGTGATTAAGTGATTATGCGATCATCCGGTTGATCGGATAAATGGTTATTTGCTGGAAATGTTGTTCTGTTGTTGTTTTTCTGCTGTTGGCACAGTGTTAATCGGTTAACACATATGGTTAACCGATTAACCATTTAAAATATTCAAATTTTTCAAAGTTTTCAGAGTGTTAATCGGTTAACGCCTGGTCATGTGCAAATTTCCAGATTTTCAGCCATTTTTAAGTGGTTAATCGGTTAACGCATATGGTTAACCGATTAACATTGTGCCAGTGGGTCTGATTTGCTGATTTTCTTGCTTGTTTGAGTACTGTTTTGCATCGAATCATCGTAGTTTAATATGATGCATTAGAAGTGAAATGTTTTGGGATATACGTTGCTGTTTTGGTTGATTAATCGAGACTTCGTCGACTTGTGTTTGTTTTCCGCTTGGATGCACACTTGTGTGTTGTTGTTCATAGTGATGATGTTCTTACATTTGTATTTCCTCTTGTGTTTTGCATCTTTATTTCTTGCATTAATAAAGGTCGAGATGTGCTTGTGGTGGTGTTTACCCCACACTTTGTTCCTCCCTTTGCTTGTGTGTTGTATTACATGTTTGCATCCCTATTTTCACTCTCATTGATGTTTGATATTTCTTCTTCCTTTGTCTTTCTTAGCCATGCTCCTCATAGGATCTCTAATATCTTTTGAGGTTATGGTAGACTTTAGGTTGGAAGCCATGCATGCTAAAATTAGGGTAGATGTTTCCCCTTTCAATCCTAACCTTAGGACCATTTTGCATGACAACTACTAGGTTTGAGTTAGTCTCCCTTTAGTTTGTCCCCTTTCTCTTCTCGTCTTCAAATCATGACAAAACACTTAATAAAGGTTAACGAATGTTGTGCGTTACGAGCCTTAAGCTACTTGGGAAATGATGATTGGGTAGTTGCCTCTCAATTTTCTAGAATGTTAGCGTATGTCCTTTGGACGATATGCGACGCATTCGCTCCTAGGTCATAGTCTTTAGTGCAACATGAGTTACAAATTAAACTCAAAACACTTCTTCTCTAAAAGACACAAAATCAACTCCAAACTTCTTTTTGTCCTTTGGGACCCTTAATAATGAAAAACCTTTTTCATAAAAAAGAGTGTTGTTAAGCTTTGGGTCTACCGCAAACAGGTATCGTCCCTAACTGCTAGAACAAAGGCTTAACCCTACTCAGGTAAAACATGTTGAACCAACCGTTGTTCTCGTTAGCCCGAACAACGTTTGCTCTGATTTCTCATACTAGATGAGAATACGTAGGCACGAGACGGCGATGTCTCGGCGAGCAACCTTTCCCCTCTTTCGCCCGTAGTTAGCCGAACTACGTTGACTCTGACTTTCCCATTGCATGATGGAATACGTAGGCACAGAGCGACGATGCTCTGCCGAGTCTATTTTCTTTTCTTTTTGTCCCTGAGACCTTTAGCATAGATAGTTTAAACACACCTTTAGATAGACAACAAGCGTGGATCCCGTCGAGTACGACGAACGTGGTGGGTGCTAATATCTTCCCCTTGCGTAACCGACTCCTGAATCCAGGACTTGGTTGCGATGACCTCGTCTTTTCCCTTTTTCGTTAGGTTTTTCCGATCGTTTCTTTTCCCTCTCTTTGGGATAAATAACGAAAGGTGGAGACTCTTCTGTTTTCCGCTGGGTGTTTTTCGCAGTTGCGACACATCCTTGCTGAAGTTATTCTTGTGTTACTTTGCTTAAACACATTCTTCACATACTTCTTATTGAATATGAATTTCTGGTAGTCCTGAAACAATTTTATTCCTCTTCAGACTTATAATGTCAATGAAATTCAAGTGATCAAGTCTATAATGCCATAACCATTAATGCTTTCTAGCTGCAGTCGCCGGGCACTTATTTTCAAACACATCAAGTTCAATCCTGAAGGTTCTATTCTGAGACATAAGAGCCTTCTAGATTAACCTATTTCTCGAGTTGATCACTCTCATCATTCTATCTTCGATCAATACATTGTAATTCCTCTTAACCAATTGACCTATAATTAGCTAATTATTCTTTATGTTAGGTATGTACAATACGTTGGAAATTACTAATCGTTTACCATAGTTTCTCTTGATTATAACATCACCAATACCTTTAGCAGACAGGGTATTATCGTTTGCAAATTTTACCTTGTTCTTCGATGAGGGACTGATGTTGATAAACCAATATTTTCTTCTAGTCATATGTAACGAACATCCTGAGTCTAGATACCATTGATATTTGAATATGTATTCTTCTTTTGTTGTGACCATTAGCATCACTTTGTCTTCTGCAAGCTTTGCATCACTTTCTTGATCTTTCGTGCCTCCTCGACATTGACTTGCATAATGGTCCTACTTTTGACAATTATATAACTGAATATGACTTTTTATCAGGTTTTCTTCCATCGCCTCTTCCTCTACCTCCACCGCCACCTCTGTGATTTCCTTGGTTAGAAGATTATCTTTGATTTGATGAACTTCCTTCTTGATGGTTTCCTTTACCAATTGAGTTATTGCAACTTCCTCTGCCCTTATTACCATTTCATCTTCCTTTGTCTTTCTAAGTTGACTAAGTTTGCATAGCCACGTCATTCTTCGACTTACTTGCAGTTCTTTCAGCCATTCTTTGTTCGTAAGATACAAGCGTCCCTTGAAGCTCTTCTTTTGTCATACTTGACAAATCCTTCGATTATTCTATGGCTACTACCACATGGTCGAACATTAGATGCAACAACCTCAAAATCTTTGACACTACAAATTTTGATGTCAACACTTCACCGCACGTTTTAATTTGATTCACCAGTTTCATTACTCTTTAGGAGAAATCAGTTGCACTTTGATCGTCTTCCATTTGAAGTAATTCATACATTCTTTTTTGAGTTTGTAACCTCACCTCCTTCACTTTATCAGCGCCTCCAAATTATTTTTCCAGGATGTCCCATGCTTCCTTTGCTTAATCTACATCACCAAGTTTCTCAAAGTTGTCTAGATAAACACATTGATAAAGAAAGTCTTATAATTATTCTTCTTCAAGTCTTTGTTTGCAGCCTTTTGTTCATTCGTAGAATTCTCTCCAATTGATGGTACTTCATTCTTCACAATATCCCAAAGCTCTTGATAACATAAAGCAACTTTCATTTGCTTACACTAATTTTTATAATTCTTACCATTCAAGATTAGAAGATTTGATGGAAAATGCTCATTTATATGATTCATCATAATTTAATGCGTCCGAAAGATCACACAACGAGTGCTCTAGATACCATATGTTAGGAAAACTCCAATCTTGAAGTTAACCGAATCAATCTTGACGAACAAGGATCAATCTTTTTATTGATCTCTCCTCTTGTTCTTCTCCCTTCACTCATGTGAAATAATCACTCATTGGTTGTAATATGATTCTACACTACACAAAGAATTAAAAGAAGAAAACAAGATAACTGAAAGTGAGAGAAAAAATAAATTATGGAGGAAGAAGATGAATGTATTTCTGTGCAAGTTGCACTCAAGGTGTTTGCTACAATGTGTGTCAATCAGAACTATGATTTCAGAAACTATACATTACTACCATAAAGGCTTATTACACACCTGAAGGTGAGATAATACTTAGAAGGGGGGTTGAATAAGTATGAAGATTAAAACTTAGAAATAAAAACTCAAGTATTTTTATCCTGGTTCGTTGAACTCAACTACTCCAGTCCACCTTTCCTAGAGTGATTTGCCTTTCTCAATCAAGGACTTAATCCACTATTTAATCAACTGATTACAATAGTAAGCACTAAGAACAACTGTTCAAAGTCTTCTCAAGAACTACTGATCCTAACTGGATCTTCTTAAGGTTTACAATCAAATGTAATACAAATATAAGTGTTTAAGATTGCTTCTATAAAGCTTTATCACAACTGTGATTTTTCACTTAACTATTAAGAACAAAGAAATTAATTCTTAGAAAGAATAAGAATAGTATGAGAGCTTGAATGTTGATTTCTTTTTTTGATAAAACGTCCATTGAAGAAATTGGGTGAAGTCTTGCTTTTATAGGCAGTTGATCCAAGGTGAGCTTCACGTTGAGAAGAGTGTCCAAAAGGTCTGAGCCTTTTTTTTCTTCACATCAAGTGACCTTTCCTAGAAGAAGAAAGCATAGAAAAATCCTTTTTGTCTGTGTTCTTGTGTCTAGCATAAATAAGGAAAGAGTCGTTTGGATCATTCCAACGGATATAATCTTTGAATAATTCTTCTTCAGTTTTCAGCAAATTCATCAGAGTCTAATTAGATCAGAGCCTTCTGATGATGATTAGAGTTTTGCTGAATCAGAGTCTTCTGCAGCAGGTGTGCTTTTAGCGTGTTTAAGATCAGAGCATATTTGAGACAGATCTTCAGTACTGGCAGCTTTAGTACTTCCAGAATCTTCTGTAGTAACTATGCTTTGAAAAACTCTTCATACAGAATTCTTCTTTGGTTCAGATGCTTCTGACTTGCTTCAGATTCTTCTGGAGCTTCTGCTTCAGAATCTTCTAGAGGCTACGCTCAGGATCTTCTGTTGGCAGCAATCAGAATCTTCTAATAGATGCATCTGGCGCTTCAGAGTCTAGCTAATTTCTTATGTTCAATTTTGATTTGCTTCTGGAGTGTTAATTCCTTTACTATCTGCAGTAAAAACTCTTAAGCAAATTTTAGAGTATATAATTCTTAATTACAAAATTTCATAATAGTTATCATCAAAACATAGAGATATTATTAAGAATCAATTTGTGTTCTAACAATCTCCCCCTTTTTGATGATGACAAAAACATCAAAAATTTTGTTTAATTGAAAATATAATAATTATAACTCCCCCTGAGATGATGAATCTCCCCCTGAATTAAATACAGATAAGGAATAGAAACTTCCCTTTTGTCTTGAGTAATTTTCAGAGTTAGATCTTGATTGTTCTTTAACATTTGAGAGTCAGAGTGTCTTGCAATTTTCAGAGTCAGAGTTTGATAATTTTCAAATGATCTGAGAGTCTCAGAGTTTCTTCTATATAGTGTACTTATCAAATGTTCTGAAATACTCATATTTAATGTTAGATAAAAATTATATGTCTGAAGTTTCATTCTGGTGAAGTTTAATTAAACAGATCAGATCTATATTTTCTCCCCCTTTTTTGTCATAAGCAAAAAGTAAAAACTTTGAAAAGACAAATAAAAGGAAACAATAAAAGAGATAGATCAAGTGGAGAAAACTTTGAAACACATATTCATTGAATTCAGAGCAAGAGTACACATATCAGAAGATATTCAAAAACATACAAATGCAAACATCAGAATGAAGAAAAATAAACTGAGTGTTTTGACAAAAGCATCTTCAACAGATCCGTGATTTCAGAGGAGGACTGTTCTTGCTTTGACATCCACTTAGCCATTTTTTCATTCTTCTGATCCTGTTTTGACATCCACTCAGTCATGTCTTCAGACTTCTTATCCTGTTTAGCCATCCAAGACTTAATTTCTGATTGACCAGCTTCCAGAACTGCAATCTTATCTTCAAGATCTGGAAGTTCTTTCCTAATCTCAGATGAGGAAGGTGGAATAGTTTCTGAAGCTTGAACAGAGTCAATTTCCATAGGAGCCTCAGAGCTTGGAGCAGTAGAGCTAAAAGGTTGTTCTATCAGAGTCATGGTCATAGGATTGTCTTCAGATGCAGATGCAGTATTCTCTTCTGATGATGGAGGAGCATCTGTAAGAAGTAGTGGTCCAGATCTCTTGACAGTCCAGAACAGACTTCTTGCAGCTTCAGCAAATCTGAGCTTCGCATTATCAGAACATATGTTCTTCAGATTTGATGCTACAGTGTTGAATCTATTTATGAAGCCATTCCAGATGACATCAGATTCCTTTGCATCCATTGTTTCTGAACACTTCTTCTGTACATTACCTTAATACAACTGTATTTCTTGCAAAAAAACATGTAAGTAAATGATCAATATTAAGTCTAGGTCTGGGGTGTAACAGAGTCTCTAAGGTAATTGGCTTTGGTTGGGGAGTAGGTGGAAATATGGATTCACGAATGGTGATCAGAGGAGGAGGATAGTATGGTATGAATGGAAGTTCAGGTGTTTTTGCAGGTTTTGGTCTGTGCAGAGCATTCAACAGACAAGGTTTTGTAGTTGAAGTACTGGGAACAACATCAAAAGGTTTATTAATGTAAGGTTTGAAAGCAGATTTGGCAGGTTTATCAGAAGCAGCAGGTTTATCAGATGAAGCAGGTTTAGCAGAAGTAACAGCTTTTGCAGATTTAGCAGAATATGGTATAGTATCTAATGAGCCTACTGCTGACATTGATTTAATATAGGTTAGAAGCACAGATGGTAGAAGGATTGTAAGTTTTGGTTTGAAAGGAGTAATAGGGTCAGATGGTTCAACTCTGTCATAGAAATCTTTGAGTTTGAAACCATAGGAAAGGTTTTGAAAACAAGATGAGAAATGTTTGTAAGAAGCAGGAGTTACAGATGGTCTTGGTGTTGATGTTGGGATAGGATTTAGAATGAGGATTTCAGATGATGGTTTAGGTGTGGGAGTAGGATCTGGAATAAGAACTTTAGAAGATATAGGGTGTTCTGGTTGGTTTACCTCAGAATCTCTGTGAGAAGGGGATATCAGAAAATCTGGGTGAATATCTGATTCTGAGGAATTGGATTATGTGGTTGGTGTGCAGGAGGTAGAAGACACTTGAAAAACAGTTTTCAGAGGTGTAACATTAAGAACCTCTGTCTCAGGGATGTTGATTCCAGATGGGTGGTTTGATTCTGAAGGATTTGCAGAGGGTTTTGAAGGTGGTTCAGATGTGGGTGGATCAGATGAAATTTTTATTGGTTCAGAGGTAACTGGAACAGATGTTATTTTTGTAGGTTCATAAATAATTGGTACATATGCAGTGGGTTCAAATGATTTTGATGGTGGTTTTCTGGTTGTTTTTCTGATTGTTGTGTTTGTGGTTCAGATTGTTTTTCAGTTTGTTGAGTTTGTTGTGATACAGATTGTTTTTCTTGTGGTTGCTGTTGTTGTTCAGATGGCTTTTCTTTGAGTTGTCCAGATGGTTTTTGTGGTGGTTGTTCTGATTGTGGTTTTTGAGGTGCAGATGGTTTTGTTGGTATTTGTGGAGTCTGAATTTGTGGTTTTGTTGTTGTTGGTTTTGGAACAAATGCTTGTTTAACAGGTGAGATTGACATGGGATTAGATGATTTTTGAGGAGATGAAGCAGAAACATGAGATGGAGCAGTAACAGATTTATTTTGTGTAGAAGGTGGTTTTGGAATAGACTTAACATTTGAATCATTTATAACAATAGGATTTGCAGAAGATACAGAAGTTTTAGTACCTTTGATTTTGATGCGTTTAGCAGGAACAGAAGGAGTGTCTCCAGATTCTTTCCTCTTTAGCAGCTTCTGTGGCTTCTCAGCAATCTTGGGCTTCTTCCGAGCAGGTGCAGCTTCTACTTCTGATTGAGTCCTCTTTCTTGGTGTTTCTTCTTCTTCTACAACAGGAAATGGTTGTCTTGCTCTCTTTATAATATCTGCAGGAATAGGCTTTCCTTCTGCCTTGCACTCATCAATATATCTTACAACAATTTCCCTTGGTTCTTCAGCATAGAACAGAGGGTAATCATCTACAGGAGTTCTCTTCTGACTCAGTTCAGAAATGTTCAGCTTTTTGGGAGCTGTTGTGAGTTCTTCCACTATTTTTAGTCTCAGAAGACTTTTGGCATTCAGAGGCTTTCCCAAAATAAATTCCAGTTCTTCTGTTACGCCAGCAGCATATAGAGCAGTTACAAGTCCATTTTCTGTTAGAAGATCTGAGATTAACCTTCCAAAAGGAATCCACGTTCTGATCTTCTGGCCTTTTTCTTTCACATATTCTCTAGAGGCATTTATATGATTCCATAGATGCATAAACAGAATATATGGAAGATCTACCTTGGTGCTCTGACTTAGGCAATACATAAAGTAGAGTTGTTCATTATTGACATAGTCTGGAGAGTTTGTTGACTTTCTGTGATGAATGCATCCCATGAAAATCTTAGCCCAGATCTTGTAGTCAGGCTTCAGATCTTTGAACTTATTAGAAGCTTGTCCAGCAGTCATCACTTCTTCATATACTTCATTCATATCCACACGCCCAGTTGGCAAGTGTGATACTCCATCTGTTTCCTCATATCCAATGAGTTTTCTTATCAGATCTTCTGTTATGATTATCTCTTTGTCCAGAATAGAAGATAAAATAAACTTAGGGTATACAGAAGCATGGATCCAGAATTCTTTCACAAGAAGGGGGTAAACTGGTCCAAAAAGTCTATCAAAATATTTCACCCATCCTTGAGCACCTATAATGGAGCGAAATTCAAACCCATTCTCAGCAAGTGAATCAAACTCCACCATTGATTCACACAAAACCTCCAGCTTTTCAACAGGTGTTAGCAATGTTCTTTTTGGTGGTGTATAAGGAGTTACCCCCATATTAGCAGAGGTTACTGCAGCCATTGTAGATTGAAATTGTGCAGCAGTTGATGATGAAGTTGCCATTGAAGATGGATTTGTCACACGCTTAGGGTTTTTGTGAAGAGAGAAGAGAAGGCAGAAATGCATAAAAGGTTTGAGATGTGAAAAGTGTGAAAATGAAGAGAAATGAAGTATTTATACTAAACACTTAGGCATACAAACAGTCAGAATAAGGCACGTTTAAACAAAGCATTTAATGAAAAGAATAAAAATCATTTCAGGCATTTATTGCTTCTGACAATTTGGGGGGAAATCAAGATTTTCACTATTCAAACTTCACCTCAAACGTCTCTTCAGTAGTGTACACGCCATCTTTGCAGATTTGGAGTGACACGTGTTTGCTTGCATGTGTTCTGAATTCTCTTAAGAAATGAAACGTTAACCAACGTTCAGATCCTCTAAGGATTGTTAGTTCAGAGTTTCACAAAAAAAAAATTAAAGAAAATAAATAAGCAATTAGAAGAAATACTTCAGAGCATTAGGCATTTTTGCATCTGTAAAATTTTCTTCTGATAAATATCATTCTGGACAAAAATTCATACCAATATTTTTCAGAATAAATTTGAATCTATCTTCAACAAGGGGTTTTGTGAAAATATCTGCCCATTGATGATACGTATCAACAAAGGCTAAATTTATGATTCCCTTCTGAACATAGTCTCTGATGAAATGATGCTTAATTTCTATATGTTTTGCCTTAGAGTGTAAAATGGGGTTTTTAGACAAACATATAGCAGAAGTATTATCACAGAAGATAGAAATGTTACTTTCAAATATTTGATAATCTTCTAGCTGACTTTTCATCCAGAGTATCTGCGTGCTACATCCAGCAGCATCAATATATTCTGCCTCTGTGGTTGAAAGTGCAATTGTGGGTTGCTTCTTGCTGTACCAAGAGATTAGATTTCTTCCTAGAAATTGACAACTTCCAGAAGTACTTTTCCTTTCCACTATGTCTCCAGCGTAGTCAGCATCACAGAATCCAACTAATTTGAAATCATCAGATTTTCTGTAACACAAACCCACATTAGAAGTACCTTTCAGATACCTTAGAAACCTCTTGACAGCTGTCAAGTGTGATTCTCTAGGATCTGATTGGAATCTAGCACACAAGCATACACTGAATAATATGTCAGGTCTAGAAGCAGTTAAGTAAAGAAGAGATCCTATCATACCTCTGTAGAGTTTCTGATCTACTTTCTTACTTACCTCTTCCTTGCCTAGTGAGCTAGTTGGAGGCATGGGAGTCTTTGTCAGCTTACTATCAGTCATGTTAAATTTCTTCAGAAGTTCTTTGACATATTTGGTCTGATGTATGTAAGTGCACTCTGGAGTTTGATTGACTTGAATTCCCAGAAAGAATCCGAGTTCTCCCATCATGCTCATTTCAAATTCTGCCTGCATACGTTGAGCAAACTCCTTTCCCAGCATAGTATTGGTAGATCCAAATATTATATCATCCACATAAATTTGACAAATTAGAAGATCTTTCTTAAATGATTTACAAAAGAGTGTTGTGTCCACTTTGCCTTTGATGAAATTTTTTTCCAGAAGAAAATTGCTCAATCTCTCATACCAAGCTCTGGGAGCTTGTTTTAAACCATACAGAGATTTCTTCAATTTGAAAACATAATCTGGAAATTTTTCATTTTCAAAACTAGGGGGCTGGTGGACATAAACTTCTTCTTCTATAATACCATTAAGAAATGCACTTTTAACATCCATCTGATACAGAGTGATGTTATTTTGTGCAACAAAAGAAATAAAAAGGCGTATAGATTCTAACCTTGCCACTGGAGCATAAGTTTCAGTGTAATCAATACCTTCTTGTTGACTGTATCCTTGAGCAACAAGCCTTGCCTTATTTCTTTCAACTTCTCCTTTCTCATTAAGCTTATTTCTGAAGACCCATTTTGTTCCAATTATATTGAGTCCTTGTGGTCTTTAAACTAAATCACACATATCATTTCTGGTGAATTGATTTAACTCTTCTTGCATAGCAATAATCCAATCATTGTCTTGCAGAGCTTCATCTACAGAAGATGGTTCAATTTCTAACATCAGTCCAAATAATGATGCTTCAGATGATCTTAAAAAGGATCTTGTTCTGATGGGATCATCCTTCTTTCCAATTATAACATTCTCTGGATGAGAAGCTTTGATTCTGGAAGATGATCCTCTAACAGTTGATTCTTCAGAAATGTTTAAATTTTTCATCTGAGAAGTTAAAGGAATTTCCTCTGGCGTTGCTTCTGGTTCCTTTACTTGAGCTTTGTCTACCTCTGAGCCATCAGAGTCTGTGAAGACTACTTCTCTATCTGCAGAGTTTTCAGACTGCTTTGGCTTTTTACTGCCAAGCTTATCATCAAATCTAACATGAATAGATTCTTCCACAATCTGTGTCTCAGTGTTGTATACTTTGTAGCCTTTAGAGCGTTCAGAATATCCAAGCATGAAACACTTCTGTGCTTTGGAATCAAACTTGTTCAGATTTTCTTTAGTATTTAACATATAGCAAATACATCCAAAAGGATGAAAATATGAAATGTTAGGCTTTAATTTCTTCCACAGTTCATATGGAGTCTTCTCCAGAAGAGGTCTTACAGACACTTTGTTCTGAATGTAACAGGCTGTGTTGATTGCTTCTGCCCAAAAGTGTTTTGCCAGATTAGTCTCATTGATCATGGTTCTGGCCATTTCTTGCAGAGTTCTGTTTTTCCTCTCTACAACTCCATTCTGTTGTAGAGTTCTAGGACAGGAAAAATCATGAGCCATGCCATTTTCATTAAAATATTTTTCAAAAAATTTATTTTCAAATTCACCACCATGATCACTTCTGACTTTTATAATTTTGAAATCTTTTTCATTCTGGACTTGTTTACAGAAGTCAAAGAACACAAAATGTGACTCATCCTTGTGTTTTAAGAACTTTACCCATGTCCATCTACTATAGTCATCAACAATGACTAATCCATACTTCTTGCCTCTGATGGATGCAGTTTTCACTGGTCCAAACAAATCAATATGAAGTAATTCTAGTGGTCTGGAGGTAGAAACAACATTTTTTGATTTAAAAGATGATTTTGAAAACTTCCCTTTTTGACATGCTTCACAAAGAGCATCTGAGGTGAACTTCAGATTAGGAAGTCCTCTGACAAGATTAAGTTTATTAATCTGAGATATACGCCTTATATTAATATGCCCCAATCTTCTGTGTCAGACCCATTGCTCTTCATTTACAGACAAGAGGCATTTAACATTCTGAACCTTAAGTTCTGAAAGATTTATTTTATAAATGTTGTTTTTCCTCTTTCCACTAAATAGAATAGAGCCATCCTTTTGACTAATAGCTTTACAACATTTTTGATTAAAGGTAATATCATAACCATTGTCACTTAATTGACTTATGGACAATAAGTTATGCTTTAACCTTCAACAAGTAAAACATTAGTAATAGAGGGAAGTTTACCATTTCCAATGGTGCCAGATCCAATGATCTTGCCCTTCTGATTCCCTCCAAATTTCACATCACCTCCAGATCTAAGCTCCAGGCTTTGGAACATAGACCTTTCTCCTGTCATGTGTCGTGAGCATCCAGAGTCCAGGTACCATGATTGGCGTCCTGACCTTGCTGCTAAGAACATCTGCAACAGGAATTATTTTACTCTTAGGTACCCAGATCTTCTTGGGTCCTTTAGGGTTAGATGTTCTGAAGGTTTGTCTAAACTTCTGTTTTTCAACATAAGGTTTATTCTGACTAACCTTAGATTTAAACACATGAATATTCTTTTCAGAACGTGTTTGTTCAATATCATTCAAGTGACCAAATTTAAAGTGGGAATATAAAGGAGTTTTCTTGATGATAATTTTATCAATAGGTTTTGGATTTAAATCCTTTCCAGAGGAAGATTCATATCCAATTCCTTTTCTGTTATTTCTGCTAACTCCATAGATCATAGAAGCCATTTTGCTTCTGTCTATGCTTTTAACAAGAAACTTCTGAAAGCTATAATCATATTTTTCCAAAATATTTTTGCATTCAGATTCAGTTTCAGAATCAGATTTTTGTTGAGCTAATCAGAATCATTTTTCAATTTTAAGTTCTTTTCTTTTGGCTCAGCTACTTCTGATTTGAGAATATTATTCTCAGATACAAGATTGCTTTGACGCTTCTTGTATTTGAGCTTAATATTATTATAGCTCTTCAGAACTTCTGATAACAGTTTGATAAGTTCTTCTTTAGTGAGTTTAGCCATTACCTCTTCAGTGTCAGAGTCAGATTCAGAGTCAGCTTCAGAACTTGAAGTTCCTTCCTCCTGATCTTTTATGTCTGCCATCAAAGCTACATTGGCACATTCTTCTTCTGACTCAGATTCAGATTCAGATGTATCTGAATCATCCCAGGTGGCCATTAGAACCTTTTTCTTCTTATCAGATTTTCTTTTAGGCTTGTCTTTCAGCACCTTTGGACATTCATTTTTGTAATGTCCAGGTTCTTTACATTCATAACAGACAACCTCCTTTTCGCCAGATCTTCTGTGTCCAGAAGATTCTTTTCTTTGGTCAGGCTTCCTGAAGTTTCTGAACTTTTTTCCTTTATGCTTCTAGAGTTTGTTTATTCTTCTGGACAGCATGGATAGTTCATCTTCATCTTCAGATGAGGATTCTTCAGAGCTTTCCTCTATTACCTGCAATGCTTTAGCAGATTTATTAGATTTTAAAGCAATAGATTTACCTTTCTTTTGAGGTTCAACTTCCTCAAGTTCAATTTCATGACTTCTTAGTGAACTGATTAGTTCCTCCAAGGAGATCTTGTTCAGATCTTTAGCCATCTTCAGCGCTGTCACCATATGTCTCCATCTGGTAGGTAAGCTTCTGATGATCTTTTTCACATGATCAGCAGTAGAGTATCCTTTATCCAGAACCTTTAGTCCAGCTGTAAGTATTTGAAATCTGGAGAACATAGCTTCAACAGATTCAGAGTCTTCCATCTTGAAGGCTTCATACTTCTGGATCAAAGCCAGAGCCTTTGTTTCCTTGACTTGAGAGTTTCCCTCATGAGTCATCTTTAAGGATTCAAACATGTCAAATGCAGTTTCCCTGTTTGTAATTTTTTCATACTCAGTGTGAGATATTGCATTCAACAATATTGTTCTGGCCTTGTGGTGATTTTTAAATTCTTTCTTCTGAGCATCTGTCATAGGTTTTCTGTCTATTTTCTTGCCATTCCCATCAGTGGGATGAACATATCCATCTATGACCAGATCCCATAAATCAGCATCATATCCAAGGAAAAAACTTGCAATCCTGTCTTTCCAATAATCAAATTTCTCCCCATCAAACATAGGGGGTTTGGTGCAGATTCTGTCCATTTCTTCATATTTGTTGTTAATGTTAGACATTGTATTATCAGCCATAGTAACAACCAAATATATATCAAAGTATTTCTCACTGGATCTTTACTGTCACTGTTAAGTGGTAGCACACACAGAACCGGAGCTCTGATGCCAACTGAAGGTGAGATAATACTTAGAAGGGGGTTGAATAAGTATGAAGATTAAAACTTAGAAATAAAAACTCAAGTATTTTTATCCTGGTTCGTTGAACTCAACTACTCCAGTCCACCCTTCCTAGAGTGATTTGCCTTTCTCAATCAAGGACTTAATCCACTATTTAATCAACTGATTACAATAGTAAGCACTAAGAACAACGGTTCAAAGTCTTCTCAAGAACTACTGATCCTAACTGGATCTTCTTAAGGTTTACAATCAAATGTAATACAAATACAAGTGTTTAAGATTGCTTCTATAAAGCTTTATCACAACTGTGATTTTTCACTTAACTATTAAGAACAAAGAAATTAATTCTTAGAAAGAATAAGAATAGTATGAGAGCTTGAATGTTGATTTCTTTTTTTGATAAAACGTCCATTGAAGAAATTGGGTGAAGTCTTGCTTTTATAGGCAGCTGATCCAATGTGAGCTTCATGTTGAGAAGAGTGTCCAAAAGGTCTGAGCCTTTTTTGTCTTCACATCAAGTGACCTTTCCTAGAAGAAGAAAGCACAGAAAAATCCTTTTTGTTTGTGTTCTTGTGTCTAGCATAAATAAGGAAAGAGTCGTTTGGATCATTCCAACGGATATAATCTTTGAATAATTCTTCTTCAGTTTTCAGCAAATTCATTAGAGTCTAATCAGATCAGAGCCTTCTGATGATTATCAGAGTTTTGCTGAATCAGAGTCTTCTGCAGCAGGTGTGCTTTTAGCGTGTTTAAGATCAGAGCATATTTGAGACAGATCTTCAGTACTGGCAGCTTTAGTACTTCCAGAATCTTCTGTAGTAACTATGCTTTGAAAAACTCTTCATACAGAATTCTTCTTTGGTTCAGATGCTTCTGACTTGCTTCAGATTCTTCTGGAGCTTCTGCTTCAGATTCTTCAGGAGCTTCTGCTTCAGAATCTTCTGGAGGCTACGCTCAGGATCTTCTGTTGGCAGCAATCAGAATCTTCTAATGGATGCATCTGGCGCTTCAGAGTCTAGCTAATTTCTTATGTTCAATTTTGATTTGCTTCTGGAGTGTTAATTCCTTTACTATCTGCAGTAAAAACTCCTAAGAAAATTTTAGAGTATATAATTCTTAATTACAAAATTTCATAATAGTTATCATTAAAACATAGAGATATTATTCAGAACCAATATGTGTTCTAACAACACCTATATTACAATTTAAATAAAGCTCCTCTCTATTATATATGAGATTACTTGCTCTCTAAGTAATCATAAAATAACTAACTAAACAAAAATCTAAGCTAAGTTAATCTCTTTCGACTCCTTCGACAATTACATGCTTCGACTGCATGCTTTGATAGGCTATATTTGAATTTCTGTCAAATATAGCAAATACAGGTTGTGTTCGACACAAACACCTTTCGACATCCGTCGAGTATAAACACATTGTTTCGACTTCGAAACAAAGAGTTACAAATTTAACACATTTATCATATCCTTTTTCTCCCTCTTTTTTCTTTCTGTTTCATTCTTATCATCTTTTAGAGAAGTTTTCTCCCTTCTAATGTTTTTTCATCATTTTCATGTATCTTCAAGCTTTCTTTGAAAACAAGTTATCTCATGTTTTTTTATATCTTTTATCACTTTGGTTTATGTCTCTTTTTTGTTTTCATAGTTCATTCCTCTCCTCCCTATTATTAAGTGAACCAATAGAAGAAATTTTTATTGGTAGGTAAGTGATGTTATATATCTTAGATTTCAATCCTTTAATACAAATTGGAAGGGTTGTAGGCAAGGTCACCATCCTCAAACTCACTAATTTCTTGGTATAAGCAGGTGCAATGGTACATGTTACATATATATATATATATATATATATATATATATATATATATATATATATATATATATATATATATATATATATATATATATATATATATATATATATATATATATATATATATATATATATATATATATATATATATATATATATATATATATATATATATATATATATATATATATATATATATATATATATATATATATATATATATATATATATATATATATATATATATATATATATATATATATATATATATATATATATATATATATATATATATATATATATATATATATATATATATATATATATATATATATATATATATATATATATATATATATATATAATGGTGAACCTGTATGTTAGGCATGCACTAGTTCCCACGAAATTCGCGCTCAGACGAGATTCTCTTTGATGACTTTCTTTCCAACCCAGTGGGCCGTTGAGAGGATTTCAGATCTGAGGGTTGTGGACTTTAGGGACCGATCATTTTTGATTCAGCTAAGTGAGGCCTCTTCGGGAGATGATGATGCCAAACCAGAAATGGTGAATGTATCATCATTTCTTGAAAGTCTGTGACGCTGATGAGCGCATAGGATGCCGAACCTTATTAGTGGATAGGTCCATACCTGTGAGAGGGATTGGGTTGTGCATGAAACCTTGACTTTCAGACTACCCGGTTTTCTTTGCAGTGTGAATCTGTGTTCCCGATATCAGAGGTTCCTATTATCAGAGCTATGCTATGTTCTTGCTAAAGAGGAACGCTGGTTCTTCTCAATCTACAGCACAGCAATCTTGATCCCCTGTTTGCATTTGCATGTGAATTTTCATCTGCATTTTCATTAACATGTATTTATGTTGCAGGTGCATATTTCCCTCTAATTCTAGTGTTCTTTCATCTGACATGTATCCCTTAAGGAGGACATTGGCCTACAAATTTCTGACACCTGATATTGGAGCTTTGTGGAGTTTGATTTCTTTAGCCGACAAGAAAGTAATGGAAGACTTCAGACAGTCCTATGGGAAGCTTCTGAGCGTTGTATGTAAGCCTTCTTTGAATGAGTTGAATGGTCTTCAGACTCTGCTGCAGTTCTACGATCCTCAGTTGAGAGGCTTTACTTTTCAGAGTTATATGTTGGTGCCAACATTAGAGGAATTTTCTGCACTGCTAGGAGTGTCTATTCTTGACCAGATACCATTTTATCATACCGAGGATGAGCCAAATCTGGCTAAGCTTGCTGCAGCTTTACATTTAGATGCCTCTGAGTAGGCAGGGAAAGTAGCTAAGAGAAATGGAATATCTGGGTTTCCGTTACCTTTTCTGGTGGATAAAGCTCGACATTTTGCCAAGGAGGGTTATTGGGTGGTGTTCAGTGCTATCTTGGCCTTATCTATGGTATTATGTTGTTCCCTAATATTCCGGACTTTGTAGATGTGAATGTGTTCCGTATCTTTGCTTCGAGAAATCTTATACCTACGTTGATAGGTGACGTTTATCATTTCGTACACTATAAGAATGAGAACAGAAGAGGGAAGAGTGTATCTTGTTGCGCACCCTTGTTCTATATATGGTTTGTAAGCCATCTTCCCAAGACTAGTCTGTTCTCTGATACTGCAGGTACATCGGAATGGTTTGAATGTTTGATGAGATTGTCTGCTGAGGATATTGTTTGGTTTGACAAGGATATGCTGGGTATCGAGATCATTTATAGTTGTGGAAGCTTTCCTAATGTCCCGCTAGTCGGAAGGAAGGGTTGCATAAACTATAACCCGTCCATTGCAATCGGGCAATTTGGGTACGCATTGAGAAGTCCTCCAAAGGATGAAGAGATACAGGAATCTCTGTAACTCACCGGGTTATTGGAGGGGGATACCTTAGCCAGAGTTAAGCATGCTTGGAGCAATGTCCACAAAAGAGGGAAGGTTTCGTTAGGGAAGAGCAATAGTCGAGCCTATGACCCCTATTTGGTTTGGATTCAGAGCAGAGCCGAGAAGTTGATGATGCCTTACCCATCTGCTAAGCCTACGTGTCCTCTTGTGATTGAAGAACCCACTACGGTTGACATCTAAAAGTATAATCAAGTGTGGGCTGAAAAAGAAGAGTTGAAGAAGGCTAATGAGAAGTTAGAAGAAGAGATTACTCAGCTTCGGGGCGAGAAGAATGAAGCAATTTATTCTTTGAAGAGGCAGACTGAGCTGGTGAATAGTTTGGGTATGGATTTGACCAAGCAAACTAGTTCTCGAGAGCATTTGGGTTTGGATCTCAAAGTTGTTAGTGATGTTATCGCTTCCAAGAAGAAAGAATTAGACAAAGCTTATCTGGAGATTTCGAAGTTCAACGAGCAGTGGAATGCAACTCTCACCAACAACAAAGCACATGAAGATGGGTTGAAACAACAGATCAACAAGCTGAAGGCTCAGATCAGAGCGAAAGACGAGACGATTTCAAATGAAGCCTCACTTAGATGACACAGTGATTGTAAGCTGCACGAAGCACTTGCAACCTTGGAGGATTTCAGAGCTAGGGCTGATTCGAAGAGGCGCAGGCTGGAAGAAGTCTTTGGTGAAGGTGCTTGGGAAGACCATGTTGAGAATCTACAGCGCACTATTGGCCAGCGAGAGCTACTCATCCAGGGGTTGCTCACTAGACCGGATCATCCTGAGACGCAGGAGTTGTTAGAGGAGTTTTGGGCCTGGCGTCGCACTTGATGTTTTTACTTCCTTGTAGCTTGTTGTTGCTGTTATATGGACCATCACCAGGCTTGTTGGTTGAGGTCATTCTGTTTGTACGCTGCCTGTTTGGCTGTTCATCTTTATATATGAGGTTTTTCTCTATGCTTATCTATGGGTTCTCTATTGTCGACTTGTTATTCTCGAAACTAGAATCAGGGGGGATTTCCCTGTTGCATATATACATGTTTGAATTTTTCATCTTGCATTTTCATTTACATTGTAGGTGTTCTCAGTGGCTTTTGTTCCTAACTCTGCTTGGTTTTCTTAAGTTCAGGATTGAGGAAGTTGAGGAGTTCAGTTTCTACAGGTATCCAACTCGAGGGAATCAGCGAAAAGTGATGGATCAGGTTCAAGCCGAATTGCAGGAAATCAGGGCTCGCATGGCGCAATTCATGGAGTTGATGTAGACTGTTGCTAGTGGGCAGGAACAGTTAAGAACTTTGGTCCATCCGTTGATAGCACGGGTTGACGAAGAGGGTGTTTTTCACGGAGGAGCTGGTGTTATTCCTCCACCAATCGGTGGATCTATCCCACAAGGTATCCCTATTGTTGTCATACCTCCGGGCAGAGGAGCTGTGAATGAAAATGGTAACGCTGCTGGTAATGAAAGTGTGTGCGTTGTGCACGGGGCTGCTGGTCCTCATTGGGAAGATAACCAGGATGATGTGTTCTCCATGAGAGATATGGAGGGCGGTTTGCCGACTGAAGCTGATCGAAGGTTTAAGCTGATCGAGGAGAAGATGAAATCTTTTGAGAATCAGAACTCTTTGGGCCTTGATATGTCTGATCTTGGTCTAGTTCCTGGGGTCAGGATTTCTCCCAAATTCAAGGTGCCCGATTTTGAGAAATACAAAGGGACGACTTGTCCAAGAGTGCATATTCGGGCGTATTTCAGGAAGATGTCTGCTTACTCCAACGATGAAAAGCTGCTAATGCATTTTTCCAAGACAGTCTGGCAGGGGCGTCTTTGGAATGGTATATGGGACTTGAGAGAACTCATATCCGCAGTTGGAGATAATTGGCCGAAGCTTTTATGCGTTGTCGCTTGCGCGAAAATAAGGTGTCGGCGTGACAGAAGAGTCGCCACCTTTCGTTATTTATCCCTCAGAGCGGGAAAGGAAACGATCGGAAAAACCTGACGAAAAAGGGTAAGACAAGGTCATCGCAACCATTGTCTGGGTTCGAGAGTCGGTTACGCAAGGGGAAGGTATTAGCACCCCTCATGTCCGTCGTACTCGACGGGATCCACGCTTGTTTGGTTTACTTGGACGGGTGAAAAACAATCTATCTACGGCTACTAAATCTAAACAGAAAGAAATTGACTCGATAGAGCGTCGCACTCTATGCCTACGTATTCTCATCAGAGAAAATCAGAGTCAACGCAGTTCGGGAAACTACGGGTTAGTTGCTCGGCAAGACGTCGCATCTTGGGCCTACGTATTCTCTTCAGAGAAATTAGAGCATGATGTAGTTCAGGCTAACTACGGCTAGACAGGGGTGTTCTCGGTCACACGGGGGTGAGAGATTAAGTTGACGATACTAGCATACGCATTCTAGCAGTTAGGTCGACGCTGCTCGACCATTGGAGACTTAGGCGTACCTGTTTGCGGTAGAACGGACATAGTATGTCGGGTTTCGAGGTATGGGAACCTACGGGAACTAGAACTACGGTCTGGTCTCAAATGCACTCGGGCAAGAGAAAAGGATGACATCAGTCGTCAGCGGGAAAGTCTCGATCGCACAGCAGCGAGAGAACAAAAGTTAGTTGTTAGTGTGCTCGCTAGGATATCGCATCCTATGCCTACATATTCTCATCAGAGAAAGTCAGAGCAGCTGTAGTTCGGCCTAACTACGGGTAGAACGGAGACCACAACATCAATCTCATTTTATTAATATTCTGAAGAAATTACAACGATTGAGTACGGGAAAATAAACTCCTAAAAATCCTATCCACCTAATATGGAAGATCTAATGAAAAATAGTCCCCTAACAAGTGGACATTTAAATCTACTTCTAAAAATGTAAAAAGTCCCCTAACAAATGGACATTTAAAAATACCTCTAAAAAATGTACAATAAACTCGAAAAGAAATTATATCCTAAAAAAGAAAATATTAAAAAGTACTATTATAATATTTCTATTATTTTTATATCCTTCCATTACATATTTTCTATTACATATGTTTTTTCTATATACTCTTTTTCCTTTTTTAAAATCTCTAAACAAAAGAAAATAAAAGAAAATAAAGGAAAAAATAAAGGGGGGTGCAAACTGCTCAGCCAGGGGGTTCAGCAGCAAAAAACAATACAAAAAAGAATTGCAGAACTGGGCCCAACCCAATAAGGAGATTCTGAAAAAAAAAAACAAAAGCAGGGACAGGGGTGCACTAACGAAACGGGAAGTGTGCCCAGCAAAAAAACAAAGCAGCAGAGTTATTAGGGCCCAGCCCAGTAAGTAATTCAGAAGAGAAAGAAAAACAAAACGGGGAGGGGGTGCTGGAAGAAAACGGATGGCGTAACCAGAACATTGGGTCCAGCCCAATAAGCAAACCAAAAACGGAGGGGTATGTCCAAAAACGGGGGGGTGTACGGACGAAAGCAAACGGGCTCGGCCCAATCCACACGCGGACTCCCTTCTCTCTTTCTCGTCTACTCTCAGAACCCTAATTCCTCTTCTCCTTCTCCCTTTCACTGTTCACACGCCGCCCAACTTCCTCAGCTCCACTCTCTTTCGTTCACCCTTTGTTCTTCCCTCAATCACGCTTTCACCAACAAATTCAACCATTCCATGCAAACTGACTCCAATCTCAAAGCAAAAATGAAGAAGGATCGTAAGAAGGGATCTACCGCTTAATGAGTTCAGATGAGTCCTTTGAAGATACGAAGATCCACGTTCGCAACAGAAATCCAACAATGACGATGCTTGAAAGAAAGAACTGGAGAAAAATGGATCTTGATGTTACCGGATCATTTTGGTGCTCAGTGACGAAAATTATCAACAACGAAGGTACATGCATCAAATGAAGGTTCTTGAACGCGCTTTGCAGATTACTGGATTTGGTGCAAAGATGATGATGCACGTCATTGATTCTTTGAAGAATCATGAGGATCTGTAAATATTTGAAGATTTTTGATGAACTCCAGATGAAGGTTTCCAGAGAGATGACGAATGTTCTTCTGGAAAACGTTGAATATGGATGATGATGATTATTGACGATGATAAGATCTTGATGAAGATCTTGGGTTTCTGGGAATTCTGATGGAGGTTTGAACACGGATGCATGCTTTGTTGAAGGTCTGTGTGTCTGGCAATCTTGTGGTTCGTTGTTGAAAAGAGATTGAAGCTGACTGAGTTGAATGTTGATGAATCCGGTGACGATCTGGGAAAGATACTCTGGAAATCGTTGAAGATGGATGAATGTTCTTGCTGAAGGTTGTTGCAGCTTGATGATTTTCTGGAAAACGCTTGAACACCGATGGAGATTGGATGAAGATCTTGAAGATCTTCTGGAAAACGGTTGGAGATTGATGGTGATTACCGGAAACGGTTGCAAGAACATGAGTTTCTAATGAGTTTTCTGATGACGGATGGGTTTTCCGGTGAGGTATCCGGCGAGGGCATGAACATGGTGGATGAGGAAGATGAAGATTGAAGGTTTTCTGGGCAAAACGCAGTTCTACAATGAGATTTGGGAACTCCGGCGATGGTTACCGGCGACCGTTGCGGCGGCTGCATGGCCGGCGGTGGGGTCTCCGGCGAGGGGGGACGCGTGGCTTTGCGCATGCAGCGGGGAGCTAGGAATGAGACGCGTGGACGGAGTGGTGTGTGCATGGAGCACACGTGGTGGTGTGGTGGCAGTGAGAGAGGATGATGTGAGGACAGGTGTGGAAACGTGGAATGACTGGGTGAGAAAACGTGGAAAGCTGAGTGGAGAATGAAGTGGGGGCTTTTCCTGAGCACGCGTGGCCTTACTTATACGCTGACACATGGCACTGAACACTTGGACTGGGCCTCCAAACTAGGCCCACGAATTGGATTCTGAACTAATGATGGACTTAAGCTGGATTAAAGACTGAAACAAAAATTAATGCACTACTTATTGATTAAGCTGATCCTAATTATCACTTGATTAAACTAATTAATACTGATTAAAATCTAACTAATCCTAAAACTCTAAAAAAAAAGAATTAACATCTAATAATCTCTAAACTAATGAAAAACCCATTATTTAACACAAGAATTAATATCTAAAAATACTAAATCTATATTAAATCTACAAAAGAATTAACTATTAAATTCTAATGACCCGATTTACTATTAATTTCTATACTAATGAAAATAGAAAAAACTCTAATAATTTCTATTAAAAGTTCTATTAAATTTCTAGAGGAAAAAAGACTATATTAATTTCTACTTAAAAACCCATTAAAAGAATATTCTATTAAAACTATTTAAAAACTCTACTTAATATCTAAAAAATGATTTAATATCTAAAATACCTAGAAAAATGAATTAAATCCCTAAAAAATTCTAGAAAATAAGGGAAAAATCTAAAACTACCGAGGAAGCCGATTAAATCGATTAGCGAACTATATCGAAATAAACGGTAAAAATTCGGACACCGAGAGGTCCTCAAAAACAACAGCGAGAGCTGAAAACACCGGGACGAGCACCGATTCTCAAAATACGTCCTCATATTGGCCTGAAATGCTATCAGAGGGCTGTGATCCCGATAAACCAATTTGACTGGAAAAAATGCAATGTACGTGGTATGCAAATGCGAAATGAAATGAGTCGAAACATGAGCCAAATTGCGACGAGTAGTTGGTCAAATTTTGGGGTGCAACATGCGTCACTATCAGTATAATAGTGATCTAGCACCCAACTGAGTACAATTACAGAGCTTGTCGCAGAAAAGTACTGAGAGTTTCAAGGAATACGCCCAGAGATGGCGGGATTTAGCTGCAAGAGTACAACCCCCTATGGTTGAAAGGGAGTTGATCGACCTGTTCATGGCTTCGCTACCTGGTGTGTAATTTGAGAAGTTGATAGGCTGGATGTCTGCAGGGTTTTTGGATTTGGTAATTGCTGGCGAGAGAGTCGAAAGTGGGATTAAGTCTAGAAAGATTCCAAATGGTGGTGGATCCTCTTCGGGAAGAACAAAGAAACCATTTTCAGCGGACCCTAAGAGAAGGGAAGGGGACGCAAATGCTATTTCTCACAAGGGTAAAGGTCGAGCTCAGTCCCGTCATCATCAACAAATTGCTACAGTAAATATCCCGGCCGCAGCTCCGCAACAAGTCAATGCTCCGTGACCTTATGCTGCTAGGCGCAGAACGCCTGATAGACAGTTCGCAAATCTTCCAATGTCGTATTCTCAGTTGTTACAACATCTGTTGCAGTTACAGTTGGTTCAATAGAGGACTCTGGCTCCTCTCACTGGTACACCACCCCCTGGCTACGATGCGAATGCTCATTGTGATTTTCACTCAGGCGCCCCGGGCCATGATATTGACCATTGTAAAGCCTTCAAGCATAAAGTCCAGGATCTGCTTGATTCCAAAGCTATCAACTTCACCAACGATGGGCCTAATGTGACTCAAAACCCGATGCCGAATCATGGGGTGGCAGGAGCCAATGCCATTATTGATGGGGAGAAGCTAAATCTGGTAACTGATGTTGGAGATTTGAAGACTCTGCTGGGATTTGTGAAGTCTAGCTTGTTGAAGAAGGGGGTGTTTCCAGGTTATTCTTTTGACTGCTCAGAGTGTGAAGCGCGGCCAGAGGGTTGCAGTCCTTTGAGAAAGGGTATTCAGAGAATGATGGATGAGGGTTGTTTGCAATTTGATAGAGTTGTGAAAGAAGATGACGAGAATAAAGTGAGTAATGATGGAAGCGAAGTTGCAACGATCTCCATTCCATATTGGACAATCAATATTTCAGCGCCATACAAGAGCACTAGAGCTATCCCGTGGAATTATGGGGGGAGGTGTTCTGTAATGGGCAAAAACAGGAATGGACCGCGCCTACGGATGGAAGTTCATCGGTTGAGAATGTTGTTGGGGCCGGAGGTATCACTAGAAGTGGTAGGGTCTTTTCACCACCGGAGGTTAATGTTGATAAGAATGACAAAGGTAATAGAAAGGCCGTGACTAAAGAGAATGTCCAACCACAAGTCGGTGGTGATGATCTTTTGAAGGATGCAGAGGAATTCATGAGACTCATTCGAAAAAGTGACTACAAGCTTGTGGATCACTTAAATCAGACTCCTTCGAAGATTTCTATCATGTCATTGTTGTTGTGTTCGGAGGCACACAGCAATGCATTATTGAAGATCTTGAATACAGTGTACGTACCCCAGGAGATTTCTGTTAACCAGTTGGAGGGGATAGTAGCTCATGTAAACACCGGTAATGGTCTCGGTTTTACTGATTTGGATCTGACTCCTGCTCAGAGGAACCATAACCGTGCTTTGCACATATCTTTGGAATGTAGAGGTTCTCTGATGTCGCATGTCCTGGTTGATACAGGATCATCCCTCAATGTGCTTCCCAAGAAGGCATTGATAAAGTTGCACATTTAGGGTTTGATATGCATGCCAAGTGATTTGATCGCGAGGGCTTTCGACGAATCTAAGAGATCAGTGTTTAGGGAAACCACGTTGCCTATTCAGATAGGACCAGAGATCTTTGATGAAACTTTCTACATTATGGATATCCAGCCAGCATACAGTTGTTTGTTTGGCCTACCTTGGATACACGCTGCAGGGGCAGTCACCTCAACATTGCATCAAAATTTAAAGTATATGGTGGAGGGGAAGATAGTCACGGTATACGGTGAAGAGGATATTATGGTTAGCCATTTGTCATCCTTCAAGTACGTGGAAGTGGATGGGGAGATCCATGAAACACTCTGCCAGGTGTTTGAAACAGTTCAGATTAAGGGGAAGTCTCCTGTAGAAGCCAAGGGCCCAGAGGTTTCGATGTCATCACTCAAGGAAGCTCGTGCTATCATAGAATCCAGTTTATCGCATAAGTGGGGCCAAGTTCTTAATGTTCCCGTCAAGCAGGACAAGTTCGGCCTGGGATACAAACCCTCCAGTTCTTCTCAGAGCATTCCGAAGTACAGGGGACCTGTGCAATTCACCAGCAGTGGCGTGATATTCGACAGGATTAATGCCATCGGAGATGATGAAGGTGACAGTGATTGTGATATGGATACTTGGATTCGTCCATGTACTCCTGGCCAGAAGCTGTGCAACTGGACTACCGAGGAAGTCATTCATGTCACTACTGCAGAGTAATGTTCATTGTTTTGATTATGCTTAGTCCTACGTTCTGCCCAAGACGTAGTGATCCAATTTGTGGGGCCTCTTGTTATTTGCACTTTATCATTAAATAAAGGACGTTTTCGCATTCAAATATTGTGATCCCTGTTTTTCTTGTTTTTGTTTTGCATTTATATTAAACTGAAAAATGGCAATGTGTTTTGTTTATTGCATCGCATAATAAACATAACATCATCATGCAGGTCTTTTCTATCAGATGCCATCGATTCAGGTTCGGCTATGACTTCGTATGACTTTGATAATCCCATTTATCAAGCTGAAGAAGAGACTGACGAAGACTGTGAACTACCCGAAGAGTTAGCCAGGCTTCTCAAGCAGGAGGAAAGAGTCATTGTACCTCATTAAGAGGATATTGAGGTTATCAATCTGGGCACCGAGGATGACAAGAAAGAGGTTAAAGTAGGGGCTGCATTGGAAGACAGTGTCAAGAGAAGATTGGTTGAAATGCTTCGTGAGTATAAAGATATCTTCGCTTGGTCGTACCAAGACATGCCCGGGTTGGATACAGATATTGTGGTACACCGGTTACCTCTCAGAGAAGAATGTCCTCCAGTCAAGCAGAAGTTGAGACGAACAAGGCCTGACATGGTAGTCAAGATCAAATAAGAGGTTCAAAAGCAGTTGAATGTTGGGTTTCTTGCTGTCACGAATTACCCTCCGTGGGTCGCTAATATCGTTCTTGTTCCTAAGAAAGATGGAAAGGTCAGGATGTGTGTCGATTACCGAGATCTGAATAAAGCGAGCCCGAAAGATGATTTCCTGCTCCCCCATATCGATGTGTTGGTTGATAACACCGCTCAGTATTCTGTGTTTTCGTTCATGGATGGCTTCTCTGGGTATAACCAAATCAAGATGGCCCCAGAGGACATGGAGAAGACTACTTTCATCACACCATGGGGGACTTTTTGCTATAAGGTGATGCCCTTTGGATTGAAAAATGCAGGGGCAACTTATCAGCGGGCAATGGTCACTTTGTTTCATGATATGATTCATCATGAGGTTGAAGTCTATGTTGATGACATGATTGCAAAGTCACAGACGGAGGAAGGACATCTGGTTGATCTTCTGAAATTATTCGAAAGGTTGAGGAAATTCAAGCTGAGGCTAAATCCTAACAAGTGCACCTTTGGGGTGAGATCTAGAAAGTTACTGGGTTTCATTGTCAGTGAAAAGGGTATTGAGGTAGATCCTGCCAAAATAAAAGCTATACAAGATATTCCTGAGCCGAGAACGGAAAAAGAGGTTAGTGGTTTCCTGGGGAAATTAAACTACATTGCAAGGTTTATATCTCATCTTACAGCCACTTGTGAACTAATATTCAAATTGCTAAGAAAAGATCAAACGGTCATGTGGAACGAAAATTTCCAGAAAGCATTCGAAAGAATAAAAGAATATCTGCAAGAACCTTCAAACTCATACCTCCAGTTGCAAGGAGACCACTGATCATGTACCTCACGGTTCTTGAGAATTCAATGAGATGTGTGCTCGGTCAACAAGACGAGTCGGGTAGAAAAGAGCATGCCATCTACTACCTGAGTAAGAAATTAACTGATTGTGAATCAAGATACTTGATGCTGGAAAAAACATGTTGTGCATTCGCTTGGGCCGCTAAGCGTTTGAGACAGTACATGTTAAACCACACAACCCTATTGATTTCGAAGATGGATCCGATCAAGTACGTCTTTGAAAAACAAGCACTCTTCGGAAGGATTGCCCAATGGCAAATGGTTATAACAGAGTATGATATTCAGTATGTTTCCCAAAAAGCCATTAAAGGAAGCGTTCTGTCGGAATATCTCGCGGAACAGCCAATTGAGGATTATCAGCCGATGAAGTTTAATTTCCCAGATGAAGACGTTATGTTTTTGAAGATGAAAGACTGTGATGAGCCTTAACCTGACGAGGGTCCGGAGATTGGATCTCAGTGGAAACTGGTTTTCGACAGAGCGATTAATTCATATGGCAATGGGATCGGGGCTATTATTACTACTCTTCACGGTTCTCATATACCGTCCACTGCCCGATTGACTTTCGCCTGCACCAATAATGAAGTCGAGTACGAGGTGTGCATATTGGATTTAGAAGAGGTCGTTAATATAAGGATAAAGAATATGGATGTATACAGTGACTCAGCGTTAGTCGTTAATCAAATCAAAGGAGAGCGGGAAACTCGTCAGGCCAACCTGGTGCCTTACAGGGATTATGCCAGGAGACTGTTGCCATTCTTTGATAGAATCGAGTTCCATCATGTGCCTAGAGTCGAGAATTAGATGGCAGATGCCTTGGCCACGCTATCTTTGATGTACAAAATGAACTTCTGGAATGGAACTCTAGCCATCACCATTATGCGTCTTGATAGACCTGCTTTCGTGTTTGCAATTGAGAAAGCATCGGATGGAAAGCCTTGGTATTTTGATATCAAGTAGTTTCTCAAGACTCATGAGTACCCATCTGGGGCATCCAGCAAAGATAAGAGGACCTTGAGGAGGTTAGCCGGTAACTTTTATTTGAACAAAGACGATGTGCTCTACAGGAGAAACTTCGACATGGTCTTGCTGCGCTGTGTTGATGAACTTGAAGCAAACCTGTTGATGGAGGAAGTTCACGAGGGTTCTTTCGGTACTCATGCCAATGGACATGCAATGGCTAGAAAATTGTTGAGAGATGAGTATTATTGGATGACTATGGAATCCGATTGCTTCAAATACGCCAGAAATTGCCATAAATGCCAGATTTATGCGGATAAGGTGCATATGCCACCGGCTCCTCTGAATGTGTTAACGTCTCCTTGGCCTTTTTCTATGTGGGGAATTAACGTGATTGGAAATATTGAGCCAACTGCTTCTAATGGACATCGCTTCATTCTGGTTGTGATTTATTACTTTACGAAGTGGGTGGAAGCAGCATCCTACGCCAATGTCACGAAACAGGTGGTCGCCCGATTCATAAAGAAGGACATCATTTATCGTTATGGAATTCCTGAGAGAATCATTACTGATAATGGTTCGAATTTGAATAACAAAATGATGAAGGAACTGTGTCAGAGTTTCAAGATTGAGCATCACAATTCTTTTCAATATCGTTCGAAGATGAATGGCGCTGTTGAGGCAACTAATAAGAATATCAAGAAGATTGTGCAGAAAATGGTAGTAACCTACAAGGAATGGCATGAGATGTTGCCCTTTGCTCTTCACGGTTATCGTACTTCGGTGCGTACATCAACCGGGGCAACTCCTTTCTCACTGGTGTATGGCACGGAAGCGGTCCTGCCATTAGAAGTTGAGATTCCATCTTTAAGGGTATTGTCGAATGTAAAGCTTGATGAAGCTGAGTGGGTGCGAACCAGGTTGAATCAGCTGAGCTTGATTGACTAGAAGAGATTTGCGGCTATTGCTCATGGTTGGGTGTACCAGAGTAGGATGAAGAAAGCCTTTGATCAGAAAGTGCGTCCTCGGTGCTTCCAGACGGGTAATTTGGTGTTGAAAAGGAACCTTCCTCTTCAGACAGATCACAGGGGAAAATGGACTCCTAACTATGAAGGTCTGTATGTAGTAAGAAAGGTTTTCTCTGAGGAAACCTTATTACTATCTACCATGGATGGTGAATATTTTTCGTCCCCTGTGAACGCAGACGTGGTTAAAAAATACTTTGCTTAAAGAGACCCGCTGGACAGAAAAGAAAAGTCCAAGCAAAAATGGGGCATCCCGACGAACCATGAAAAAGAGAAGGTTCGGGAAAAAATTAGGGAAAAGATAAAAGAAATATGTAAACCCGCAAAGTTGAAAACCTGAAAAGGCGACTTTGGCAAAAATGGGTATCCCGGTGGATTAAAAACCCGAAAGGGCGGTCCAGGCAAAAGTTAGGGATTTGAAAGCAAACGGCTGCATTCTGCGTTTGATCTGTGAGCTTAAGAGTCGTTATCCCGAAGCAGAGGAATTAATCTAGTCAGTCTTTTCAGAAGGCAAAATACGGTGCATATCGGAAGACATATAGGTCATAGCCGAATCGATACACGGTGGTTGTCTGTTTCCATGTTGCCAACATTTGTATATATTTCTTTTGCTTTTTCGCAATTGCCTCTTTTCAGGAATTGCATCTGAATTGTAATTTTCCTATTTACAAGCCTTTATCAATAAAGTATTCACTTCAATCAAAGAGCTTTCCTTTTCTTGTTTTACTTTTACTATTTTGTTTGCAAAAACGTCTGATATTTTGATAAACATTGCAGGTGAAAACAGGAGGCTTTACAGAGCGTAACGAAAGCAAATGACTTTGCTCATGTGGTAAAAGTCATGAATGGTAATTGAGGTAACCATTTCGCATGTGCGAATTCTTTTGTTTTATTGTAGGATGGCAGATCTCTCCAGCAGAGGTGTTCCTCCATAGCATTGAAATTATAATGCAGATTTGTTTCTCCCCTAGAAGAGATTTTGCCGTACCCACAGAGTCTCATTATCAGGTCAGGTATTGCCAGCGGAGGTGTGTAGTGAATCTCTAGTAGGATTTTGACTCCTTACAAAGGCTAACCCCCGACAGGGTGGGTTTGTTCTCAGCATATTATTCTCCAGCAGAGGTAACGTTTTCGACGCCCTCTCCCCAACGGAGTTGGCTTTCTAGTGTTTTCCCGGTAGTAGCGGTATTCAGGGTTTCTTCCCCAAGCAGAGTTCAATGCTGATTCCCTTAACGTGACCGATGTTTAGGTGAAACAGGATCCATGTCTCGATAAAGTAAGTATTTGATATTCTCCAGTGGGGTGGAATTTCTTTCCAAGCAGAGTGAAGCTATTTCCCAATACTTTACTTCCTGGTAGGGTCGTATTCTGAGCGGTTCCTCGGTTGAGTGTGTTTATTCCCCATAAGAGTTGTTTCCTGGGAAGCCATCCAGGGCATTTTCTTCAGCAGAGTTTGATTCCCAGCAGGGTGATTTGTTGTTCTCTTTAGAACAGTTGTATCCGAGAGGTGTTTTATAAGGAGGTCATCCAGGGCTTGTTTGCTCCCCAGTATGAGTCTGATCGTACGCGGCACGCTCTATGTTTCTCCCCAGCGGAGTTTGGTTCCCTTTCTCCAGCATTTATGTTGTTGGGATGGTTCCTTTGCATTTGCATTTTTGCATAGCATCCTCCCAAATGTGTAGCATTTCCCTTTCGTATGGAGCATTACGCCATTTTCAAACATATGCATCTGAAGCATAAGCCAGGTTTGGTATCTTTAAGACCGGGTATCTTCTCAGCAGAGCCTGTTAGATTCAAGGGGTTTCCGTGTTATCCGCGTCAGGGTGGATCTTTGGGTTGGTTATTTTATCAGATTCTTCTCAGCTGAGTCGTTTGGTTAAACGTCTTCGCTCTCCCCAGGTGAGTCACTTGCGAGTGTTGTCTTCCCTGGTCAAGCCTGTTGTTCTTTTCCCCAACAGAGTTATTTTGTTTCTTTCGCAGAGTCCTTATTCCAACTTTTGGTTGGTCATCTTTGATTTATTTCAACTCTTGGTTGGTGACCCAACGGTGTTTGTTATTCCAACTTTTGGTGGTTAATCCTTATTTTCCTCAGCAAAGTCAGGGATTCCAACTTTTTGTTGGTATTCCCCAGCGTAGTTCAAATTATTGTGTTTGGTGTTCCAACTTTTGGTTGGCCTAGAAGGTGATCCCAACTGTTGGTTGGTAATCTCTGGTTTCCCCTCGCGGAGTCTTTGTTCCAACTCTTGGTTGGCAATCTTGTTAGCCGTTATCCTAACTCTTGGTTAGTAGCTTTGGTTCTGACTTTTGGTCAATGAGGATTTATTTTCTTGGTTATCCTAACTCTTGGTTAGTAGCTTTGGTTCCGAATTTTGGTCGATGAGGATTTATTTTCCTGGTTATCCTAACTCTTGGTTAGTAGCTTTTATCCTAACTCTTGGTTAGTAGCTTTGGTTCCGACTTTTGGTCGATGAGGATTTATTTTCCTGACTATCCTAACTCTTGGTTAGTAGCTTTTATCCTAACTCTTGGTTAGTAGCTTTTGTTCCGACTTTTGGTCAATGAGGATTTTTCCTGATGATCCTAACTCTTGGTTAATAGCCTTGTTTCCCAACTCTTGGTTGGATGTTATCTCCTGCAGTTGTTATCCCGACTCTTGGTTGATGGTCTGTTGTTGGATGGGTTGTTGTTCCAACTTTTGGTTGGTAGTCCTCCCTTATTCCTCAGCAGAGTCGTTACCCCAACTCTTGGTTGGTGAGGAGGCGTCTGTTCGTTTTCCAACTTTTGGTTGGTAGTATTTGATTCCCCAGTAAGGTCGGTCTTGGACGTCTGTTCGTTTTCCAACTTTTGGTTGGTAGTCTTTGATTCCCCAGTAGGGTCGGTCTTGGACGTCTGTTTGTTTTCCAACTCTTGGTTGGTAGTTTTTGATTCCCCAGTAAGATCGTAATATCCGGTTTGGTCGTCTTGTTGACGTTATTCTGACTCTTGGTTGGTAACCTTTGTTTCCCGGTCATTGATTCCGAATTTTGGTCAGTATACTTCCCCAGCGAAGTCGCCTCGCCATTTAGATTTCGGTTAGTATTGTGGTGATTCCAACTCTTGGTTGGTAGTGTATGGTTTTATCCCCAGAGATCAGCCCGTGTCCCATCTTTTGGATGGTATTGTCCGATTACTATCTGGTGGTGGATGTTTATCCTGTGCAGAGTCGTCTGGTTAGTCTACTCTTTCCCCAGTGAAGTTGCCATAAAGTTGTTTGGTTAATTTTCTCTTTTCTTCCCCGACAGGGTTGTATTCCAACTCTTGGTTGGTATTCCTTGATCGTTGTCCCAACTTTTGGTTGGTATCCAGGGTTCGATGTCCCAACTTTTGGTTGGTATTTTGTGGGAGAGTTTATTCCAACTCTTGGTTGGTATCTGTTGTTGGTTGCATCCCAACTCTTGGTTGTTGGTTTCATCCCAACTCTTGGTTGGTATTCCTGGGTTCTTTTATCCCAACTCTTGGTTGGTACCTCTTGGTTGGTATCTTTAGGACCTTTATCCCAACTCTTGGTTGGTACCTCTTGGTTGGTATCTTTTGGATAAAGTTCAGATTGTATTGGATTGTCATTCCCCAGCATGTCGTATTCCAACACTTGGTTGGTATTCACTGTGTTGCATTCCCGCAGGGTGCAAATTTATGGGTTCTTTTGTATTCAATCACCTTGTACCTTGAATGTTAGAAAGCGATTGTTTTTCCTCCCTTCAGGTCCAAGTTGTTAGGATAGGGGCAGCTGTAGCACCCCTAAATTTGCCTTTTCGTTTTGACAGCGTCTAGCTTTTGTTTCTTTGCATTTTCACATTTCTGCATTTGCATAGCATTCGTTCTTGATACAGGGGATCAAGGTTTTCCCGTGGCTCAGTTTTTATCTCAGTGCATGAACCTGAACAGCGAGCATCAGAGGCTCTGGCATTTATTTTGCCCAGCGGTCAGGCGACCGATTTTATTTTATTTTACAAGATATTTTCAACTCAGAAAGCAGTATTCAGGCTATCGCAAGCATTTTCATGGTTATGATATTCAAGTTTCAGGAGTTGAACAGAGCTCAAAACAGTTGAAAACGGGCAAAAGGTCAGATTTCCCTCCAAAAGGCGCCAAAATTTAAATTTTGGAGGTGTTAATCGATTAACACATATGGTTAATCGATTAGCCAAGTCAAAATCAGGTCAGACCTGAAGTTTTGAAGGTGTTAACCGATTAACCTATATGGTTAATCGATTAACCAGTGCAGATTTTTCCTCTGCACGTGAATTTTCAATCCAAGTTATTTTGGGGTCCAATTTTGGTCATGTGCAAGTATGATTTTCACTTTGGGAAGGATCTAGAACCTATTTGAAATTTGGTTAATTTCATTTTTCCTCCAAATGCCCATTCCTCATTCCAATCCAAATTATCCAAACCATATTCCAAACCTTACATTTTAATCCAAGCCTAAGTGATATTTAAGTGATCCACTCCAAACCTCAAACATCTAATCACTCATAATTCACTCTCATTTTTAGAATTGATCCCATTCTCTCTCAATTCTCTCTCAATTTTCTAATCTCCAAAACCTTCACCAAAAGCTCTTCTCATTGAGATCATTGATTCTTCATTATAATCCTTGATTTCTAAGAGCTAAACCTTCATCCATTCTCTCCATTAAATCAATTTCTTCATCCAATTTTCGTGCAAAATTGGATCTGAACTTGGAAGTGATTTTGGAAGTGATTATTTGGCTTGATTTGGTTTAATCTTGAAGGATCTTCATTGCTACTACAAGAATTGGTGTGGGTCTCAAAGTATTCCGAACTTCTAGCATTGGATCTATTCAATTACATTTGAATCAATATTGACTGAAGCAATTCTCCGCTTCGAAGGTTGGATCCAAATCTGTTTTTAGCTTATTTGCATAATCATGTGGATTTTCATCTTTGATTAACTTTTGGTTGATTTGATCCGTTCGATTCATGATTTGGTTGTGTTAATCTGTTCATATGCTGTTTGAATCATGATTTGCTGGTTTAATTTCGTGATTAAGTGATTATGCGATCATCCGGTTGATCAGATAAGTGCTTATTTGCTGGAAATGTTGTTCTGTTGTTGTTTTTCTACTGTTGGCACAGTGTTAATCGATTAACATATATAGTTAACCGATTAACCATTTCAGATATTTAAATTTTTCAAAGTTTTCAGAGTGTTAATCGGTTAACGCCTGGTGTTAACCGATTAACATGTGCAAATTTCCAGATTTTCAGCCATTTTTAAGTGGTTAATCGGTTAACACATATGGTTAACCGATTAGCACTATGCCAGTGGGTCTGATTTGCTGATTTTCTTGCTTGTTTGAGTACCGTTTCGCATCGAATCATCGTAGTTCAATATGATGCATTAGAAGTGAAATATTTTGGGATATACGTCGCTATTTTGGTTGTTTAATTGAGACTTCGTCGACTTGTGTTTGTTTTCTGCTTGGATGCACACTTGTGTGTTGTTGTTCATAGTGATGATGTTCTTGCATTTGCATTTTCTCTTGTGTTTTGCATCTTTATTTCTTGCATTAGTAAAGGTCGAGATGTGCTTGTGGTGGTGTTTACCCCCCACTTTGCTCCTCCCTTTGCTTGTGTGGTGTATTACATGTTTGCATCCCTATTTTCACTCTCATTGATGTTTGATCTTTCTTCTTCCTTTGTCTTTCTTGGCCATGCTCCCCATAGGATCTCTAATCTCTTTTGAGGTTATGATAGACTTTAGGTTGAAAGCCATGCATGCTAACATTAGGGTAGATGTTTCCTCTTTCAATCCTAACCTTAGGACCATTTTGCATGACAACTACTAGGTTTGAGTTAGTCTCCCTTTAGTTTGTCCCCTTTCTCTTCTCGTCTTCAAATCATGTCAAAACACTTAATAAAGGTTAACGAATGTTGTGCGTTACGAGCCTTAAGCTACTTGGGAAATGATGATTGGGTGGTTGCCTCTCAATTGTCTAGAATGTTAGCGTATGTCATTTGGACGATATGCGACGCATTCGCTCCTAGGTCATAGTCTTTAGTGCAACATGAGTTACAAATTAAACTCAAAACACTTCTACTCTAAAAAAAAAAAATCAACTTCAAACTTCTTTTTTTCCTTTGGGACCCTTAATAATGGAAAACCTTTTTCATAAAAAAGAGTGTTGTTAAGCTTTGGGTCTACCGCAAACAGGCATCGTCCCTAACTGCTAGAACGAAGGCTTAACCCTTCTCGGGTAAAACGTGTTGAACCAACCGGTGTTCTCGTTAGCCCGAACTACGTTTGCTCTGATTTCTCATACTAGATGAGAATACGTAGGCACGAGACGGGGATGTCTCGGCGAGCAACCTTCCCCCCCTTTCGCCCGTAGTTAGCCGAACTACGTTGACTCTGACTTTCCCATTGCACGAGGGAATACGTAGGCACAGAGCGGCGATGCTCTGTAGAGTCTCTTTTCTTTTCTTTTTGTCCCTGAGACCTTTAGCTTAGATAGTTTAAACACACCCTTAGATAGAAAACAAGCATGGATCTCGTCGAGTACGACGGACGTGAGGGGGGATAATACCTTCCCCTTGCGTAACCGACTCCCGAATCCAGGACTTGGTTGTGATGACCTCGTCTTTTCCCTTTTTCGTTAGGTTTTTCCGATCGTTTCCTTTCCCTTTCTTAGTGATAAATAACGAAAGGTGGCGACTCTTCTGTTTTCCATCGGGGTGTTTTTCGCAGTTGCGACACATCCTTGCTGAAGTTATTCTTGTGTTACTTTGCTTAAACACATTCTTCACATACTTCTTATTGAATATGAATTTCTGGTAGTCCTGAAACAATTTTATTCCTTTTCAGACTTATAATGACAATGAAATTCAAGTGATCAAGTCTATAATGCCATAACCATTAATTTTTTCTAGCTGCAGTCTTCGGGCACTTATTTTCAAACACATCAAGTTCAATCCTGAAGGTTCTATTCTGAGACATAGGAGCCTTCAAGATTAACCTATTTCTCGAGTTGATCACTCTCATAATTCTATCTTCGATCAATACTTTGTAACTCCTCTTAATCAATTGACCTATAATTAGCTAATTATTATTTATGTTAGGTATGTACAGTACATTGGAAATTATTAATCGTTTACCATACTTTCTCTTGATCGTAACATCACCAATACCTTTAGCAGACAGGGTATTATCGTTTGCAAATTTTACCTTGTTCTTCGATGAGGGACTGATGTTGATAAACCAATATTTTCTTCCAGTCATGTGTAACGAACATCCTGAGTCTAGATACCATTGATATTTGAATATGTATTCTTCTTTTGTTGTGACCATTAGCATCACTTTGTCTTCTGCAAGCTTTGCATCACTTTCTTGATCTTTTGTACCTCCTCGACATTGACTTGCATAATGGTCCTACTTTTGACAATTATATAACTGAATATGACTTTTTATCAGGTTTTCTTCCATCGCCTCTTCCTCTACCTCCACCGCCACCTCTGTGATTTCCTTGGTTAGAAGATTGTCTTTGATTTGATGAACTTCCTTCTTGATGGTTTCCTTTACCAACCGAGTTGTTGCAACTTCCTCTGCCCTTATTACCATTTCATCTTCCTTTGTCTTTCTTAGTTGACTAAGCCTGCATAGCCACGTCATTTTTCGACTTACTTGCAGTTCTTTTAGCCATTCTTTGTTCGTAAGATACAAGCGTCCCTTGAAGCTCTTCTTTTGTCATTCTTGATAAATCCTTCGATTATTCTATGGCTACTACCACATGGTCGAACATTAGATGCAACAACCTCAAAATCTTTGACACTACAGATTTTGATGTCAACACCTTTCCGCACGTTTTAATTTGATTCACCAGTTTCATTACTCTTTAGGAGAAATCAGTTGCACTTTGATCGTCTTCCATTTGAAGTAATTCATACATTCTTTTTTGAGTTTGTAACCTCACCTCCTTCACTTTATCAGCGCCTCCAAATTATTTTTCCAGGATGTCCCATGCTTCCTTTGCTTAATCTACATCACCAAGTTTCTCAAAGTTGTCTAGATCAACACATTGATAAAGAAAGTCTTATAATCATTCTTCTTCAAGTCTTTGTTTGCAGCCTTTTGTTCATCCGTAGAATTCTCTCCAATCGATGGTACTTCATTCTTCACAATATCCTAAAGCTCTTGATAACATAAAGCAACTTTCATTTGCTTACACTAATTTTTATAATTCTTACCATTCAAGATTAGAAGATTTGATGGAAAATGCTCATTTATATGATTCATCATTATTTAATGCGTCCCAAAGATCACACAACGAGTGCTCTAGATACCATATGTTGGGAAAACTCCAATCTTAAAGTTAACCGAATCAATCTTGACGAACAAGGATCAATCTATTTATTGATCTCTCCTCTTATTCTTCTCCCTTCACTCATGTGAAATAATCACTCATTGGTTGTAAGATGATTCTACACTACACAAAGAATTGAAAGAACAAAACAAGATAACTGAAAGTGAGAGAAAAAAGAAATTATGGAGGAAGAAGATGAATGTATTTCTGTGCAAGTTGCACTCAAGGTGTTTGCTACAATGTGTGTTAATCAGAACTATGATTTCAGAAACTACACACTGCTACCATAAAGGCTTATTACACACCTATATTACAATTTAAATAAAGCTCCTCTCTATTATATATGAGATTACTTGCTCTCTAAGTAATCATAAAATAACTAACTAAACAAAAATCTAAGCTAAGTTAATCTCTTTCGAATCCTTCGACAATTACATGCTTCGACTGCATGCTTTGATAGTCTATATTTGACTTTCTATCAAATATAGCAAATACAGGTTGTGTTCGACACAAACACCTTTTGACATCCGTCGAGTATAAACACATTATTTCGACTTCGAAACAAAGAGTTACAAATTTAACACATTTATCATATCCTTTTTATCCCTCTTTTTTCTTTCTGTTTCATTCTCATCATCTTTTAGAGAAGTTTTCTCACTTCTAATGTTTTTTCATCATTTTCATGTATCTTCAAGCTTTCTTTGAAAACAAGTTATCTCATGTTTTTTTTATATCTTTTATCACTTTAGTTTATGTCTCTTTTTTGTTTTGATAGTTCATTCCTCTCCTCCCTATTATTAAGTGAACCAATAGAAGAAATTTTTATTGGTAGATAAGTGATGTTATATATCTTAGATTTCAATCCTTTAATACAAATTGGAAGGGTTGTAGGCAAGGTCACCATCCTCAAACTCACTGATTTCTTGGTATAAGCAGGTGCAATGGTACATGTTATATATATATATATATATATATATATATATATATATATATATATATATATATATATATATATATATATATATATATATATATATATATATATATATATATATATATATATATATATATATATATATATATATATATATATATATATATATATATATATATATATATATATATATATATATATATATATATATATATATATATATATATATATATATATATATATATATATAGTTGTGAATTAGGATGCCTTAAAACTAAGTATACTTGATTTCTTTATGATCAAAAAACACACAAGTGTTAGGGTTAAGGAAAAAAAAAGGAGAACAACAAAGATTGGTTATAACAGCTCTTTTTTACTTTCTCTATAAAACAGATTACAAGTACTCAAGAATAACATATAACCATAAGATGAGAGACTAGTATGCTATTTATAATAAAACCTAACATACTAAACTAATGAGCTTTTAAATAATTACCCATTATAAGCTAACTTAAACAATTGGATCCTTAACACAAGGCTCAATTCGAAAACTACATACTAGAACACAATTCGACTACAGCATGCAGGTCTTTAACAACAGCATGTGAGAAAACTTCGACGACATGCTTACTAGAGTTCGATCCAATATCTCACAAATATCTACCTTGGATCTAACTCTATCATCAAGAAACAAACTAGCTTTCTCCATACAACTTTATCAATTGCATACAACAGAAAAAGTTGCAACTGGGCAATGTCTTGGTGATTATATCAGTAGCATTATGATCTGTCGAAACCTTCAGCACTTGGACTTCTCCATGCTCGATTACCCCTTTGAAGAAATGCAGCCTCACATCAATGTGCTTGGTTCTCTCATGATATGTTGAATTCTTCGACAAGCGCATTGCACTTTGACTATCACATTTAATAGTGACAACTCAACCTTGAAGTTTCGGCTCCTTTGCAAAACCTTCAAGCCACAATACTTTCTTCACAACTTTAGTTAGGGCAATATATTACACTTCAGTGGTTGATAAGGCAACAACCTTCTAAAGTGTTGCTTTCCAACTAATTGATGTCCCAAACATAGTGAACACAATTCCATAAATAGATTTTCTAGAATCCATACAACCTGGATAATCTGAGTCGACATATCCTTTGATTTCTGCTTTACTATCTTCACCCAAGGCTCCACCATAAATTAGGACTCTGTTCAGAGACCCATTTATGTACCTTAGAATCCACTTCAATGCTTTCCAGTGAGCCTTTCTAGGATTCTCCATGTACCTGCTTACAAGACTTACTGCATATGCCATGTCGGGTCTAGTACATACCATATCATACATCAAAGAACCCATTATATTAGCATATGGAATGCTATTCATATAACCTCTTTTGACATTAATATTGGGACACTGATTTATGCTTAACTTGAATTAAGGGTTTGTCGAAGTCACCACAGGCTTTAAATTCGACATACCAAACTTTTTGAGAATCTTCTGTAGGTATGCCTCTTGAGATAAGCATAATATCGACTGCTTTCTATCTCTTTGGATGTCAATCCCAAGAATCCTAGATGCAACTCCCAGATCTTTCATTTTGAACTCCTTATTGAATTCAGCCTTTACCCTCATTACATCTTTGACATTGTTGCTTGCTATTAAAATATCATCCACATAAAGCAACAAAATAACAAATGAATTACTAGGTCAAAATCTAAAGTAAACGCAGTGGTTGAAATGACTTCTAATTAAACTTATGCGTGTCATGAACTTATCGAATCTCTTATTCCATAATCGAGGAGATTATTTCAGTCCATATAAGAATCTCTTCAGCTTGAACACATAATCTTCTTTCCCCTTTTCGACATACCCTTCAGGTTGCCTCATCAGGATTATTTCATCTAGATCATCATACAAGAACGCAGTCTCCATCCATCTGTTCCAGTTCAAGGTCGATCTATGCCACCGTGGAAATCAACATTCGAATAGATCTGTGCTTCACAACAAGAGAGAATGCATCATTGAATTCGACACCTTATTTTTGAGTTAAACCCCTAGCGACCAATCTTGCCTTGTATCTTTTCGATGCCACTCCTTTGATTCCTTCGTTAACTTTGAAAATTCATTTACAGCTGATTAACCTGGCTCTAGTAGGTGTCTTAATCAGTTCCCATGTGTTTTTATCATGAAGAGATTTCATCTCATCATCCATGGCCTTCATCCATTCAGTCTTCTTTTGACTCCTCATAACTTCCTTATAGTCTCTAGGTTCTTCATTGAGAACCTCACTTGCAGAGATTAAGGCATAAGTTATAAGATCTGCATACTCAAGTATCTGAGGTGGGTTGATGACTCTCCTCGACTTGTCTCTTGCTAGCAGGTAGTCATTATCAGTCTCCTCATCTTCGAAAGCAGCTTCTGCTTCTTCTTCGGCTTCATTTGGGGTACGCAATTCAGCATTAACATGTTCCACCTCAACAGGAATCTCTCCCTGCTCCAGCTCTTCGTCAGCATCATCAGTTTTCTTGAAAGTCATCTCTGCTTCATTGGAAACTACATCTCGACTGGTGATACACCTCCTGTGGCCTGGCTCTAGGCACCAAGGTACCATACACAAAATAGAATTAGGCATATAGAAAACAATATAACAGCAAAGGTGAGCACATGTTATGAGCAAAAGTATAGTTAAGATAAGATTAAAAACAAGAACACCAAGTAAAGGAATCAAGTCAAGTCACAAGTTAGTAGTTAGATCAACAAAGAAATTAACTGAATAAAACCTAAATATTTTAAATTCTAAATCAAAAGATTAGTTAAATAAATTAATTAAAGAAAATATTGATAATTAAAAGTAACTAAATAATAATATCAATAATAATAATATAAATACTATAGATTAAAATAATAAATATTAGAAAAAATGATTAACAATATTATTGACAAAAATAGTTAATAAAGATAAATAGCAAAAATTATTAACAAAGTATTTAACAAGAATATTTAATAAGGTATTAACAAGAATATTAGCATAATAATTAACTAAATTATATTTAAAAAAAAGTGTTTAACAAAATAATTAACAAAAAATCCTTTAAAAAAATAGCAAAACTCTAAGTGATGATTAACGAAATGTTTAAAGAATAATTATTACAAGTCTAAAGAAAAAATTATTAACAAAGGATCTAATAAAGAAAAATTATTAGTTTAGAGAAACATTAACAAAAGTTATTAACATAAATAAATAACACATAAAAATATTAACAAGGATTGGAGGTATGGCATAGTGATTAGGAGGTGTGGGCATATGAATGCACTTCGGCTTAAGAGCCCAATAAATCACAACGGAAAAAAAAAACTGGCCAGAAAAAAAAGAAATACTTGGAAATGCCGGTTTGGCTTGGAAAAAGAAAAAGGGTTAAAAAACCCTGTAACCACACGACCATGTTAGCAGAAAGAGAAACAAAACTGAGAATGAAAACCAAACATCGCTTCTTTCCAAAATACATGCAAGGAGAAAACGGTAAGGAAGAAATTACTCAACAACAATGCTTTATCCTCTGTTTGAATCGCTCACTTCTTCATCTCCCATGTGGATTCCTCTCTCGTTTCTTGACTTTTTTGATCCCTAATCCTTCTCCTCTCTTGGATTCACGCGACGGCTTCTCTTCATGTTTAATATTTGTATTTTGATTTTGTGCAGTTTCGAATCATTCTTCTTCTCTAGATTCTTTTCGGGTTATGGTTTGGTGTTGATTGAAGATGATGATTGGTTGTTGTGGTGAGAATCGGATATCAAGCTATTAATTAACTTGAACCACAAATATTTAAATACTCACCACCGAGCTTTGATTTATCCAAAGGAAAGGGTAAAGATCGAAGAAAACCTTAAGTACACTACGTAACAACGAAGCTGAGAGATCGGGGGTTTGGGGGTTGGTTATATTAAGGGAAGGTATTAGCATCCTAAGTATCTATAGTATTCTACAGGAGCCTCTTGTTTGGCTTTTTTGTTATTGCTAATGTTTTTCTGCTAATGACTTATGTGCTAAGGTGCTAAAGGTAAAGACCTATGGGTATGTACACTAAGTATGCTCGTCAAGACGTGGCATCTCGTGCCTACGTATCCTTACAAGGATGGAATCAGAGCAACTGTATTTCTCCTAAATAGGGAGAGAACTCTTGAATATGGTCAAGGTTCCAAGGGGAATAAGTATTCATAACAATGATACTTATACAGAGTTAAAAAAACTATCTAAGTCTAAGTTGAAAGACTAACAGGGGGTTTGACTTTAGCAAAAGCCAAATGAGGAAACGTGAGTACCCATAATAATGGTACACACATAGAGTTAACAAACTCTAGTCCTAAGCTCTAAGTTATAGGATTCCTAACAAGGTATGCTAAAGGTCTTGACTTAACAAAGTCAAAAGGTAGTGACTTCTAACTTAAGCCTGAGTTGAAAGTCCTAATGACTCTAACAAGGTCAAAGGGAGGTTTGAGAATATAAGATTTATCTATGACATTGAGTCAATAGAGAGACTTTCCTTTGGACTTAGGAACACAAGTCAACTCTTTTTTAGGATGAGAGCTAACAAGCTACATCACTTGGGGGAGATTTAGCAAAGCTTAAGCATACATATACATTCATTCAAACATGATGAAGATATAGAATCATGGTAACAACCAAGAAAGTAAAGGAAAGCATGTGATAACATCAAGCAAAACAAATAACAAGGTTATAACCAAGTATTCATCCATATAAGTTTAGAATTAAACCAAATGGTTACAATCAAACATAGATGTTACAACATCTAAATGGTTATGAAATAAGTTTCTTACAAGACAAAACATCATAGATGACAAGTACAAGTGAATCATGCATAAGTCAAAACATTACTTATCATGGCAAAGTTCAAAACTCAAGTTTAACATGCATAAATTATAACAATATTTAAGGCATGGATACAGATCAAGAGAAGTGGAGAGAACAACCAAACATCTTTAAACAATAGTGTGACATGTGTGACAATATCATGTGAATTATGGTGAATCATGTTTAAACAAGAAGGTAACAACCAACATGTAAAAGGAGTTCAATCATGGTTTTTTGAAGAAGATGAGAAACATCTCAAAGGTGATTCATGCATACTAAACATATTTCAAAGAAAAACAACAAGCTTTCAAGAACACTCAAGGCAAGGTATGAGAGAGATGAAGCATATGCACATTCTAATAATTTGATCATGGAAGATAATCACATGTCAAGGGAAAAGGTAACAACCAAGTTTTATGATATTCAATCATGCATTCACATATGAACATGAACTTAAAAAAACCATCATGTTACAACAAGAGCATCCAAATTCACCATATCAAGTACATTGATTGGTGAGCATAGACAAAATAGATAACTCTTTTGGCAGTTTTCTTAACATAGACAAAAAAATAGACATTCATATGAGGATTTAGCAAGAAGAGTGGTGTCAAAATGATAAAAATCAAGAGATTTATGATCAAATAAATTTGTGAAAGAAAGCATGAAAACAAGGCATTAAAAATAGAAGAAATGCGTTCCATAGGGCTTGAACCCACGCACTACTGCTCACAGATCAGAACTCTAACCATCCAAACGACGTGAGCATTATGAATCATATGGAAACATGATATTTTATGTGAAACGAGCTTCAAGAATGAGAAAATAGGCAAAAATCATCAAAAGGGTGGTCGCTAGGACTCGAACCCTGGTCCGGAAAGGCAAGAGAGTACTTGAACGCGCATGGTAAACCACTGGGTTGGTGATACATCTATTATATCATCTCCCTTAATGAAAACAAAAGTCTTCATATGATCTGAAGCTTAACCACAAGGCGCCATGGATGGCCTTCACTTCTCAAAAGAATCAGTTTGCAAAACAAAGCATATCTCTCTTAATACTCCATGAAAATGGATGATCCAAAGATCAAACTTGCTTAAATTTTCACAAGGATCACAATGGTACCATTGGTTTTGGATAACAATGTCTCCATTTTAAAACATGATAGCATGATCAAGAAAGTCACATTCTTGCATTTTCTATAGCACAGTCTAATTCATACATGATAAGCAGTAAATAATGGTTCTAACACATAACATATGGCATATCAAACAACTCCATGATTAATGTACATCAAAAGAAAACATGATTTGTAAAGTGTCAAGTTTGTGGAAACTTACCTCTTGAAGCAAGAAGCCAAAATTTTCCAAGGATGTTACAGTGCTTGTTGAATGATTGGAGCACCTTCAATATACCTCTTATGAAGTTTTGAGATGCTTAGAAACAAGAGAAATCAGCTGGAACAGAATAGAGCTCCCTTCTTGCAAAATATCAAAGTGTCCAAAAGAGAACCTCAAGCAAATGAAGTTACAATTGAGAAATCAGGTTGGAACATCTTGAGAATGAATTATAGGGTGTGTTGGAAGTGTTGGAATGATTGAAGTTGGTTTGGATAGGATTTTGGAACGGAAAATGCCGAAAGTCAATGATTTTTGGATTGAAGATTGACTTTCTGTTTTGGCTGATTTTTTATGGATGTAAGAGTTTAAACACCTTTAAAATGTGTTTTGTAGGGCAATTGCTTTGGTGGTTTAAGGTGTGGAAATGAAATTGATTATGTTTGTGCAAGATTGAGATTATTGGCATAAAGTAGTGTTTGGTTTGCAAGATGCTGACCTTTGGAGGTTTAAGGGTGCTTTCTATGGTTTTTTCCCTCTCTTTTGAAGTAGGAATCAAGCCTCTATTTATAGGGAAATGTTGGAATCAATGTCTTGCAGAAAAACAGAATTGAAGACTCACTTGGTTTGCTTAGTTTGGTTGGATTCCAACTTGATGTTTGGTGGTTCTCCATGGTTTCAAGGAAAAGTACAATGAGATCTTGAGTGGTTGTATACTCTAGATCTTGCTTCTGTAGATGGAACAAGTTGTGGTCTCAAGAAAAACCAGTTGTGACTAAAGTTGCTTTTTGAAAATGGCATTCCAACCTTTATGTCCAAAACTTCCATAAATGGTATGGAACTTGAATCATGGTTCAAACCTTTATGTAATGACTCTAAGAGTAGTACAAACTTATGATTATAGATGTATTTGCAAGTCTCAAGGTTTTCAATCAAGGGATTTTTCATATTTGCTTGATCTTGCAACTTGTCTTTGGCATGAAAATGACCAAAACTTCAAGTGTGGAGGGCTAACTTTCCTCCTTCGAAACTCATAGCTCAAAAATGGTATGGATGAGTTCTTGTACATTTTGAAAAGTCCTAAAAATGCTTTACAACTTTCATGTTTGGTGAAATTCTTGAATCCAAAGGGATCATGATGAAAACTGACCTTGAAGTTGGCTGAAAATTGAAGTAACAAGGTTGTCTTGAAAATTTTCTAAGTGTTCAAAGATTTTTCCAAACTTTGAAGCTTCTTAACTCAAATATAAGCATCTTTTGCTCATAGGTCACTAGGACACTTTTTTTAGTACATAAGGAGATCTTTAAAGTGATCTTTGGAACTCAAAAAATGGATTTGTGGATTGAAAGTTATGGCCTCTCAAAGTTGGTGCCAAAATTAGGGTTTCTTCCCACACTTAGAAAAAATTCAAGTTATCCAAGTTTTCTTCTTTTGCAAGAAACCTCTCAAATCTTGATTTATTCATGATCAAACTCATTGATTAAACATATTTTGATGAAATTTGACTTGGAAGCTTCAATTTGAACCAAAAATCCTAAAAGTCAAAGAGTTGACTTTGTTAGATGAATTTTGTATCAGGTGAATTCAACTGTGTGATCTTCAATGAATTTGCATCTTAGACTTATTAAACATCCTAGATAGGCTCCAAGGATGTATATTAACATGTTGAATCATGTCCCAAGGCTTGGGATCATTCTTGTATTAAAAGTCAAAGGCACAATTGACTTTTCCTAACAAAACCCTAATTTGGGGGCAGATGAAATTGGACTTCAATTGACTTTTAGTGAGATCAATTAGCACTTAATTCTTTATTGAATATAAGTTCCTCGAATGTATGGGAATCTTGATTTGATGATGATCAGTCCAAAATATTGACTGATCAAGCAATAGTCTTCTTGATTCTAATGGTGCAAAACCCTAATTCAGGTGGATCTCAATAACAAAAACTTGAAACAAGGTTAGGGTTAGGAAATAATGCTTGATGCTCCTAGAATGATAATGGAATCTAGGGGTCAAAATTTGGGGTATGACACCGGTATTGAAGGAGTTTGGATAAGGTGTATGAAGGGTTAACAGGGTATGTGTTGCTTGTTGTGTTGTTTATGGTTAACGAAGCTTGTCCATGGTTGTTGTTGATGGTATGAGTTTTGTAGGGAGGAGAGGGCCAAAACGTGATTGAGAATGGAATGAAGGAAAAGAGATTCAAGTTTTTTTGCAGAGAGCTCTTTACCTTTTTCTTTTTCCATTCTCTCTTTTAATCTTCCTTTCTCCTTAAAAATCAAACAAAACCTATGTTTTTGTCTTGTTATTGTTATGATGAATCACTTTCATATTGGTTCTACTGTTGTTGTTGTTGCAGGTCTGTGTTTTGGGTAGTAGGTGTTGCAGGTTTATAGTTTTTTTAGTTTGAAGTCTTTGGTACTTTGGTAAGGTTTGTGTAGCAGTTCCTTGGCATGGCTTCTCGTGTTGTGTTCTTTAGAGTTTTACAGGGTGTACCTGATGCGTGTTGCATGATGTTGTTGGTAGAAGTAGAATAATTTTGTAATTTTGGTGTAAGGATGTAGCAAGCTCTTTGTTATTGTGGCTTTATGCTGAAGTGGGATATACAAGTTTTTTTGGTGAGCAGGATTTTGGAGTTGTGTAGTAGTGGTACGTTGCTTTGGTATGGTAGTATAAGTTGTGCATGGTTTTGACTTGAATTGTTGCAGAAGATTTCTTGTCCTGTAGCAGTATGGATTGTTATGGAGAACTTTTTTTTGTAATTTTTTTATGGTTATTTTGCAATGGACTTTATTGACTTGTCTATGGACCTTTTTTGGATTTGAAGTAAAAATGGTTAATTGTTATTAAACAATAAAATTGAGTTGGATGTGAAAACAAATGGATAATTGAATTGGAAATGTGGATATAGATACGGTTTTGGAATTTGGATAAGGTATTGGAATGTTTTTGGCAAACTTAGTTTAGAAAAAAAATATTGGAATTTGGAAAAAATGGTGAGAAAAATGGTTTGGAAAAAATGGATATTTGGATTTGAATTTGAATTAAATAAATAAAAAGATGGGTTTTATGGATTAGAATGAAATGTATAATTGGAAAATTAAATGGTTTGGAATGGATGGAAAACTGAAGAAAAAAAGGGAAACCATCATAAAAATCCACTGACGCACATCTTGAATTGAATCAAAGAAAATTCACTTCGAATCAACTTCTGATTAATGACATCACAATAAATGAATCCATCTGGTCCAGGTCACTTGAGCACTGACAGTCAAAATCTTTATTTAGAACCAATCTTCAAAACAACCTGTGCCACATATGACTTGTAGATGAAGCAAAACCACTTTATTTGATCAAGATTAAGTCACATCCAACTGAACTGAAACAACACTGCATACACACTTAACCTGCTAGCCTCAGGTGAAACTCAATTGAACGACACATGCTTATCTTAAACACAAAGTGTGAGAAACCTTAATCTTCACCTTGAGTGTATATTGATGAAATAATGACATTGATGAGAATCAAAACCCTAATTCAAAATCGCTGCCACAACGTGGTAACCTGATACCGAAACACCACTTGTTTGAACAAGATTAGGTCAAACTTCCACTGAATCTCAAACCACATCGCACACCCCTTGACCCGATAACCTTGCCCGATCCTTGATCAGTCTTGTAAGACCTGAGCCTCGAAGAACTTGTGATGAAACCATATTGCATTGAATTATTAAGGAAATAAGGTCTCTCAAGAGCATGAGAATTTGCTTGGTTGGTGATTTATCCTAAACCTTGATTGATCAACCATTGATGCCTCTGTAGAAAAACTAATTCACAAGTGGAACAAAACAAACAAAGTCTGAAAAATTGGTTAGCTATGCAATATGATTGACCTAGAATGATATGCAAAAGATCAAAGAATCTAAAGGTAAAATTTGGGGTATGACAGCTACTATCTAAGTCCCTAAAAATCAATTAAGGTTTTCTTCTTTTTATTTTGCATTTAATTGTATTCTTTCAAGTATCTCTACATTATGATCTCTTTCAAATAGTCACCTAAAACCTTCAAGGTTTTTCTAGAGTAGCTTAAGAATTAAAATTTTGGTTTATCATTGTACAACCCCATACTTAGAGTGCTTATTGTATTGTATATGATGTTGATAGGGTTTCTTTGCTAGTGATAATTCTTTTAATTATGATACATTGTTAGACTCAAGAACGCCTCTAGAAGGGAAAACAAGTTTATTATTCATGAAATAATACACTTTTTATGTCGAGAAGAAATGTGTGCATATGATTAGTGGGTTTGTCTGTGGTTTTGATATAACCCCATATGTTGACAAGAAAATAAAAGAATCTAAAAAGAAAGACCAATATATCAATACTCAATATTTGATTACAACTTATAATAATATGTTGATATTGTTGGTGTGTTTTGTAATATCTTGAAGTTGCTAGTCCCATATCTTTGTACTTTTCTAATTATTCATTTCTTTGCATACATATGTGTAATGATAAAAAAAAAGGTATTAACTTTATAAGAAAAATAGGGCTTAAATCTTGGCTAAGGGTTGCCCTATGGAGGTTGATTTCATCCAACCCAACATTTCTACTGAGGATGGAAGTCCTTCAATGGGGCCTAAGATACGAGCTTCCTAAAGGAGATCGACCCTAATTGAAATGATTTCTTCTATTCTTGGTTTCTGTTCTTGAATCTGGCCCTTTTTTCCACATTATAGACTTGTGAAATAGTAGTTACTTTGACAGGGTCGTTCATCTCTATGATGACTAGCATGTTTGAGTGAGATTCCCAAACAATCATAGTGATAAAAACTACTACAACACGCTATATTAGGACGTATAAATTGCCACAGCCAAGAAAATATCTTCACAATGTTAACAATATTATCTACATTACAAAATTT